>NW_019168492.1:18149363-18621704 GCF_002303985.1 Durio zibethinus
TCGAATTATATATATATATATAAGAATTTTTATTAAAATAATAATAAATATATATATAAGGAAAATAGTAATTTTTTATTAAAATATAAAATAATAAAATAATTATTAAAATATATATGATTGTTAAGATTACAATTTGGATAGGCGATGAAATTGGATTTGATAAGATTAAATAGTGGAGGTAGAAATTGATTATTATAGGCAAATGAAGGATTAAAAATCAGCGATGAAATATGATATTTTGATGCAAAATACAGTAGTGATGATAAAATAAATCATAATAAAAAAAACCATTAAGACATATTAAATTAAAAGTGTATAAAAAATGTTAAATTATTTAACATTCATAAAATATATTTATTATATAAATTATTTAAATAATATTAAACTCAATAAATTTGGATTTATTTATATTGAAAATTTAAAATAATAAATTTTTATTTGAGTTTTTAAAACATCCTTAAAAATTTTAAAAGTTTTTATAATTTTTAAATTTTTTTAAAAATTTTTGTATTTTTTAAAATTTTTTGAATTTTTAAAAACTTTTAAAATTTTTAAAAAATTTTCAAAGTTATTTTTGAAAATTTCTTTTTATACTAATATGACATTGATGATATCGCCTTGATTAAATTTTTTTGACACATATCAATATTTTATTAAATATTTATATCATTTCAGTAAAATTGATTAATAACATTAATGTTAAATATTAAAATAATAAAAAATAAAAATTTAGGTATCAATTGGATAATTTTATTATTTTTAAGTATCAAATTAACAAAAAAATGTAATTCAGACCATTTTTACGTTTAACCCAAAATAAAAGTAACGTTCCAATGATACCCCACTTCACTTTCAGTGAAAGATGAAAGAATCTCATGCCATCATCAAAGCAAAAGAGGCACGTAGAAAACAGAAGGTTGTAGGCCATACCGTCTTATATACTTTCGACGCCAACATTATTTTCTGTCTCCATGGTGCCTTTTGATGTGTTGATTATTCATAGGCTAATGGGAAATGGAAATTGCAACTTTCAACAAAGAAAAGATTGAATCGGCAAATAAATATTATTTTTATTTTTTATTATATCATTATATTATATTAGATTATCAAATTTATCTCTTAGATCTTAGACATTGGAAGTGGAAATATTAAATACGAAAGGCTTCGATTTTTTGTGAGTTGGATAAGTAACGAAGATGGTGACATGAGCATTCACCAGAAAGTTACTTTCAAGCTTGATTCCAAACAAAAAATAGTATAAAAATAAAAGTAACTATGAATTTTTTTTTCCAACAATAATAGCTGTCAAGTGAAAAGCAGAGGGGAGGGCCCCTTTTTTTTCGTTTTTTGTTTTTATTTTGTTAGAAGAGGTTTACCTTGATCTTGCCTTTAATTTATTTCATTTTGTTTCGGGAATAAAGATAAGAAAGGATGATAACGGAGCCCAACTCATTCGATCTCAATGAATACATTTTAAAATATATTTAAAAATAAAAAATTAATTAAAATTATAATTAAAAAAATAGATTGATAGTGGTGTTAAGTGTGTTGTAGTCATGTAACTTTTTTAGATCTTTAGGTGTTGTCTAGCCTGACTAAAATCGACGTTGCTTAGGAGGTAACCCAAATTTCATTATCATTGTTGATGCTTTTGTTATTTGTTTTCTTTATTTTGTTAGAACATATTTACCTTGATCTTACTTTATTTATTTCATTTATTTAAGGAATAAAGATAGAGAAATGATGAATAATGGAGCCCAACCCATTCGACCTCAATGAATACATTTTAAAATATATTTAAAAATAAAAAATAATAAAATTATAATTAAAAAGTAGGTTGATGCTGGTGTTAAGTGTGTTGTAATCACATAACCTTTTTAGATCTTTAGGTGTTGTCCAGCTTGAATAAAATAAAGATAGAGAAATGATGAATAATGGAGTCGAGTCCATTCGACCTCAATGAATACATTTTAAAATATATTTAAAAATAAAAATTAATTAAAATTATAATTAAAAAAATAGGTTGATAGTGGTGTTAAGTGTGTTGTAGTCATGCAACCTTTTAGATTTTTAGGTGTTGTCCAACCTAACTAAAATCGACGCTGCTTAGGAGGTAAACCCAAGTTTCATTATCATTGTTGATGCTTTTGTTATTTGTTTTCTTTATTTTGTTAGAACATGTTTACCTTGATCTTACTTTGTTTATTTCATTTTGTTTTAGGAATAAAGATAGAGAAATGATGAATAATGGAGCCCAGCCCATTCGACCTCAATGAATACATTTTAAAATATATTTAAAAATAAAAAATTAATTAAAATTATAATTAAAAAGTAGGTTGATGTTGGTGTTAAGTGTGTTGTAAGTCAAATAACCTTTTTAGATCTTTAGGTGTTGTCCAGCTTTGACTAAAATAAAGATAGAGAAATGATGAATAATGGAGCCTAGTCCATTTGATCTCAATGAATACATTTTAAAATATATTTAAAAATAAAAAATTAATTAAAATTATAATTAAAAAAATAGGTTGATAGTGGTGTTAAGTGTGTTATAGTCATGTAACATTTTTAGATCTTTAGGTATTGTCCCAGCCTGACTAAAATCGACGCTGCTTAGGAGGTAACCCAAGTTTCATTATCATTGTTGATGCTTTTGTTATCTGTTTTCTTTATTTTGTTAGAACACGTTCACCTTGATCTTACTTTGTTTATTTCATTTTGTTTTAGGAATAAAGATAGAGAAATGATGAATAATGGAGCCCAGCCCATTCGACCTCAATGAATACATTTTAAAATATATTTAAAAATAAAAATTAATTAAAATTATAATTAAAAAGTAGGTTGATGCTGGTGTTAAGTGTGTTGTAGTCACATAACCTTTTTAGATCTTTAGGTGTTGTCCAGCTTAACTAAAATAAAGATAGAGAAATGATGAATAATGGAGCCCAGCCCATTCGACCTCAATGAATACATTTTAAAATATATTTAAAAATAAAAAATTAATTAAACTATAATTAAAAAAATAGGTTGATAGTGGTGTTAAGTGTGTTGTAGTCATGTAACCTTTTTAGATCTTTAGATGTTGTCCAGCCTGACTAAAATCGGCGCTGCTTAGGAGGTAACCCAAGTTTCATTATCATTGTTGATGTTTTTGTTATTTGTTTTCTTTAATTTGTTAGAACATGTTTACCTTGATCTTACTTTGTTTATTTCATTTTGTTTTAGGAACAAAGATAGAGAAATGATGAATAATGGAGCCCAGTCCATTCAACCTCAATGAATACATTTTAAAATATATTTAAAAATAAAAAATTAATTAAAACTATAATTAAAAAAATAAGTTGATAGTGGTGTTAAATGTGTTGTAGTTATGTTACCTTTTTAGATCTTTAGGTGTTATCCAGCTTGACTAAAATCGACGCTGCTTCGGAGGTAACCCAAGTTTCATTATCATTGTTGATGTTTTTGTTATTTGTTTTTTTTATTTTGTTAGAACATGTTTACCTTGATCTTACTTTGTTTATTTCATTTTGTTTTAGGAATAAAGATAGAGAAATGATGAATAATGGAGCCCAGCCCATTCGACCTTAATGAATACATTTTAAAACATATTTAAAAATAAAAAATTAATTAAAATTATAATTAAAAAATAGGTTGATGCTGGTGTTAAGTGTGTTGTAGTCAAATAACCTTTTCAGATCTTTAGGTGTTGTCCAGTTTGACTAAAATAAAGATAGAGAAATGATGAATAATGGAGCCTAGCCCATTCGACCTTAATGAATACATTTTAAAATATATTTTAAAATAAAAAATTAATTAAAATTATAATTTAAAAGTAGGTTGATACTGGTGTTAAGTGTGTTGTAGTCATATAACCATTTTAGATCTTTAGGTGTTATCCAGCTTGACTAAAATCGACGCTACTTGGGAGCTAACCCAAGTTTCATTATCATTGTTGATGCTTTTGTTATTTGTTTTCTTTATTTTGTTAGAAAAGGTTTACCTTGATCTTACTTTATTTGTTTGATTTTGTTTTAGAAATAAAGATAGAGAAATGATGAATAATGGAGTCCAGCCCATTCAACCTCAATGAAACAAAGATAGGGGAGTTTGCCTTGACCTTAAACTTTTGATTATTTTGAACTATTATGTAATTCATGTGTAGGGGAGGGAAAACAATTTTGATTATTTTGTGCTGAAATAGTTTTTGACACTTTTCAAAAGATTCCCCTAAAATCTTTGTTTTCAAACAAAGTTGTTATGACTTTTATCATCACGTTGCAATCTTAGTTGACTTTTTACAAGTATTCATAAGTAACTTATATATGACCTTGAGACAAGTATAAGCATAGTAAAAACATGAAATGAAATCATGGGTATACTATTTGTGGAATTGTGAATTGTCATATTTATCTTTGACATGCATGAGTCTTGGTAAAAAGTTATACGACTATAAAATTGTATATAGAATTGAGGCATAAGCATGACTCTAGAATTTGCCTATTCACCTCTAAGGTTATATCTTGGGCTATACTTGATTTAAGAATGATTTAGACATCTTTAGACCATTTATGCCTTTTTGAAGCCCATCATGAATATATCATTTTTAGTACCTTTATTTTGAGCCTAATAAATCTTTTTTCTTATGGATTTACCCATATCCAATAAGCATAAGCCTTTTTCTTATGAATTACTTCTTTTTCTTACCTAACCCAAGTTGCCTACGCATATTAGGGACAAGATAAGATAACAAATCATATTAGGAAGGTAGGAAGGCATAAGGAAGAAAAAAAAAGAAAAAAAAAGTGAAAAAGCCCAAAAGGCTATATGAAAAAAAAAATGCCTCAAAACTTGTCAAAGTTCTCAAGTCCAAGTTAAAGTAAGCAAAGGGTTTTATGCCTAAAATTTTTTTTTCCTACCTTAACCCAAGCCTTACATTACAACCCAATAAAGACGTATTGATTTTGAGTCAAGTATGTTAGCTTACATTAGTAGAGAAAGAATGAGAAAAGTAAACATATGAAGTACGCTTTATCTATGATTCAATATGTGATGGCATGGTTTACATGCTTATTACTTAGGTTGCACGCATAAACTAGAGATAAATTGATTTCACATGTGTGAAAGTGGCAGCTACTTATGATTAAGTTTTATGTCTAATTATGTTTGCAATTATCTTGACATTATACTATAGTGCATAATTGATAACTTGTGAAATTTTGATTGTGAGCACATCTATGTGATTGTTGGCATTAATAACTTGCAGATTTTGTTTAAAGACAAGTAAAAAGATAAGTGTGGGGGTGTGATAACCTTATGATTTATAGATATTTATAAATCATTGAGAGTTAAAGTTTTAAATTTTCTTGAATTTTGCTCAATAATGATGTAAATTGGTGATGTTCAAGTTTGCATAAAGAAATTTATTACTTTGAACATTAACACCAAATCCCATGCAACCCATGCAAAGGTGGCAAGGTGAGGTCATGAATGCAAAAGTATGATCCATGCAAAGATGACACGCAAGTCCAGCCCATCAAGAATCAAAATCAAGAATCCTTGGATTTAAAAAATATTTGGCCAATTGCTAGAATGAATGCAAGAATAATTCTGGTGATTTCATAATGCAATATGAGGTCATGAATGCAAAGGTATGATCCATGCAAAGGTGACAAGCAAGTTCAGCCCATCAAAATCAAAATCAAAATCAAAATCAAGTTCAATGAATACTCTCTCTCTCTCTCTCCCCCCACAGTTGCAAACTCATTTATTCTTTCAGCGTTTATTGCACTTATTTATTTTTGGCTAAAATCAACTTTTGGGGCTGAACTTTGCACAAGTTTTACTTTTAATTAGGATCTCATGTTATATCAATAACAATTCAAAACACCAAGATTTAACTTTAATTAGGATCTCATGATATTCATTGTATAGTGTGTTGTGATTAATAATGGTTTGGTTTTTATTGTCAAATTTTTTGGCTTTTGCTGCTTCTTTTTTTATAAGATATATGTGTATGGCATCTTTGATGCTTTACTTGAGTTTTCTTGACTATCATCTATTTTATTAAATGATCTTAGCCAAGAAAAGAAAACTTTACCTGGCACTTATTTGTCCCATACATACTTTGGAAATATATTTCGTAAAAAAGGATTATCTTTTTTTTTAATACGTAATATCCAATTAAATCCTCAGATTTTACTCCAAAATGTAAATAAACACTGAATCTTTTATTGTATAAAATTAAGACTATAAACTTTTATTTAATTATAATTATACTTATTAAATCTTAAAAATAATAAATAATGTCCAATTGATAGAATTTTCAAGACAACATTTTCTCAAATATTTGTCATTCAAAGCTCAAAATAAATCTAAGTATTTTTTACAAATTAAATTATCTAACTTAAAAAATTAACAAAAAAATTTATTTTATATAGTCAAGATTCTAATTATAATAAAATAAAAAATTTCATGCAATAAAATATCATAAACTTATTTCTATTTTTAAGTAAAGTTAGATGATATATTTGGGCATTATTCTTTTTTTTTTTTTTAAAGACTATCTTGAATCAAGAAATTGGGTAGAAAGCAAATTTGATAGTGAGAAAGAGAGTAGTGATACTGACAAGAAGAAATCATGCGTTGCCAAAATGGGAGCCCACTGCAGCTAAGGAACATAGAAGGTAGAAGAGACGGTTGAAAAACAGCATTACATTCGGTTTTAGCGACTGCTAACTGACGGAGCATATCCAAAGCAACATCTGATGAAAAGAAGATATTAAAAAAAAAAAAAAAAAACTTTTATACGCCGTCACAAAATATGGGATGTTATTCCACTGATTCAGTTTTTTGGGAATTAACATAATAATTTAACGTGGTTTAATTATAATTACGAAATTTCAATTGAAATCAAATTAATTAATAAAAAATTAAATTTATCTAATTAAAATATTTAAATAAAATTTATTTATTTATTTATTATGAGTAAGGATTTTACGATTATAATTAAACCACGTCTAAAATAACTTTCACAAAGGGAGTGTATAAGTTAAAAACTCCACAAGATATATTAAATAAGAAAGAAAGGGGTTTTATTAGTATTTGCCAAACAATTTGCTTCGAATACACAGACCGACGACCAAGGCTGCATGAGTTTGATTTTCTGGTGAGAGTAGATATGCTAGTGTAGTCTCGTTATAAAGGCAGTGAGTCATATCTTTATGGGCCCTATTACATGCGAAAATAATTGGAATAAGCCCATTGTTATCTGGAAAAGTAAGCAATTCCTTGTTCTTTCCGATCAAGCATTCGGAAATCTTGGGACCGGAGGAATCTTGTGCTTTCACGTCTTCTTCTGACATGTGGCGCAGCAATGCATTAACTATTTCCAAGTTACCTACCGTGACTGCTAAATGAATCGGCCTGCGGACAGTGGACATAAATACGTCGGTGTTCACTAAATGCGGTTTCGCCTTCAAGAGACGATTTGTAGCTTTCAAGTCATTTCTGTTACTAGACTAGATCAAGGCCAAAATGTCAGTGCGTTCAACAACCGCAGCCACTGTCACCAATTATGACATAATCAGTTTACGGACGGACTCACGTGTATATATATAGGGCGTCCATTTTCACCCTAAAGATTGAAAAATAAAACAATTCAAAAAATATCTCCGAAATTTTCTCTTGAATATTTTTTCAATCAATAAAATTAATAAATTCATCAAAAAATGAAAAATAAAACAATTGGAAAAATACTCCAAAATTTTGTCTCCAATATCTTTTTATTATTAATAATTATATATATACATATTATAAATACATATTTTTAAAAAAATCTTGAACATATTTTTAAAAAAATCTTGAATCCACCACTGATTTAGAAGAAGGAGAGTACATCTTGTTATTTAAATGTTATTTAAAATAATTACATATTTTTTATATAATCTTTAAAAATATTATGCTTTTATAGCCAAACACGGTCCCTTTTTTTTTTTGCTTTTGAAAATAAATAATTAACAACAAAAGCCTCAAGTAAAAAGTAAATTGCATTCCTTATCCTCAAAATTCGAATTGAATATTTTTTAATCCTTAGAGTTTTAAAGTTACTTATTAATCATTACTAAAATGGTTCACCTGGGGATTTTCTTTTAATTTTTATAAAATAATTTTAAAATTTTATCTTTTTAAATTCTTGGACTTTTGAGATTAAAAATAAATAAAAATCTTATATCTAAAAGTTTTTTATATGGTTATTTTAGTTGTTATTGTTGTTAATTTTTTTCTTTTGAAATTTATTAAAAATTCTCAAATTTAGTGTCTTTAGTTTTTTAATTTACTTTTTCATTTTCATGAGACTTTTTTTTTTTGAAAAAATATTTAAATTCTATATTGGTAATTTTTTAATGAAAATTTTTTTAATTTTCGTTTAGGTTTTTTAGTTGATTTTTATGTAGGTTATTTTTTCAAATAATTAATGCTTTAATTACATTTTTTTATATCTTAATATGTGACTGAGATTTAATATGTTGGCTAATCTTAGAATTTTTAAGATTTTTGTATGAGAAATTATCAAATATATTGTTAGTATAGTTTTTTAAGTCCACAAGCAAATTTAAAGGGGTAACACATATCCTTTAGGTGTTTCTTAAAATTTAAAAAAAAAAAAAACTAACTAAAAGAAGAAGTGAGACATGTAAATAAGGTATTTCCTTCCTCCTATTTTAATGTCTTTCTTTTTTTTTTTACTCGTATTAAAATAGAAGTTTTGATTTTTGTGTATTTAATACTATAAATACAATTTTTTATAATATGAATGTGAACCATATTTTTATTATAAAAAGTAAAACATAAAAAATAAATTTAAATATAAAAAATAACAGTATAAGGTCTTTAAAAATGAAAAAAAAAATCATTTAAAGACATTAAAAAAAGGGGTGGACATTTAAAATTGGATAGATAAAGTACTTTTATTACATTGCATTATTAAAAAGACTTCTATTATAAATAAAAAGCTTTTAAATTTATAAAAAAAAAGAATATAATCATTTTTGTCAACCTAACGGCTAATTGTCATCACCATTTGATTTTTTTTTTTTGTATAAAGGAGATCGCAGCTTAAATATATAAAAAAATTATAAATATTGATATTTAAATTTTAAATTTATTGAATATCATATCATAAAAATAATTATATGAATTAACTAATTTAAATACCAAATTCTCAACATTTGATGCAATGAAAATGCTGATCAATGAATTTTGCAGGTATTATTATGCATTAGAAGCAACAAATAGTTTTTTTTTTCTTTTTTACATTATAAGAAGCTAACGTTGACCAAACTGATAATATTATAGAAGCTAACGATTGAAGCATCCCAAAAGCCCAAAAGATTAAAAAAAAAAAAATGAAGAGGAAAAGTTAGAAACTTAATAAAGTTGGTGTTATAAGAGTGTTATGTAGGAGGGTTACACTTTTATAACAATAATGCACCCAGAATCCTATTTTTTTATATATTAAGGCTTAGGAAAGGGTTGCTTGGGCTTGACTCAAGTCCAAGTCTACTTTTAATAAATAATAATTAAAAATTGTATTTCTTTTGTTCAAGTTAAACTATTACAGTTAATTTTTTGGTCAAATTTTTTTAATTTTGATTTCTATTAGTTTAAATATTTTAATTAATTAAATTTTTAAAAATATATTTAAATTTTGTTGGAGAATTTTAAAATCAAATTTCTAAGTTAAATCTTTTTAGTTTTCTTTTTTTTTTTTTTTGAAATAAACGTTAATAAGATCTTTTGCCTTTTTGATGTATTACTTGTAAGAAAGTTAAGTGGTTTCTTTATTAATTACATGATAAACTAATTAAAAAGATTTATTTACTAAATAGTTAAGTGGTTTCCTTTTTGATTTGTTAGAGAATTTCTAGTGCATCTTTTCGTTTGGTTGCAATTTCCACTTTTTGTTAAGATTTTTATGTCAACTTATGGATCTTTGATAGGAACATGAAGAGTTGGCTCTAGTCAATACTCCAACTATAACTATAAGTGAAATAAAACAGTGTCAATTTGTGATTATGTATAATGCAAATTTTATGATATGTCTGATGTCAATTTGTCAATTATATGATCACTAAAATTTGGGATTGTTTAGTGTACTTAATATTTTAATTATCTTTGAAGTAATGAATAAGAGACTTTTATATTCAAACAAAAATTTTAATTATTTTAATAAAATTATTGTAGAACTGATACTAAAGAGTATAATAAACAAATATTCTATTTTGGCACAATTAAAAAAAAAAGTGCAATGTTGTACACTTTGAAGGGCATAGCTAAATTTCAAACTTGCCTTGCGATAATAATACATACCATATAGAATGACATTTTCAAGGGTATTTTTATTTTGGAAGTTATGTGAACTGTTGGTAGTTTAGAATGTGGTGTATCCCACATTGAGTAGAAAAATCATTTATATTTGGTTTAAAAGAGATTACTTATATTATTTAAGTAACTGAGCTAAGTGTTGGAGTGGACTAAGTCATTTAGGCTTGCTAGGAGTTTTCTTAGTAGGTCAGACAATTTTAAAAGTCAAAGATAGGCACTTTAGCACAAAAGGCACCTGGGCTTATTTGGCAAATATATTTAATTTTTAAATTTTAAAAAAATTTATTTATTTTGAAATATTACTAATTCTGATAAATATATCTGAATAGAAAAACATGACTATTTAAATAAAGTTTATTTAAACAAAAAAACATGACTATACAGAATGTCATAATTTTTTAAATTGGCTTGATAGGCGACTATTCATTTATTATAAATAGATCTTTCTACCTGACCCATTTCACTATTTTTGATTTAGAGAGTTTTTAAGGCTTTGTTGTATCCTATAGGGCATAATTGCCTTTAAGATAGTGTTTTTCACACCTCAAAGCCATATTTTTTTTCTTTCTTATTATTTTTATTTTCTTAAATTTTCTAAAAATTTAAAGTCAATTATGGATACTACATCTACTGTTGTCCTTACTACTGTTATGGATTTGGAATCAAGCATGAAGGTTCATTTCAAAATCAAGATGTAATCAGACTTGATCATTTTAATAGATTAAACTACACTAGGTGAAAAGACAAAATGATTTTTCTGTTGATTGCATTAAAGATGTTTTATGTACTTGATCCAAATTTAGAACCAATTCAAAAAATAACTCCTGAAGATTCTAATGTTCTTAAAGCAACAAAAAGCAAACATGAAGAAGATGAACTAGTTTGTCTAGGTTATATTTTGAATTCATTATCTGACCATCTATATGACCTATATAGAAATATGAAAACACCAAAAGAGATATGACTGCTCTTGAACACAAATACATGAACGAAAAGAAAGGTGTGGATAAGTTTCTGGTTTCGAAATACTTTTAATTTTTAATAACTGATAACAAACCAATCATGGACCAAGTGCGTGAGTTACAAATTCTAGTTTCTAAGTTAAGTGAGCTAGAAATTAAGGTTTCTAATTCACTTCAAGTTAGAGCTATTTTGTCAAAACTTTCTTCTTCTTAGAATGGATATAAGAATAAAGTTTTACATTCAATAGATACTTTCATTATTAAAGAATTTTATACTCATATATAGATTGAAGCAAAAAATCGTGCAAGAGATGATGCACTATTTTTTTGAAGTTTCAATGTGAATTATGTGAATGGACAAAATTCTAAAAAAACTCATAAGTCTTCTAGTAAATTTCAAAATAATTTTAAAGTCAAGAAGAATAGATTTAAGAAATCCAAATTTAATAAGAATAAAATGTGTTTCCATTATGGAAAGAAAGGACATTTGATTAAAGATTACAGATTTAAAAATGCTAGAATTAAGATTGGTTCTAGTTCTGAAAGCAAAACAAATCTAGTTGAGCAAGAAATTAATAAACTTGTTGCAATGGTGACTGACATACAAATTGGAATGATCATCAAAGTTCATATGGCTACTACAAATAAGTCATCTGATTCATGGCTAGATTCTGGTGTAACAATTCATATTTAAGACAACCAATAACAGTTTAAGATTTATGAAGAATACAACCATAAAACATCCTTATGGAAAATCATGTTTTTACCAAAGTGATTGAAAAAGGAACGGTTGAATTGAAATTCACCTCAAGATAGAAACTAACTTTACTTAATGTTTTTCATGTTCCAGAGATTAGAAAAAGCCTTGTATCTATAAATCTATTATGTAAGAAATGCTTTAAGATTGTACCAGAGTCTAATAAAGTTATAGTATCCAAAAATGGTATATTCATTGGAAAAGGATATTCCCATGATGGTATGTTTAAACTAAGCATTGATGAAATAAATAATGTTTCTGCTTATATTGTTGAGTATCCTTTTTTATGGCATGCTAAATTAGGACATTTATCTGATCAAAATATGAATCATATAACTAAGCATGATTATATAACATACTAGAAAAATTATAACATTAAATGTGAAATTTGTGTCAAAGTAAAAATGACTAAAAAACCTTTTCCTAAAGCTAAAAGAAATACAAATTTGTTAGAACTCATACATTCTAATATTTGTGAGTTAAATGGTTCATTAACAATGGGAGAAGAAAGATATTTTATAACATTTATAGATGATAGTTCTCATTATACTTTTATGTATCTAATGAGAACAAAAGATTAAGTTTTTGATAAATTTAAATAATATAAATCAGTTGTTAAAAATCAAAAAAGAAAAAAAATTAAAATTCTTAAAATTAATAGGGGTGGTGAATATTTTTTAGATTCATTTTCTTTTTTTTGTGAGATAATGGAATTATTCATCAAAAGACAACCCCCTATACACCTCAACAAAATGGTTTAGCCGGAATGAAAAATAGAATCTTGGTTGATATGGTAAATAGTATGTTGTTAAATGCTAAATTAGCTCTAGATATTTGGAAAAAGGCACTTTTTATAGCATGCTATATACATAATAGAATTCTTTCAAAAAAATTCTAAAAGACACCATATGAATTTTGAAGTCATGACAGAAAACAAAATTTAGATTATTTTAAAGTGTGGGGGTGTATTGCATTTTATAAAATACCTTATCCTCATAAATCAAAATTAGGACTAAAGATATTAAAAGTATTTTTGTTAGTTATGCACAGAATTCAAAAGCATATAGACTTCTTGATTTAAATACTAATGTTATTGCTGAATCTATTCATGTAAAATTTTTTGAAAATAAGTTTATATGTGATACTGAAAGTGATATGGAGAAACAAATTGAAATGATTCCTATGACTGAAAATAAAAGAAAAGAAAGTAATGATTTTGTTGAACTTAAAAAGAGCAAAAGAACTAGAAAAGAGAATTTTTTACCTTCTGATTTTGTTTCTCCAGATTCTATAGTATTTCTAGTATAAGAAAATAGAACCAAAATGCTTAATAAAACATCAATTCTACTAAATGTAAATGAAGACCCTAAAACATTTAATGAAGCTATGACTTCAAGAGATGTTGCTTTTTGAAAAGAAGCTATTAATGATAAAATAGACTCAATCATGTCCAATAATAAATGGGTCTTAGTAGATTTACCTTCAGGTTCTAAACCTATAGGATGTAAATAGGTGTTGAGAAAGAAATATAATACAGATAGTTTTGTACAAACCCTTAAAGCTATATTAACTGCAAAAGATTTTAAACACAAGAAAGGCATAGATTATTTTGATACATATGATTCAGTAGAATAACATTCATTAGAGTTCTTATAGCTTTGGCTTCCATTTATAAATTACATGTGCATCAAATGGATGTTAAGACAACATTTCTAAATGTTGACTTAAAGGAAAAAGTATACATGAAACAACCAGAAGGTTTTATTCTTCCAGGTAATGAGAATAAAGTTTGTAAATTAATTAAGTCATTTTATTAGCTAAAGCAAGCTCCTAAACAATGGCATGAAAAGTTTGATTCAATTATAATAGCCAATGGTTTTAAACATAATGGAGTGGATATGTACATTTACTCAAAATTTACTAAAGAATATGAAGATATAATATGTCTCTATGTGGATGATATGCTAATTTTTAGCACTAATATAATTAGCATAAATGAAACTAAAAGGTATCTGATTTTTAATTTCAAAATAAAAGATTTAAATGAAGTTGATACCATTTTATGAATTAAAGTTAAGAGATATAACAAGAGTTTCGTACTTAATCAAAGTCATTATATTGAGAAATTGCTTAATAAGTTTAAGTATCTTAATATAAAAGAAGCTAATATTCCATATGATATAAGTATAAAATTGACAAAAAATCAAGGTTATGTAATTGCACAACTTGAATATGCTAGTGTTATTAGAAGTATTATGTATGTTATGCACTGTACTAGGTCAGATATACCTTTTGCCATTTACAAGTTATCAAGATATACAAGTAAGCCTAGTATAAGTCATTAGAAAGTCATAGAAAGAGTTCTAGGTTATCTAAAAAAAACTAAAGATTTTGGTTTATTTTATTCCAGAGATCCAGCTATTTTGAAAAGATATTCATATGTAAGTTGGATCATTAGTATAAGTAATAATAAATCCACTTTATGATGGATATTTACCTTTGAAAGTGGTGCAATTAGTTAGGCATCCAAGAAACAAATTTGCATTTCATATTCAATTATAAAATATGAATTTATAGCTTTAGCTACAGTAGACAAAGAAGCTGAATAACTAAAAAATTTATTAATGGATATAGAATTGTAGCCATAACCAATGACCACCATTTTCTTGTACTGTGATAGTGAAACTATTATGTCTAGAGCTTATAGTGAAATTTAAAATGAAAAATCTAGACATATTAATCTAAGACATGATTATATCAGATAATTGATAAAAAAAAATGGGGTGATTACCATAATATATGTTAAATTTACTAGCAACCTAGTAGATCTTCTTACCAAGACGTTACCTAAAAATTTGGTAAGAAGCACTACAAGTGGAATGGGTTTATAATTCCTTTTAGACACCAATAATGGGAACCTAACTTTGAATTAGTAATCTCTACTTATAAAGTTTAATAGGTAACAATAAATTATTGTTATGTGCTTGTAAATACTAATCAACTCATTCTAAATATTTAGAATGCTAGTGTAAGTCATTGCATAAATGGAGGATGAGATTGAACTCTTAATAGATTAAGTTTTAAATAAAAAAATTTTTATGACTTTTCTCATTCTAAAAGTCTCACAGTTGTAAAGATTTATTTGTTAGTAGATTAGGTTTAGAGTAGGTCATTTTGAGTTAGGCCGAAACAAATATATTTATATGTTTTTATTCTTCATTTGAGATTGGTATTTTGTATATAAGTTCTATGTATGCATGTTGATTTCTCAACAAGTGGTATTGAAGTTGTAGTGATCCTTAACAAGTAGTATCAAAGCGAAGTTCGAGGTTTGAGATTTGAGATTTGAGATTTGTGGGAAGAAGAAATAGGTTCAAGAGATTATGAAGTAAGTATTTCAAGATGTCTAAAAAATGTATGTCTAATATATCTATGCCTAAGTTTGAGATTCCATTATTTGATGAAAAGAGTAATTTTATGTTATGATAAAGTACAATTCAAGATTTGTTAATACAACAAAGGTTGGATCAGGCATTAGAAAGTAGTAAGCATGAGGGGATGTTTGACAATAATTGAAATAAAATTTAGGAAAAAACTGTTAGTACTATTAAATTGGCGTTAGCCCTATAGATAAAGTATAGTATTGACTGAGAGTATTCTTAAGAGTTTGTGAAATAAGCTTGAGGGTATTAACGCATCGAAGTCATTGACTAATAGATTATATTTGAAAATGGATCTATATTCTTTGAAGATGGAAGAAGGTACATGTCTTTATAATAACTTGAATGAGTTTAATAGATTGATTTTTCAATTGTTGACAATTTCTGTTGATGAGTTAAAAGATGAAGGTTTTAATTTTGCTATCATTTTTACCCAAGTCTTATAACCTTTAGTTCAAACTTTGTTAGTGGGTACGTCTATTTTGAATTTGGATGATGTAGCTACCATGTCGTGTGAGAATGAAAGATTTATAAAAATACAAAACTCATCACCTAGAGAGAATACACTAACTATAAAGGGTTTTGATCAAGAGAGGACTCAAAAGATGATTAATAGATCAAAATGAAGATCCAAGTCAAAGATAGAGATTACAGCGATGTCATAACGTCTAGATCCGGAGATCTATCGTTAGACATTGACTTAAAGGAGTCGCCACCAATCTTTTTTTATTTAGGTGCGATTGGCCACCTAAGGAATCTATCTTTTTAGGGAACACCTAAGTTTAAGGGTCCCTAAAAGAATAGGTTCGGGTCTACTAACCAGAACAGAGTTCGAAAGTTCGGTTACGTGTGAGGAAGGTTATAGCACCCTCACACGCCTATCAAAAGATGGTACCAGCATAATTTTGTGTTATCCAATAAGCCTTAAAATTTTACCAAGTAATTAACTATTGAAAATTATTCTCAATTGACTCTAATACTTTTAGCAAAAAATTGAGAAAATTTCCTCACTTCAAGAGTATGCAAGAAAACTACCGTTTCACTTGCAGAGGCTCTATCGTCGGATTATTTAAAAAAAAATAAAAAGAAAAAAAAATGATTGCTTTTATGCAGGAAAAATTGATACTTTCAACTTTTTCCCAAAATATTTTTTGGAAACTTTAATTTCGAGGAAAATTGATACTTTAAACTTTTTCTCAAAAATTCATTTTTGAAAACTTATTTTTAAGAAAAATTGATACTTTCAACTTTTCCCCCAAAAATATTTTTTTGTGGAAAGCTTATTTTCAAGGAAAATTGATACTTTCAACTTTTCCTCAAAAAAAAACCTTTTTTGAAAATTTATTTTTAAGAAAAATTGATACTTTCAACTTTTTCCCAAAAATATTTTTTGGAAACTTTAATTTCGAGGAAAATTGATACTTTCAATTTTTCCTCAAAAAAAACTTTTTTGAAAATTTATTTTTAAGGAAAATTGATACTTTCAACTTTTTTTCAAAAATATTTTTTGAAAACTTTTAATTTCGAGGAAAATTAATACTTTCAACTTTTCCTCAAAACCTTTTTTTTTTGAAAATTTATTTTTAAGGAAAAATATTTTTTTAACTTTATTTAAAGAAAATAAAATAAATAAAAATAAAAAACGAAAATAAAAAATAAAATAAAATAAAAATAAAAATAAAAATATTAAACAATCCTAATATAATAATAATAAATAAAAAAATGAAAAAAAAAAAAAACATGGGAACGGCTCGGCTCGGCTTAAGGAAGAAAAATAGCTCGGAGACTCGGCTCGAGATTCTAACACACCAAAACCTTTTTTTAGCTTCTGTTTCTTCTCTGTGTCTGCTTTTTTTGTATTTTTTTTCTGTTCTTTCAGCACCTATTTATAGGAATTGATCAGAAAAGTTTCTAATCAATCACAACTCTTTCTGGGATTTGGATTCAATCTTTGAATCCAATCCCAACTCTGCCAATTCTCAAATCACAGCCAAATTCATTCCAAATTTTTTATCCTAATCTTAACCAAAAATTAATCAAAATAAAAAGATAAATATATTAATAGATAACCAAAAAAAATAATTAGATAAATAAAACTATTAATAGATAAATAATAATAATAATAATAATAGATAAATAATAATATGTATATCAACAGATAAATAATAAAAATGAAAATAAAAAATATATATATATTAATAGATAGTAATAATAAATAATAAATAATAAGTAACTAAGATACAAAAAACAAAAATACCAGAATAAAAAAAATAAAACGGGCCTACCCATTTAGACCAGGCTCAATTGATCCGGGTCTGGATCAAATTGAGTGTCTACAAGCGATATCAAATATTATTATTATGGTGAAAAAAGACATATCCAAGTGCATGTAAGAAGCTGAGAACGGATATGACTACTTTTAAAAGAAAAAATGATGAAATAAATTAAATGAAAGAAAGAGTGATATTGCTACTGTTATGTCTAATGATGATGATATCATTTTAACGACTTATATGGATGAGATTCAGACTTTGAAAGATGATAAAGGTTGGGTTTTGGATTCAGCTACTACAATTCATATCTGTAATGATAAGAGTTATTTTGTAGAGTTGAAAGAGTATGTGAACTATGGGGATATTGTGGTTGCCGACAATGAAAATGTGTAGATTTAAGGCATTGGAAGTGTTCATCTTAGATCTCACAATGGTATTGTTAAGACGCTTTGTCATGTAAGATATGTACCGAGTTATAGCTGTAATTTGATTGCTTTGGGCAAGTTAGCTTCTCGGGGGTACACATATTATGATAATAATGATTGATTGAAGTGCATAAGAATGGTAGTGTGATTTTACAAAGGAATAGGCTCAAAAATCACTTGTACATGTTTAATGGAGGCTTAGTTGCTGGGATTCCTATGATGAAAGAAAAGAAAAAAGGCAAGGATGTTAGCTTTATAGATACTATTGAAGTATTTGAAAATTCAAGTCAAGGGAGGGTTTGTTGGGATTTGCTTTGAATCTCATAATCTCACATCAAAAGTTAAGTGAAGTTATAAGAGTTTGAATTTATTTTGTATTTCACATCAAGAGTTTAGTAAAGGTATAAGGAGTTTCACCCTTATAAAGAATATATTGTGATTTTAGTTTGGTAATCTCAGATAGTTAAATGCTAAGAGAATAGCTAAATGAGTAAGCTATTAAAAGGATATAATTAAGTTTTGGGTTAAGTTTTGAGTAAAGAGTTTTTGATGACTTTTCTCATTTTAAAAATTTCATAGTTGTAAAAATTTATTTGTTAGTGAATTAGATTTGAAGTAGGCAATTTTGAGTTAGATCAAAATAAATATATTTGTATGTTTTTATTCTTGATTTGAGCTTACTATTTTGTGTGTAAATTCTACGTGTACGTGTTGATTTCCCAACACTAGATGGGGGTTGAAGTCAACTAGATTAGGCAATCACGAAAGTCGGCGGAGCATGCACCAATCTTACATTTATAAAAGAAAATTGCTCGTACGACAATTCATGATCATAAAGAAGCTAGAGGAATCAAGTGTCAGTTACATTCCACAACTGATGACTACATATATATTTATATACGATCTATTGGTAACTATAAACACATAAAAACTGCATAACTATTTGCAAAATCTATTTCGGCTTTGTTCTTTCTATTATTGTTTTTCTTTCTTTTATACAAACATAAATATGTTACTTTTAGAACTGGACAATAAGTTTGCTACCTAATTCTCTGTCACATCTTATAATGCAATCTCAAATGATGATTTAATCAAAAGAAAATCACATATAGGACTGTGCTTAGAACCTTTCATAAAAGATTCTTATTATACTAACTCCATTGTTGTTTTAACTTTAATACAGTGCTCATTTCAAAAAAAAAAACTTTAATACAGTGCTCCCTTTTTGTCTTTTAAACGTCTCTTATTCTGTCTTTAATAATTAAAATTATATGTTATTATAATAAAAACATATTATTAATATTTTACAAATTATTATTTCTAAATAATATTAAAATTATTAATTTATCTAATTGTTCAATATGTATGATTATTTTTGTACTTTTAAATAAAATAATTTTTAATTTTTACTAATATCAAACAAAATGATTTTTAATGTCTAAGAATTAATAATTTTTAACTAAACAAAGTGAAATTTAATTATGAGTAATAAAATTAACTTAATAATAAGATCACCGTAGTGATTATATTATCATGATAATATTACAAAAAATATCAAACACTACTTTAAGGTTTGGGTATAATTATGGAAAATGATTTATAGTTTTTGAGTGATTAAGTAAAAATTGAATTAAGAATTTTATTAAGAGTAATATTAGTTTAAATTGAGAGTAATTTATGCTATACAATTTTAATAGTGATCAATGGATAATAGTAACAATTTTTCATGTATATGATTTTTTAAAAACAACAATGTATATTTAACGTGTTTGTGAGAAAAAAAATTGAAATTAGTATAATAATGATAGTAAATTATATGGAATTGGTTTGGTCTGACATACCAAGTTAAATTTTAATCAATTCTATTAACCATTCGAAAATCAATATTTAATAAGGATTGTAAATAGAAAAATATATGTAATTAATTTGCTCTTTTAATTCTATAAGATTTAAAAATTTGTTGTTAGATAACGGCACTCTCCAAACTATCCACTTGTTAAAAACTTATGCTATCCAAATAAGAAAATTATTTTTTTTTCCAAAAAATTTGCTTTTATATATTTCTATCATATATATTAAAGACTAATGAGTCAATATTCCAATGTTTTATGTGTCATATCATCATTTTGTACATCTAACGAGGACATGAAATGATGATGACATAATTTGTTGTTCATATGGGAAGTCCATGTCATTACTCCACCATCATCTTTGGTGCCACATTATCATTTTGTACAATAGTGACAAGTATTTGCTGCATGTCACAAAATGATGACATGAAATCTTAGAATATAAACCTACAAGGGTTAACCTTGATTCCGTCATATTAACTTCAAATAAAAATAAAATGGCAAAGTAAGTGGCGAAATGATTTAGGTAATCCAAGAATAGAAATTATCAATAAATAAATTTTTTTAAGAAAACAATTGAAGAAGCCAAAAACCAAAAATGTTGTAATGGTACAGGATAAACAGTAGCCATGCATGCGTGCACGCATCTAACAGGTAAGGAATTTAATATTATATGTAATCAAACTAATAAATATTTATAGAATGTAGCCGTTGTTTGTAGCCAGAAAATGGAATGTTTAGCACAATCGATTAGGATATATAGCTGCTTTTAGGAAGGAAGCCGCTTTTCATCTTTTTTCCCTAGACAGAGTACTAAAAGCCATGTCACTACAAGTCATAGTGTACACGTGTATGGTTGTTTACGTGGAAGTTGGCTCTATGATTTTTTTATAATTTATCATTTTCTTACTTTGCCTTTCCGTCGCCACTTCTATTAATAATTATTGTTTAATCTTTTTGTTGCGACATAAAATAATTTAAAATCCTTCTCTCATTCCCAACAAATTTTCACCTACCTTCAAAAGTTTTGGATTATCATTTGAATTTTTTTCCTTGAAGCACTTGCTGAATAGACTTCTATTCTACGCAAACTTGCATGAAGAGCGTCTATTTATTATATTTGGAGGCGGAAGAATTTAAGGAACCATACAAACAAACTCCAGAAGAAGTGTTTCAATAAGTTGCTGCGATGGGTTCATTTTTGTTCGATTTTATTCTAATATAGTCATTAAGCATTCAAACAATACTCTTTGTAATAATCGGAGAATAAGTCAATAATTGTTGATTGTACTCCCTTTTTTTATGTTTGTTGTTATTTCTTCTAGCAGAGGTTTGCTCTGCTTCTTTGAATTTTTTAAATAAAAAATTTTCATTTATCCAAAAAAAAAAAAAAAAAGAGAAAGTGACTCTACAATGGATGTATCCTGTTACAAGAAAAAACTCCATTTCTGACTATCAATATTTTGTTATTGTCTTCTTCGAGAGGTCGAAGATTCCTTGAAAGAAATATCCTCAAGAAATAAATATACCAAAAAAATGTTACAACTAAAATCTGTAGAAACTTGACAAAAATCAGGATAATTTTAAGAAAATCTTTCAACTTTCTTCAAGCTCTGGGATATACTTTTCTGTCAGTAAAAAACTCTCCTTGTAACCATCTTCAGCTACAAAAACCATGCCTTGAACCACCGAAGAATTCACCAAGCACCATTTTCCTGTTATCCAGGCACTTCTTGGAGTTGTGCTTTAAGTTCACCTTCTTCATAATAAAGTTTAGTCCTTTTGAAGTTTGTGTTGTAAAACGTTTTTGGGAATAATCTTAAGAGCTGTAAAAGCAGTAAAAAGAAGAAAGAAAAAGCATCGATCATGGCATCACAATTCTCAGGAGAGGACCTTTCCAGGTCGATGAGCAGCCGGTCAATGAGCCGGAGTTTTGGATCAGGAAGCAGAAGAAGTTGGGCTTCAGCTAGTATTCGGGAGGCATGGAATAGTCAGACAGATGTTTTCCAGAGAAGTGGGAGGGAAGAAGATGAGGAGGAGCTGAAATGGGCTGCCATTGAAAGGCTTCCTACTTATGATCGTTTGAGAAAGGGAATGCTGAAGCATGTTTTGGATGAAGGACAAGTTGGATACGAAGAAATTGATATTACCAATCTTGACATGCAGCAAAAGAGGAATCTCATGGAAAGTATATTAGGGGTTGTTGAAGAAGATAATGAGATGTTTCTTCTTAGAGTCAGAGAGAGGACTGATAGGTGACTTTCTATACATGCATGCTAGCCTTTTTTCTTTTTTGGATTACATTATTTCTTTGAATTAATATAAATAGCCTAGTAAAATATGTTAATCTTTCATCCAAAGGGTGGGAATTGATGTACCAAAGATTGAAGGTTAGGTTGAGCATTTACCATCCGAAGGAGATGCTTATATTGGAGCCAGGGCTCTCCAACTTTGCTCAATGCAACCTTAAACACAATTGAGGTGATTTCTCCCCTCTCCAAAATGCCTCCACTAAATCGGATCCATTTTTTTTTAGTACAAAAGAGACTGCATGCAACTTGAAATCGAAGAATAAATTATAAATGTAAGGTTTGAATTTAAATCTGTTAAGTTAGAATTATGTTGGTTCAAATTCGGTTTATCTTTAACATTCTCTTTAACTTGGATAATTTTTTTGAGGAAATTATATATATGTTCAAAGCTCTCTGCAGCTATGATTAAATTGTGATAAACAGGGAGTTCTTGGATTAATCAAGATTTTCCTTCTAATAAGAGAGTGGGTCAAGATATTCCGTGACCGTCAGTGGAATAGTGAAACCATCAGGTATTGTTTTCATTTCCTATAACTAGAGCGTTAAGTTCAAATCCAATCATTACCATTAATTTTGCAAATGTACGGCCCACCCCTTCATCACATTGTATCACGTGCTACTTCAAGTTTTTTTTTTTTTAATTTTGATTTATTATTTTTTATTCAGATTTTTTTTCATTTTTTTAAAAAATTTTATAAATATATTTATAAATTATTTTTTATGAGTCCACTTTATCAATTTTTTTCTTTTTTTTAAATTCACCATTAAATAAAATTTTTTCTTGTACGGATTTTTAACTCATGCCACGTGGCGTTCAAATTTTTTTAATTATTATTTTGAAAATTTTGCAAAACTTTTTTTATTGGTTTTTTAATATTTAATAATTTTTTCCATTTAAATTTTTTAAAAGTTAGACCTACCTTTATTCCAATCTTTTTTTTTGTTTTTTTCTTTTAAAAAATTAATTATTTTTTTAAATTATAAAAAAATATATTTGTAAAAATTGTATTTTTACGTGCGAGATTCACTTCTACCGAACTTTCTTTTATGCTTTTCCCTTTTTATCTTTTTTTTTAATTTTTTAAATAAAAAAGTAATTAGGTTTTTTTTATTATTTTGGAACACACTTGAATGATGTGCATTCTACAGTCTTTTTTTTATTATCGCATTTTATTTTCTTGGTTTTACTTTTTTTCTTTTTTTTTTTGTTTCTTTACTTTTCTTTAAAATTATTTAATAAATAATTCAAAATTATAAAATTATATTTTTTAAAGATTTCTATATATTTGAGATTAACTTATATCAAACTTTTTTTTATTTTTTACCTTTTTTATTTTTTTCATATTTAATTTTTAAAAAATATTTAATACAAACTTTTTTAGATTTAATTTTTTTGTAGAACCCACTTAATACTAATTGTATGTCACATGTTTGTTTTTTTTTTCCCTTTACTATAATTGATTAAAATTACTATAATACTTCTCTTACTATAATTAGAAAACTATCTCTTATATTATATTTGATTAAAATTACTCTAATACCCTCTAATCATAATTACAAAAAAAATGTTCTTTTGATTGTTTCATAATACTTCTCCTACCATAATTACAAAAATACATCTCATATGATGATTGGCTAGAATTAGTATAATGACCTTTAAGCATAATTACGAAAAAAATCATTTTGATTGCTTCATAATTATGCATTAAAATTTAACATTATACAATAATATAAAATTAATCTCCTTAGAGATGATCATAATGTCATTTTAATTATTTGACAATTGAATTACATGAATCCAAATTGATTACAATGCCTCTTTATCTATGAATAATTAAAATTATGATAATGCCCCTCTTAACATAATTACTAATACCCTTTTAACCATGATTAGTCCAAGTTATTGTAATACCCTAAACAAAATTAGAGAAATACCCTCCTACCATCATGGCCAAAACTACTACAATGCCTCTACTATCATAATTATAAAAATATCCATCATATTATGATTTGTCAAAATTACTATAATACTTTATAATCATAATTATGAAAAAGTCCTTGTACTATAATTATGTAAATACTTCTCATATTATAATTGTCTAAAATTACTATAATATCTTCTAACCATAACTATAAAAAATATCCTTTTGATTACTTCATATAATGTCTTTCTATCATAATTACAAATATACCCTTCATATTATAATTAACCAAAATTATTATAATATCCTTTAAGCATAATTATGAAAATATCATTTTTGATTGTTTCATAATTACACCTTAAATTTTAACAATAATATGAAATTAATCCCTTTAGAAATAATCATAATGTTCTTTTAATTACTTGACAATTGAATTGTTTTTATCCAAATTGATTGTAATACCCATTTTCTGTGAGTAACTGAAATTATTATAATGCCTCTCTTAACATATTTATTATAATACCCTTCTTACCATAATTGGCCAAAGTTAATATAATGTCCCTACAATCATAATTACAAAAATGCCCTTTTACTATCATTTGTCAAAATTACTATAATGCCTCTCCTTTCATAATTATGAAAATTGTAATACCCCTCATATGATAATTTAAAAAATTTTAGTATAATACCCTTATACCATAATTACAAAAATATCATTTTTATTGCTTCATAATTACATATTCATTTTTAACATTCATACAATTATATGAGAATGATCCCATTGGAAATAATCATAATGCCCTTATATTCTTGATAATTGAATGACACATATCTAAATCGACTGTAATACCTTTTTTTCTATAATTAACTAAAAATTATTATAATGCCTCTTAATATAATAACTAAAATATTACTTTTATAATAATTGGTCAAAGTTATTATAATGCTCTATAATCATAATTACAAAAATGTCTTTCTACCATCATTAGCCAAAATTATTATTATAATATCCCCTACCATACTTATCTCAATGTCCCTTTTATCATATTTATTTTAATTTAAGAAATTAATATTTTATTCAATATAGTGTTAATGTAGAATCCTTTGTGAGCTTTTTTTTTTTTTCATTTTTTGTATTTATTTTTTTATTAGATAAATTTTATAAAAAAATAATTAAGATATCCACATGTCATTTTATTTTATTTTTATCTTTTTAATTCTCTAATAAATTTTATAAAAACATACAATAAATAAAGATAACAAAATAAAAAATTTTATCCGCGGCATGGCAAACTTCTCACTTCTCAAGATGATTAATTTGACAGGTCGAGTTTTTAGATGGACTTCAATTAATTCGAATTTTCCTGACAATTTAATTCATTTTCTTTCTCTTATACAGAATGACACTTCTTCTAGGACCTCCAGGTTCTGGAAAAACTACATTGCTGCAGGCACTTGCTGGGAAGACAGACACTGATTCAAGGGTTTGTTATCAAATTCTGTATATATATTTGTTAATGTACATGCAAAAAAAAAAAACTCATTTGTTTCTTTCTTTCCTTGTCGCTTGCCTTGCTCAATCCATTCCTGAAGTTGCATCCGAATTTATGTTTTTCTTCTAGCATTTTGATTGCTGGTTCCTGTAATAAATCCTTAATGAAGTTGTTTTTGGACTGATGAACAATCTTCAATCTTTGAACAGGTATCAGGAAAAATCACTTATTGTGGTCATGAATTTTGCGAATTTATCCCTCAAAGGACAAGTGCTTATATAAGTCAAAATGACCTTCACAATGGTGAGATGACTGTTAGGGAGACACTTGATTTCTCAGGGCGGTGCTTGGGAGTTGGAACTCGATATGAACTTTTGGCTGAGTTGTCGAGGCGAGAAAAACAAGCAGGGATCAAACCAGACCCTGAGATTGATGCTTTCATGAAAGCTACAGCAATGGCTGGCCAAAGGACTAGTCTCGTTACTGATTATGTTCTCAAGGTTTGTTCATTGCGGCCTCCATTTCTTACTAGTTTCTAGTCCTTTACTTTCCTGCCCAGCAATATTCTGAAGATTAACTTCTTAACTATGATGAGATAATAGATTCTCGGACTGGATATATGTTCTAATATTATGGTGGGTGATGAAATGAGAAGGGGCATATCTGGTGGACAAAAGAAACGTGTAACTACAGGTAAACTAATTGCAGACAGAAAAATGTGAAGGGACTTGAACTATTTTTCTACTTAAGTATTACTCAAGGATATTTGCCCACCATGTTTTAATAATAAGTACACCATGACATCAACCATATATTTTATTTAGTGTTTCTTTGATATTTGGAGCATTTTGTCATTTGTAAAAGTCCTTGTTGTTGCCATTTCACTTTTGTAAGAATAGCTTAAACGGAACTAGTTATACAAAATGCAGGAGAAATGTTGGTTGGACCGGCCAAAGCTCTTTTCATGGATGAAATTTCAACTGGTTTAGATAGCTCTACAACTTTGCAGATTGTAAGGTTTATGAAGCAGATGGTTCATATCATGGATTTAACTATGATAATCTCTCTTCTGCAACCTGCACCAGAAGCCTATGACCTTTTCGATGACATTATCTTGCTTTCTGAGGGTAAGATAGTCTATCAAGGACCACGAGAAAATGTTCTTGAATTCTTTGAAAGTGTGGGATTCAAATGTCCTGAAAGGAAAGGAGTAGCAGATTTCTTACAAGAAGTTACTTCCAGAAAGGACCAGCAGCAGTATTGGTACAGAAAAAGTGAACCTTATCAATATATATCTGTACTTGAGTTCGTGGAGCATTTCAAATCTTTCCACATTGGTCAAAAGCTTGATGATGAACTTAGGATTCCTTATGATAAGTCTAGAACTCACCCAGCTGCTTTGGTGAAAAACAAATATGGAATCTCAAACTGGGAACTTTTCAAGGCTTGCTTTTCAAGAGAATGGCTACTGATGAAGCGCAACTCTTTTCTATATATATTCAAGACTACCCAAATCACCATTATGTCTGTCATTGCTTTCACAGTGTTTTTTAGGACAACAATGAAGACTGGTCAGATATCAAACGGAGGAAAATTTTATGGTGCTCTATTCTTCAGTCTCACTAACGTTATGTTTAATGGATCGGCAGAGCTTGCATTGACCATATTTAGGCTTCCAGTATTCTTTAAACAGAGGGCTTTCTTGTTCTATCCAGCATGGGCCTTTGCCTTGCCCATTTGGGTCCTTAGGATCCCCCTTTCTTTGCTAGAGTCAGGGATATGGATCTTCCTCACATATTACACTATCGGTTTTGCTCCAGCTGCTAGCAGGTATGGGAATGCACAATATTAAGTTACACAGAACTACAGTTACCATTTTACTGCCTGTGGCCTATGTCAATCTGTAAGTGTATTCACTGACACATCAACAACGTTTCAGGTTTTTTCGCCAATTCTTGGCATTCTTCAGTGTTCACCAAATGGCCCTCTCTCTCTTCCGCTTCATCGCTGCAGTTGGAAGAACACAGGTTGTAGCTAGCACACTTGGTACTTTTGCCCTGCTGGTTGTTTTTGTCCTTGGTGGATTTGTTGTTGCCAAAGGTTAGCACTTTTTATCTTTAAATTGGTTATACTTTTGTCTAGCTGAAATGAGCCAGTTCCATATTTGGTCCAATGCATTTGTTTATGGTTCCATGAACGGTAAAATGACTAATGACAGATATAGATACTCAGGTTGCTTTGTAGTTATTGATATTATTGGTCTCATAGCGAGTTTTCTAATCTTCTTTTACAGATGACATCAAGCCATGGATGATATGGGGCTACTACGCCTCTCCCATGTCGTATGGACAAAATGCTATTGTCATCACCGAATTTCTTGACAAAAGATGGAGTGCTGTAAGATCTCCTAAGAATATGCAAATAATGTCTCTATTATTAGACAGAATATAAATGTAACTAGTTTATCTTGATATTTTCCCTACTTTACTATTGCAGCCTTTTCATTTGCCATTTAATAAATCCACCACAGTAGGGAAGATGCTTCTCGAATCCAGAAGCATGTATACAGAAGAGTTCATGTATTGGGTTTGTGTTGCAGCACTCATTGGATTTTCTCTGCTTTTTAATCTCTGTTTTATCGCGGCATTGACCTATTTGAATCGTGAGCTACCAAACTCATGCTAATATTCATTTTAATTTGTAAAGTGCGATTCCAGTTTTGAAAATAATTTGAAAATCAAATGCAGCTCTGGGAGATTCCAAATCTGTTATTCTGGATGAACATGAAGAGAGTAAGAGCAAGAAGCACTCATCTTCCGATGGACAACATAAATTGAAATCCATAGAAATGCGTTCACCAACAACTGCTCCATTTTTTGAACGTTTGACATGTTTTAACATGACACTTCTATTCTGAAAATTATCAATACTAAAAATACAATTATTAAAGATGGCTCATTACTTTGTGGTTTTAGCATGTGGATAACATTACATTTACATATCGAGAAGAATAAGTATTACAATCAGACATGTTTTTGGCGTGTGGTGAAAGGCTTAAGTGAATGATTGCAGGAACAGATATGGCAGTGAAGAATAAACCTGACAACCCAATTGTTAGTCCTGCAAACCAAGCACCTACAAGGAGAGGAATGGTGTTACCTTTCCAACCCTTGTCACTTGCATTTGACCATGTGAATTACTATGTTGACATGCCTGCTGTGAGTCCTTTCTCCATACTTCTACTTCTGTCAAGCAATTTTACCATGAGACGACAAATATGAATATCATTCAATAAATGAGATCTAAAGATTTGGTTTAATCAGAAGTATTGGCAGTGAAACACATTCAACCTCTCACTTTTGTCCTATGACTGTATCGTAATCTTTTTCAACAGTTGATCCATGTTGCTTCATAGTGATTACTTTTTACAATATGTATTTCCAAAGAAGGAAATTGCTATATTGATAGTAAAAATTGGGCACCCTCTTTAGGAAATGAAGATCCAAGGAATTGAAGAGACTCGTCTTCAATTACTGCGAGATGTAAGTGGTACTTTTAGGCCTGGTGTGCTAACAGCATTAGTTGGGGTTAGTGGAGCAGGAAAGACCACCTTGATGGATGTGCTAGCAGGAAGAAAAACCAGTGGGTATATCGAAGGAAGTATCAGCATTTCTGGCTACCCAAAGAACCAAGAAACTTTTGCTCGGGTTAGCGGTTATTGTGAACAAAATGATATCCATTCTCCACATGTTTCTGTCTATGAATCTCTTGTGTACTCTGCCTGGCTTCGTCTTTCAAAGGATGTTAATGGACAAACACGAAAGGCATGTTTTTCTTTTAACCCAGATTTTTATTACTGTATTTGATCTTCTCAAAGCAGCTCAGTCAACTCATCATGAAATGCATACAATCCTTCAATCCTCTCGATTCTTATGTGTCAATTAAAGTATATACTATGTCTAGCTGCAGCTTAAAGTTAAAGATTTTTACAATTGATTTGTGTAACAGATGTTTGTTGAAGAAGTAATGGAGTTGGTTGAGCTAAATCCTCTCAAGAATTCTCTAGTTGGCCTTCCCGGAGTTGATGGCTTGTCGACTGAACAGAGAAAGAGGCTCACAATAGCTGTAGAATTGGTTGCTAATCCATCAATCATCTTCATGGATGAACCAACATCAGGCCTTGATGCTAGAGCAGCAGCAATTGTCATGCGTACTGTGAGAAATACAGTGGATACAGGAAGAACTGTGGTCTGCTCAATTCACCAACCAAGCATAGACATTTTTGAAGCTTTTGATGAGGTATTCTTAAATTTTCCCACCTCTGGCTTTTTTTTGTTCCCATTTCATTTGCTTACTAATTTCCCTTCTGACTGCAGCTATTCTTGATGAAGAGAGGAGGACAAGCTATTTACGCTGGACCTCTTGGTCGCCATTCTCACAAACTTATAGAATACTTCGAAGTGAGAATCAATTCTCTCTCACACTCCACACATGTTAACAATGGTGTTAGATATCTTTGAGGTCTTGGTCACAACTTACGTCTAATAACTTTCTGTAGGCTGTTCCAGGGGTTCCCAAGATCAAAGAAGGTTGCAATCCTGCCTCATGGATGCTGGAAATTAGTTCCACTGCTATTGAGGCTCAACTTGATGTAGATTTTAATGAAATTTATGCCAAATCTGAACTTTATAGGTAACTGAAATTGAAGCTACTATCTCATTGATTCCTGCCTTTTTTTACCCTATTTTTTTCCCCATTTTTCTCTCTGCCGGTTCTGAAATGAGGTTGTAATTTTACCAGCAAGAACGAGGAACTTATCAAAGATCTAAGCACCCCAGTCCCTGGAACTAAGGACCTTCACTTTCCTACTAAATACTCTCAAGACTTCTTTACTCAATGCAAAGCCTGCTTCTGGAAGCAGCACCACTCGTATTGGAGGAACCCACAATACAATGCCATCAGATTCTTCATGACATTTTTTGTTGGTTTCATATTTGGAATGATTTGCTGGGGGAAAGGAGATAAGATGTAAGTCCAGAAATTCTCATTTAGTTATCATTGTGGTAATAAACAAACTACAGTTCAACACTCGAAAAATACTATAGATACAAATGGTCTTCTCTCGTTACCCAATACTTTGAAAATGACCTTGACTGAACTTTGGTATCAAAGAATCTAGCATTAACGTGCAGTGTTTTCCGAAACATTTGTGCTTCTGCTCCTTTCTTCAGTTAATACTCCATTAACACAATGCATAGTAGTTAAAGATACCAGATAAGTGGGCATGTTTTTTTCTACACTTCTGCTAGTTTTCTAGGAAGGTTGGAAATCATTAAAAACTGTTCAAAGAAAGCATCAAATTCGATGTCAGCTGGTCATATTATGTAATTCTACTTTGTCATAACATTGTCTTGTTCTTCTTGTTCGTTGGGAAGCCAATAACATATATCTGTGGGATTGGATAATTTCATGTCTAGTTTATTGGACTTCATGTAGGATAATTTTGTAAACCTTAATTGGAACAGACACAAGCAACAAGATCTAATGAATTTGCTGGGAGCTATGTACGCTGCTGTCCTTTTCCTGGGAGCCATTAACACTACATCAGTGCAATCGGTTGTGGCAATTGAAAGAACAGTCTTTTATCGTGAAAGAGCAGCAAGAATGTATTCACCATTGCCTTATGCATTTGCTCAGGTAAATGCATAAGCTGAAATCTTTGCATCAAATTGATAAAATAATCGACAGCTCATTCCTTAAATACACACTAAATATAATTCAAGGGTGAAATTCAAGACAGAAGAGCATATGTAGTTGATATAACCAACATTGTTTTATGTCTTGCAGGTAGCAATAGAGGCAATATATGTTTCAGTCCAGACATTTGTATATAGTCTACTACTTTACACAATGATTGGATTTCACAAGGATGTTGGAAAGTTCTTTTTGTTCTACTACTTCATATCGATGTGTTTCATGTACTTCACACTTTATGGGATGCTGCTTGTAGCCGTTACTCCTAATCATCAATTTGCTGCCATTGTTATGTCCTTCTTTCTAAGCTTTTGGAACCTCTTTTCTGGTTTCCTTATCCCTAGAACGGTACGTATTAAAAGACAAAAGCAATCATTAAACGCTATATTATTTTTAAATATTTTACCTTTGCTGTATTCTTGTGATGTATTTGTTTAATTAATAAATACAAAAATATTCATGATCATTTGTTAAATTTAAAAAATAATAGTTATCGAGCATATTCATAAATTATTTGTCAAACATTCTATTATTTTATACTCAGGTGTTAATGAATTGAATATGAATGAGTATTATTATATTCATAATCTGTTCATTTGATTAACAAACGTTAAAATATTATTTATATTCATTTATTAAGTTTAATAAACAAAAAAAAAAAAACCAAGCTTATTCCTGAACTATTCGTCAAACGTTCTATTAATTTTCACTCTTATTTTTTTAATTTCACTTCAATTTAATGCTAAACTTTCATTTTTTATCTTTTCTTAACTTATATGACGAGAAAAAACTGAACTCTATCATTTGAATATTTGCAGGAAATTCCAATTTGGTGGAGGTGGTACTACTGGGCTTCTCCAGTGGCATGGACGATCTATGGCCTCGTGACTTCCCAATTGGGAGATAAACTTGATCTTGTTGAGATACCAGGAGAATTTCCAATGACAGTGAAAGCTTTCCTTGTGAAAAACCTAGGGTTTGACTATAATTTCCTTCCGGCTGTTGTTATAGCCCATATTGGCTGGGTCCTTCTCTTCTTATTTGTCTTTGCCTATGGAATCAAGTTCCTTAACTTCCAAAGGAGATGAGGAAACATGTTCCTTTTTTACTTGATTGTGCATGAATCATTGTGTCAAAAGGGGATTTAATGTCTCTTTTTTGTTTTTATAAAAGTTTTGTACATCTTGAATAGTTGGGTATTCACATTGATCTCCATTTCAATTAGAGTTGTTCTATCATTATAGGCAATTTTATATTGTCCGGGATCATTTGAAATATTTTCGAGTCTTGGATTATTTTTGAGATATTAATTCATAATGTTCTAGGCTTTAAGGTTCTAAATGGGCTTTAGATAATCAATGTGGGTTTGGGTTTTGATTATTACATTAGGCTTAGCTTTACTTGATAAGCCCCACTTTCTTTCTTTTCTTTTTAATATGTGTTTCACTTGTTAGTATTTTTGTTAAATGGTTATTTATTTTCTAAAAAAAAAAGGAAAAATTAGATAAGCAAGATAATTATGAAGTTGTTGAAATGGAGTGGTATTCTTTTGAAAATAGAATTCTGGGTTGATTTTCAAAGATAAATGCAAAATTTTTGAAGTTCAATCTTGTTTTAACTTGATCTCTTGTCATAATCAGGGTTGATAGCTTATAAAAATAACATCAACAATGAAAATTAAGGGATTGAGTTTTACAAACACAATTCACAAAGAATAAGCAATCGGGGAGAACGATGCACAGCAGTAAGAGTTAACAAAGATATACGCTCCTTATAGACCACCATTGTCTATCAATACTTCATTTTTGCACAGCAGTACTAGTCCGCCAATACCTTAGGACACCACCAATCCTCCTTTACCTCCTTTTCCACTAACCAAACAAAGATGTACCCGCCTACCCTAACCAGGCCGAGCTGCTCGAACTAAATCGGACTTATTGACCATCCTTTGAACAGTCTAATTTTGTTATTTTTAGTAATTTTATTTACTATTTATTTGTTTGTCTAAATTAGAAATGTGTTCTAAAATTTACAATATTTTTTTTTGTTTAGGTTGGTAATTATTTTAAAAAAATTTAAGTATTTTTTTAAAATTAAATCCTACCAACATATTGTAAGATTTTCATAAGTTTAAAAATAAATTTTAAAAATTAAATTCTTGAAATCCTATCAACATATTGAAGGATTTTTTTTTTTTGACAAAAAATTTGTCTAACATATTGGAAGATATTTTCTTAAAATGAAAATTGATTTTGCAATTTCGATGATAGAATTATTAAAAACATTGCAAATAGCAATTTTCATGTAAATTTCTAGGTGAGACATTTTTTTAAAATTATTAACATACTGGAGTAATTTAAGGGTTATTTTCAATAATTAATTATTTAGTAAGATTCTGAGAATTAGATAACGTGAAATTAATTGGTATCATCCATTGAATGAGCGTTATGAGGTGCTATAACTTTTTTCACACATAATCATACTTTCGAATCTAATTCTAGTTCAATAGACTAAATCTATTTTTTTACAAGATACTCGAGTCAAGTTTAGAACTTCTTTCTAAAGGAAGATAAATTTAATTAGGTAGCTAATCACAATTAAACAAAAAATATTGGTGTCAACTCCATTGAGGAATAGTCGAAAGTCTAGCCAATAAATGAATTTACATTATCGAAGCCTAACTTAATTAGTTAAGAATTTTCTTTAAAGATTTTTTTCTTTATATTTTATTTATTTTCAACCATGCATTATTATGTCATTTTTATGCATTGCATAACATAAACTTTATACTCGAGCTCTATCTTTTAGAAGGAAATAGAGTACTTATGCTTTTGTAAGATTTTTGTCTTTTAAGAGAGAGTATAATACTCCCATTCAAATTAAATATAACCTATGATGGACAAAAATTGGGGTACCTTACTAGTCATAGACAAAGATGTGAGAAACAATATGGTAACCTTTATATTGTCAATTCAAACCACATGTAGTAAAACATAAGAAACCAACCTTAGGTTAGAGTCATATCCACCCATCATTAAAATGTAATCCTAGTTAGGACAAATAAGTGGACTTTTTAAGTTTCATTTGTATCAACCTTATAAATGGTTGGAAAATTTTATTTACTCTCTTATTTATTGTTAAGTTGTTATATGTTAGACTTTAATGCAACATCATTAACAAATGCATTCACCATGCATCATAATGTGGCAAACATTAGTACATGCATCCATTTTTTTCTTTCATACATTGTATACATTCATATGTTTATGCATCATAATTTATTATATGTCAAGCATTCATTTTATATATTTATTCATACATATAAGATTTTTAAGCAAGTTAGGATACTCTTGTAAACTTCTTTACATAAACACTTAATAACATAAGCATGCTAATTGTAGTAACAAATGTACAAAGATAGCTTGACCATCAAAGACTCTAATTCAACCCACTCGCTATTAGTATAGCACTTAAGCCTAGCCAGACACATGGAGCAAGAGAATGCTAATTGCCTTAAAAAAATGAAAAAGGTCCAAAAAGAGCTTAAAAGATAACTAAACAAAATATTAAAGGCTTTGAATAAGTTGAATAAAGGGAAAGTTATAGAAAAATATTCCACTCCATAAGACAATCCATCATAAAATGTTGTCGATCCTTTATATCCTTCTGAGTATCTTGTCACGGATTGAGACTTAAGCTCCAAGTTCGCGCTGTTCCAAGATCCAAAAATGGACTTTTTCGCATCTTAAATCAACTTGAACTCAAAATGGAGCTTGGACACTTAAGACTATAAGGCTTGGTTGCCCAGAATGCTACAAAAGATAAGGCATAGAAAATGCTTGAACTAAGGCTAAAAAAAATAGAAAGTAAAGTAAGAGCAAGGTGTTTTACTCAATAGTTTTGGTCACCACCTAAGCCAAGCTCTAATACCACTTGGTATTAGATTTTGCTATCAAATCTAAAATCAAGTTCTGATACCACTTATCACAAGTCGAGACATAAGTTTCAGACTCGTATGGCTTCAGGACCCACTAGGCCTAGGCTTTTCAAGGAATTTTTTCATAACAATTTACATTTCTTGCAGGATATACCTATCTTAAGATGCCTATTGCATCAACATAGAAGCAATTTTAAAACTTTATTAATCTTGTCTTTATGCAAAAAGTAGCTAAATCAATTCAAGCCCCTAACTTAAATAACCCAAAGAAGCAAGAGAAGCTAAAGTTGAAGGCAATTGAGACTTCAAAGAACTCAAAAGCCAAAGAGAAGATGAACTTGTTAGAAGAAAGGTTGAACCTATCGAAAAAATGGATTTTTATGGTTCCATGTACACATCTAGCCTTTATTTGGTCTTAGATGTTCTAATCCCGTCAAAATTCAAGGTCCATGAGTTTGATAAGTATGACTGTATTCGGTGTTTGATAACCTATGTTACTATATACTGTCAAAAAATGATCGTCTATACTAGTGATGAAAAGCTATTGATATATGTATTCTATGACAGCTTTACTAACTCAGTTGCAAGATGGTGTGTTCAGTTAAATAGGACCCGTATTTATTCCTAAAAGAAATTTGCTCTAGTATTCATTACATAGTCACATCATAAATTTGGTTTTTAATCGTCTTTCTTTATAGAGCATAAAAAAAATAACAGGGTAATTTAAAAAATACCCCTAAAGGTGTTGAGATATAGTTGCTCAAGTTCAATCACACTAAAAAAAAGAGACGATATTGTTATTTATGAGTACCTTGAAGGCACCCTAGTGTGCTACCTCATCTTTTTGACAAAATTTCTTCATCGTTGAACATTATAAAGTTTGAGGCCATTATACTTCCCACCAGATGGTCTACTTTCTCAATTGAAATATCATGGTCCATATAAACTTGGTTTAGCACTTTCAGTAACGCATTTCTATAGGGTTCAAAGTTTCGCAATAGATACAACAACGAAATTCTTGTTGGCATTTTGTTGAGTTAGTCCACTACACTATATTTACTATGCCTGATAATTTTTAAAAACTTGTAGGCTTCTTCTTCTGTCGTTGGTTATTTGTGTTATACTATTAGATGCATTGTAACAGAAGTCCTTTCCTTGTTTCTATTATTTTTACTTCTTTTTCCTTTTCCTTACTTGCTTATTCTAAAATATCTAGGGCATAACACCACCTATTTCAAGTCATCCTTACAACTTTAGATATATTGGTTGTATCCCTAATGTTTGATTTGTTTGAAGTAGTATAAATAATTTAATGCTAGATCCTTAGACTAATACATCGCAATTATACTTTCAAGGATTGGGTATATATATAGTCACAACTGTTGTAAAATTATTATATTTAACGAAATTGGTAATGACTTTTAAAATTATATCTAACGATATATTTACGAATTTATACGTTATGACAGTTATTATTGGTTACCACATTTTTTGTGTTCTCTTCTTTAATATTCATTTATAAAGAGCGAAAAAGAAATAAAATATGTAAACCTTCTTAGTGAGATGTTGTCCATGTCCAAAAAAAATTAAGATTCAACGTTCAAATTTACTTTCACGCAAAAAATAATTAATATTATAATTATTGCTTATTATCTATTGCTATTTTTTCACGTAAAGAATCAAGAATTTTCAGCTTTAAATGTCATGCTTCTGTTCAAAAAATACATACATAACATAAAATACTAGTAAAAAAATGTTAAACACCATTTGATAAAACGATATAAAAATTATGTGAAAAAAATACGAAAGTAATATAATTTAAAATTTTAATAAAAATAATTTATATATTGAATAAAAATAAAAGAATATATTTTGTATTTAATATATCAATATAAATTTTAATATGATAGTTTTTATATTTTACAAATATTTAATATTAAATAGATATAACATAAATACACAGATTATTAGCTCTATAGCTAATAGCTTGTATCTAATAAACAACTATAGCAAAGAGCTACTTCTGGAATGAGAGACTTTTTCTTGCTTATGTAACATGAATATTGGAGTAAATATGCCATACAGCAAAATTGTAAAATGCTTGATTTTTTTTTTATTATAAAATGTTTGCAATTTGAGAATAATGATAAAAGTTACAAATATTGAGATTTAAATTTTATATTTGTAAAATATCATTTTTTAAAATTAATTATATAAATTAATTAAATTAAACTTCAAATTCGAGCTTTTGAAATTCAACAAAATCCTAAACAATAATGTTTTGGTTAGATATCTTAGGGAAGGGAAAACTTTCATGTCAACGCTTTCAGGAAACATATATCAATATCAGGAAATATTACTTAGAATATAACATAAAGTAAGACTATTAAGTATTTAAAAATATGTTAAAAATATATTTAAAAATTTCTAAATAAAAAGAAGATTGTATTTTTTTTTCTTTTATTTGAAGAAAGATTGTAGTTTTAATTAAAAGTAGTAATAATTCGTTTCTAAAAAATAGTAGTAATAAGTATGATGGGATTTATAATTATAAAAATCGGGAATTAAGGTGAAATTAACCATTATATTATGACTCCATATTAAATTTTAAAGCTTTAATTTAAAATTTATCATTCTATCTTCCATTTCTTTAATTTGAAAAAAAAAAGTAATGAAATTGAAATATTTTATGGAGTTATTCTATTAGTGTAAAGAGTCTATTTTATCATCATACTTTCTTTTTTATTGATTTTTTAAAAAATAACAAAATTAAAATATTTAAATATATATTAATGCAAATGGCAACAATTCATCAATCTTTATGTCCAAAATAAATAAAATCTAAAATAAAAAATTTAACTAAATTAAAATATAATGATAAAATTCAATATGAACTCATAATAAAGTAATAAATTGACCTAAATCCCTAAACATTGTTACAAGTTACTCTTACAATGTAACCATTCCTGTTTTGCGAGTGAAAGGATTTGTAATAGCAAAAGATGAGAAGGTGAAGAAGATTTTCTCCTTCCCGCTATTTGCTGGCATGATAAAATATTTAGAAAATTGGATGTCAAAACCATTAAAGAGCATAAAAACAAAAAAAAAAAAACACTTATAAACTACGAAATGAAACCAACCCCTGAATTAACATGCATGCAGGCATTGTATTCTTTCAAGTTGGTTTGAGACTGAGTATGAACCTAGGCATGTTTTGGAGAGAAAAAGGGTTGGGAATCCTTCTCCTATGCTCATGTCTCCACAAATATTTAGTACGACATAAAAGACATCAAGTAGATCTAATAATTTAAAATACAAGAAAAAATTAATATAAAAAATATCACTCATTTTAAAGTTTTAATAAAAATTTGAATTAACAAAAGCAAAAATATATATTTCATATGTTTTAATTTACATAAATTGTAATATTTAATTTTTATATAAAATATAATACAAATATATAAATTATTGATAGTTTATACGATAAAAATACATAAATTTTCAGATCTAACCACAGACACCCCCAAAAGTAGAAAAAAAAATACATCGCAATTATTTCTGTTTACATTAATAGTGGTAGGATACTAGGATTACAAAGCTAGCAGAAAATAAGGTTGACCAAATCTACTATTGTTTTAGACATAAATGCTCTTTCAAGGATAAGATAAAGAGGCAATTCAGATCTAACAAGAGCACTATCCTCGGCCTCTGATTTTTTTTTAGACAGTCACCTCTCTTCAATTTTAACAGGATCATTAGCTAAGTCCTGAATCTCCTTCTTGCTCTTTACCAGACTCCATTTCCTGTTATGAAAATCAAGTTTGTCCAATTCCTCTGCAATAGCCATATAACCATACAGAAGCTGTTCCTCCAACTTGTCACCCTGTATGCCCATTTCCTCAATGCTGCTTTTGCCATTGTTTGATGTTGTTCGGTGAAATTCCACTCTCCCTCGCTTGTTTTCAACAAAATACTTATGAAGTCTCTCTGCCATTGCCAGTCCAGTAAAATTGCTTAAGAACTTCACCACCATAATACTTTGATCTGCAGGCCTCCCAAGGCACACGGTGATTTTTCCCCCAACAACGCCTTTACCTGTCATCATCCAAGAACCAACAAGAGGAAGAAAAAGAAGAGAAAAAAAAAGGACAATGTGTGAAAGAAACAAATTATCAGTCTTGTGTTCTGGTAAAAAAAAGTCCTTCACCTTCACCAATAAGTAGAAAATTTTTAACATTATGATTAACTCCAATTATTCATAGTGCACATTGGCAAACTGATTCAAGTCAACCTTTTTTTTTTCTTGTCATTTTTATTTGTTATATTAGCAGCATAAAACATCCAATTTTTCTATTCCACTCTTAAAACAATACAAACTAAATACACTAAGCGCTTTACTAAATTATCAGGCAAAATTTTCAATCAACTACTCACCTCTTAGAAAGGCCTGCACCCCTTCAATCGGAAGAACCTTCTGTTCTTGAGGATTGTTATTTGCCATGGAAATATTATGGATGACAACAATTGGAGGCCAGAGAACCAAATCCTCCTTCTGAGCAAAAGCTTGAGCTTGAGGCAAGACGTGGGGAACCCATGTTATAGTGTCAGGAGGTGCCACGCTGTCCCACCCCAGCAACACACATATTGCTTTGTGAAGTCCCAAGTGCTGTGCCCTTAACCCAACCTTGTGAGACATGAAGGCATGTCTCACCAGGCGTTGGGTGTCCATGAACTCCTTTGAGTAGCTGTAAGAGGACAGACGTTAGAATAATAGTGAGAGAAAGAATCATCAATGGTAATCAATTTTAAAGAGGAGATACTGATTCAAAGAAAAATTAATCTTGATGTTCACAATATTGATGCTCTCACAGCCATTAAAAATTTCTCAGGTACATAAAGAAGGTAAACAACCAAAATCCTCCTCAGAGAGATTCAAATCAAAATCAAGAACATGACAGTAACATCCAATTACCATCTAGTGTACCTCAAAACCGATCCTTACCTTTTACTTGGGTCAAAAAGTGACATATCTAAACATATCCAATGCTGTTCAACCCAGTTCAAAAGTCAGATATGGTTGTATCCAACAGGGGTACTAATTTTTTTTAAGATTTTCTAAACATATAAAGGACCATATCATTAACATATATAAGCATGGACAAAGAACAAAAAAAAAAAATAAAAATAAAAATTGATATCCCTAATCAAGCAAAGCATCATATTAGACTGCAACCTGACTTTTCTTTCAAAAAAGTAGACTGCATTCACAAATGCTTTAACAAAAATAACTTCAAAAAAGATACACATGCACACGAATACTGAGAGAGAGGAGAGAGATTCTATCAGAACCAAGATGGGTAATTAAGATCAACAATTAGCTTGCTACATGAAATCGCAGTCTGAAACCACTGCAAGAGAAATTAATACATGTTTTTCACAAAGTTGTTCACAAAATTTAAACAGTTTGACCTCTAGCATGATACAGATTATGTAGCTTTATCTCACACTCATTAATTTGGCTGTCTACACCTCCATTTGACCTGCTGCACCAAGGACCCCCCGCATTAAAAGTAAGTAGCAGCATATCTGACTGCCAGTGGTTCACTATCATCCTATCTGCCACATACAAATAGCTCACCACTCAAGTTGTTACTCAAATTACCTAATGAAATCCTTATGACAACATTCTAATAGGTCTTACATTCAGACTACTAAAACCCCTCTATGAGACACAAGGGTACTAAACTTGCTCCTTAACAACACTCAAGGATTCTTAAGGAGCATGAACAGGTTAGGCTCAAACCAAACGTCCTAGATGCCTGTTGCTGAAATCAATCAGCTATTTCTCACAGATCAGTCATGAATGAGCAAGAAATGCTAAAAGTCCCACCCACAATGAAGTCAAGAAGTTGTCCATATTAAGCACACTTGAGGAATCCTCAGAAGTTTCCACTTGACATATCAAGATCAATCAATTTTCAGCAGTTAGCTTACTTACAGGCAAATGTCATCTAAAGCAGAAAAGTTCCAATCTCACTGGATACGCTTCTATATAAAATGTTATAAAGCTTAAATTGATAAAACCGCAAGTCTTGATCCCATCACACGGCAAGCTAGCCAATTCAGCATTTGTTTTTTTGGCCACAAAAGCCAAAACTCAAAAACATTTAAAATGTTCTGAACTTTCCTCTCTACTTTTCTTCTTTTAGTGCATAAAAGCATTCACAATATCTACCGTCGCATGGAGTCACCAAATTTAAATTGCCAACTTGAATTCACTAGATGGTCCACTATACATTATACAAAACCTGCAAATTGTTAGTAAATCATCACTACTAAGACACTAATCTACTTAGGTCGGTGTATTTCTGCTCAGAAGCAAAGGAAGTGGTATTGAACCCTGAAATAAAATTCTTTCTGAGAAACCATCATATGGTCATAGTTACCATTTAAAAAACAGAATGTATCACCAGAAGAAGAAAATCTGAATTTCATTAGTTAAATAACTAAATAATAGTAATGAGATTGTTAGTTTCAAAAATGTTCAGGCGGCCATAAAAAAGTCCTAGAAAGACCAATTAATACAGCGTATAGAGCCTGTGCATGATTACTTCATTGCAGCTTTAAAAGGCACTAGGAAACTCCTCATTCGAACAAAGAAATAAATGAAAACATCCACCCCTCTTTAAAATGCATGTCATAGAAAAGAAAACAGACCTTCTACCACATACGATGCAGAACAAACTACCAGCTTGTCCTTGCTCCTTGTATCTTCTACGAACAGACTGGTTCAAATTTAACCTTTTAGAGTACTTTAAAAACGCTTCATGCACCAATTGCTTAAATTCTTCTGAATCCTCAGACAGCTCAACCTCTGCATAATTCACTAAATCTTCTGTCATGTCACCTTCATTCGCATTTATATCCTCATCATAATCTTCATTTCTTTTCCAAACTTTGTTTTGTTTGTGAAGGTTACTTCTTCTGTCATTGTTGTGTGAAGTATGCCAGTTAAAAGAACCAGTTCTGGGATTTCCCTTGATATATTTACCACTATTTTTGTAAAACCTGACTGGAACCCTTTGTGAATGTGCCAAAGAACCTTGGGACGTACACCAGTCATCCAATTCCAAATCTCCATGATGGTTTTGCCCATCATATGTCCTTCCAACCTTTCTATATTCATTGTGGCCATATCCTTTTGTCCTAGATGCATGTAAAGCAATCCTATCTTCATCAATCTGCTCTTCACTTTCATATGGACCTCCAAAGTCACCAGCTGAATGAAGTTTGCTAGATACAATAGTTTTTGAACTGGGCCTACCAACATCTTCCTCCATAAGATACTTCCTTTTAAGGATCCTCTCTGAGAACATGTCAGGCTCTTCCTCCATTCTCTTTGTTCTTAGACCAAGTCTGCATTGCTCAGAATCAAATTCAGATGCATCAGAATTTATCAATCTTTCATTTTGAAACTCTAGACCTACTCCTCTACCAAAACCATAATCAGATCTCAAATTTGATAATTGACGATTGTGAGATGCATCCAAATGTGATATTTCATAATCTTGTGGTAGTCTTCTTCCAGACTCAACATAGGTGTGTTCTGAACCCAAATATTCCCCACCTTGCATTGATGCATATGATCTTCTCATATCTATGTAGTTTGGTTGCAGAGTATGATCATCCCATATGATGCCCTTTCTTGAATTTCCATAAGAATCATTTGTATTATCAATCCTCTCTACAACATGGTGCAAAATTTTTGGTTTTGACATGTCTCTATGACCATAATCAATTGAAGCATCTTCATAGCTAACTTGAGATTGAGAAGGCATCATCCTTGTTAAGTCCTCATCCAGATATCCATGATTATTACTTCCTATTGCCCTAGGTTTTCTGTAAAGGTACTCCTCATACTCAGCCCTGCTCGGACTATTTGTCCATTGCTGATATAATGACATATTCCTTTTAGCAGCTTCAGGATCTCCCACAGAATCTGTAAGTGGCCTTCGGTTGTATTTATTATATCCCACAGTTTCTGTGAGCTTCCTGTTGCTCCTAAGATATTCATCAGAAACAGGCAAGGGTGCATCATCCTGATATGAACTCAGAAGCTCAGTCCTAGGGATACTAGAAGATGTTCCAGCAAAATCCTTAAGCTGAGGAGTGCTCAACAAGTCCCTTGAGTGAGAAGCTGCCACCATACCATATGCAGCATCCTGAGAATGGAACATGGGTTTATCTTCTTTGTAAGAATTCATAACTTTCCCCTTATTTGAAGGTAAAGTTTCTCGATGCTCAATACCACCTGAGGACAACAGTAACTGTCCACTAGTTTCTGCATAATTTAAGCTTGGACCCACATCTTGTGGCAACCGACGTGGCACTCTTTTAGCAAAATCTTCCACTGGGATCAATTTCTGACCCATCATATGTTCATCAACACTTGTAACTCTGTTTTTCATATAGTCCTTCTCTTTGCACATCCTAGAAGAACCATGATCATACCTGTAAGAACCCCTTACTGTGGAGTTTGTATTATCACCAAAACCGACATGCGCAACATAATCATATTTTCTATTGACAAATCCCTCATCATCAAAATGAGGCCTTTTACGCATTTGCTCATATGCGGGTGATCTTGACCGTGCTTTTTCAGTGCTGCCACCACCCAAATGCCAACCATACGAATCCTTCCCCTCCATCGATCCGCTCATTCGATCCCTAACCGAAGCCCCCCTCCTAGACACATCTAGGGTTTTTGGACTACAACTCCTCCGTCCACGAGGTGGAGGTGACCGATCATTCATCACCTCACAACGCGAAACAGGATAAGGGTCATGAGTACCCACTTCAGCGGCAGTCCTGTGTTGACTACGCAACTTAACAGTCGGAGATAGTTCAACATGCTCCTCGTTTCTTCTAGATTGCATCTTTCCACTTATCAAACACTATAACTTCCCAATATTCAGAAATTGAGCAATAGCCCTAATTACTAGGTCAAATTTATGAACCAATTTTGTACGCCCTAAAAACCCAGAACCATAAAGCTTGGAAGATCATAAAAAAAAAAAAGAGACCAGAAATCGATTGCAAAGACAGATCTAAGAAAAACCCAGAAAGGATTTTTTATTCTTCGAGAAAATTTAAAAGGAGAAAGATCAAACCTTGGGTTTGGTTGGATTGAAAGAACCCATGGATTGGTCTGAAAGCCTTTATTTGAAATTTCTCTCAACGAAAATCCTTACTGTATAGATTCTTTTTCCTCTATAAAAATTACATAGATAGATAGAGTTGATCTGATCTGATATTGGGCGTTGAGAATGGGAAGTCAAAGATGAGAAACAAAGAAGATAGTTGAAGAGGTTACTGTACTGGCTAAAGGGTTAGCTTTAACTTTATTGGCTAAAGGGCGGTGCTTTTTAGCTATAACTTTTCTTTGTGGTTGGGTTTTTTTGTAATTTTTTTTCGTTGCTAATGATTTTAATTTTAGCGACGGTTTAAAAGCGGCATCGTCATGATTGAAAATGGAGAATATTGGTGTTGGAAAGTGAATCGAGAAGTTTCGTGTGTGGTGGTGAAAAGAATTGTTTTTGGCACAAGAGATGAAGCATTCACGCTAGGAATCTAAAATACTAATAAACTTGTCTATTCTAATTTCAACAATAAACAAAAAAAAAAAATCAACTGTTCTTTTTCTATGATTTTTTATTGAAAATTATTAAAAATTAAATTTATCATTAAAATTTTAAAAAAATGCCAAAAATTACTTTTGAATTATAATGATCAAATTATACAAATACTCCTTATATTTTATTAAAATAATAAAATTAATCCCAAATAGTAAAATTAGTCCTCCACTAAAAACTATAGAAATTAAATTCCTATATAATAACAATCCGCACAATTTCATAATTTAGTAAAATTGAGAACGTGAGTTACTATCGTCGTTAATGTAGCAGTCGTGGATGTTGATTTTTCTAACATGGCAGTTAACTTTGCATATGCGGTAAACTTCATCAAATGCTGACGTTTTTTTTTTTTTATCCAGTTGAAAAAAAAATGCTGCTGTGAGATCACTTAAAAAAAATTATCCGTCTTTTTTTTTTTTTGTACAGGTGTTAAAAAATTTAGCGCCGCATCAGCATTTTCCCTTTTTTTTCCACCATGGCTTAACAAAAATTCAGGCCAATTTTGAGACTCAGAAAAACTCTACCAGAAGCATCTTAATCCGCCCCTGCCATAATCCACGAAATCTCCTGCCTCCACCGAAAAGCCGAACTCTCACCACCATCATTATCATCGTCTAGCCTTTTGCATTACCATCCACCACCAAAAAAAAAAAAAAATCATATAGCCGCACCACATAGCTGAATCCATTAGACCACCACCCCAACCCACTCACCATCATCAGCAACTAACAACCCAGCACACACCATCAGAACCACCACACAACACTACTCAAAACTAACCCACAGTCCCAAAATCCCAAAAAAAAAAAAACCTGAAACCAACAAAAAACCAAAACAAACCAAAAAAATACAAAACAAAAAACCACACATCCCCTAGTGGGGAGAAGCAGCGCCGAAGACTAAAAAAGAAAGCTCCACAAAACGTTGGGATTTTCGACTCTAGGGGGTTAGGTTGGTTTTTAGGCCAGATTTTGGGTGAGGAAGGAGATCTAGGCGAGGGTAATACTGAAAGCTGGTGGGATTTGGTGCCTAGGAGGAGGGTGGTCTTGGCTTCGAAACCCGCCAGTTCTTGACTTAGATCTTGGGAGATTTGCTGGTTTTTGGGGAAATCTAAATAGACAAGGTGAAGAGAATATTGAAAGGAACCGTTTGGTGTATTTTGAGGGTTCAACCGGCGTCAGTGAGTGGCAGTCGGCGGAGGAAAAGCGACCAAATTCTGGGTTTCAAGCTTGAAGAAGGGACTTTTTTTATAGAGTTGAATCTTTTCTTTTCTTTTTTTACAAAAATGAGATGAAATGATAAAAAAAAAATATATCTTTTATAGTTAATAAAAGGTCAGATGACCCCCTGCGGGTAAAAAGAAAGAGAAAAAAAGATAAAATCCACGGTGGAAAAAAATGCTGATGTGGCGTTAAATTTTTTACCACCTGTATAAAAAAATAATAGATTGGTTTTTCTAAGTGAATGGACAAAAAAATTTACCACCTTAATATTTTTTTTCTCAAGTGGAACCAAAAAATTTTTTTTTTTCACGTCAGATTTAATGCCCAAGTGTATTAAAAAAGTTCATCACATGTACAAAGTCAATTATCACGTCGAAAATGTCAACATCTACATTAACTACAATAACGACAATAGTAACTCATATTATAAATTTTATTAAATTATACGAATTATTATTGTATAAAGATTCAATTTTTATTGTATTTAGTGAAGGAATTAATTTTATCATTTTGATAAAGTACAATAAGCATCCAAAAAAATTTAAGCAATTATAATTCAATAATAATTTAAATTTTTAATATTTTATTAGAATCAATTGAATTTTTAATTTTTACTTTAATTTAATTGAACCCTTAAATAAAATAAATCTAGTCATGTAATAAAATTTAATTAATTAATTTTTATGTTATAATTAATTAAAATCTTTATAGAGATCTCGTACAGAGAGACAAAGAAAATAAAATTTTTATTTTTATTTAATTTTCACATATATTAATTAAATCATATGATAAATTTTTATTTATTTATTAAAATCACATAAAATTTTATTTTAATTTATAAAAAAATTAACAGCATTAAATTTTAATTTAAATAAATGCTCAAAAATGCAAATAAATGTTTAAGGGATTAATTAATTATAATAAAAAATAAAAACTTAAATATTTTTAATTATAATTTTAAAAAAATTTTATATTCTTTAGTCAAATTAAAATTTTGACTTTTTATAAAAAAATAACACAACTATTAATAAATTTATACGCAGCTATGAGTTACAATTTTTTTGCCATTTATGGAATACATTTTCTATTCCCTACATAATGATTTGCATAAATCATTTATAATAAATCAATTATTATTTATAATTCAAATAATTTATAATAAATAATTTATTATTTATTATTTATAAATTAATTTTCTTTTAATTTTTTTAAAACAAATCATTTATTATTTCATCTACATAAATATAGTCATGTGAAAATTTTGTCTGCCTGGTAGAATAATAAATTTTTAATTTCAGTGATAAATATTTTTATAATTAAAAAAAAAAAACCTCTGCTCAAGTTCAAATCCTCCCCAACATAAAATAAAAATAAACAAATGTAAATAGAAGATATTTGTATTTTCCTGCTTAATCAATTGCTTTATTTCGGGCCCAAAGAGGTTAACTGGGCCTAGCTTTTCTTGACTTCCCCGTGTCTCCACAGCAGAAGCCTAGTTTCCAAGGCCCACGTAAACCCCAAAAAGTTACTATCTAGCAACCGCCTCGCCGCCTTAAAAACAAAAAACCCTAGCTTGTTCTTCCTATTGCTCCTTTCTTCAGTCTCCCTCTACGCAGCAGCCATTTTTGCTTTCAGGTGCGGTAAACGCTCTTTTCTTTCTTTCTTTTTTTTTTATCTCTTCTCCAATCTTTGATCCTCAAACTTCTTCTTTGATCTTGGTGAATGTTATTGATTTACATTCAATGTCCAAAAATGAATCTGAAACGATTTTTTTTTTTTGGGGCTTATCGGCAAGTTAGGAACCCATTGTTTGTGATGTTCTAAAATGCGTGCCCTTAACTTTTTTCCTCTGCTTGCCTCTATGCTAGCTTAGAAAAAAAGTGGGTTTTGGTTGAAACGAAATTCTTCAGTTTTTATGTTTCTATTTGAATAAGATATTATAGGAAATTGGTGTTTCATGGAAGATAATGCAAGAAGTAACCTGGAAGAATGATATGCTTTTTGTATGATTTTGTTTTGTTGCTGATTTAAAAAAAAAAGAACTCTAAATAAATTTTAATTTGTTGATTAAAATGAGCAGCAGCAGCTTGTATTTGGAAGGATGGTGAGGGTCAGCGTGTTGAACGATGCACTCAAGAGCATGTACAATGCAGAGAAGAGGGGCAAACGACAGGTCATGATCAGGCCTTCCTCAAAAGTTATCATCAAATTCCTTTTGGTCATGCAGAAGCATGGTTTGTTTCTATATAATCTCTATCCTTTTTTTCAAGTATTAATCTGATCTATGGTAATAAGAAGTTGATGATACATTAACTTTTTTTATTGGCGTTGCAGGTTACATTGGAGAGTTTGAGTATGTTGATGATCACAGAGCTGGTAAAATTGTGGTTGAACTGAATGGAAGGCTGAACAAGTGCGGCGTGATCAGTCCTCGTTTTGATGTTGGAGTCAAGGAAATTGAGGGTTGGACTGCTAGGTTACTTCCTTCAAGACAGGTTAGCTTAGAAACTTCTTGACATTTTAATCTCTGTGTATAATGTTTTCATAAGATATGTTTTTTATGGAAGGGCTTTCAATAGTAGTATATTCTAAGATTAAGAAACAAATACATTTGAAGGTGGAAACAACTTTGATTGATGCATCATTATTTGTCTTTCTATTGAGTGGCATGTCTTAATTTTGTTATTGTTATATCCCGGTCATCTGGTCAACATCTTGGCCACCAAGTCAATACCTGTTGACCGTTTTGTTGACAGCCACCTTAACTATTCCATTATTTGAAGGTGGAAATACGCTTTGATTTATACATCATTATTTTGTCTTTCTATTGAGTGGCATGTCTTAATTTTATTTTCATAGTCCACTATATATGATTTGATGGTTGACATAAGTTTATGGAAGGTTTATTCAACTCAAATGAGAGTTCTTTTTTATACATTTTATATGTTTTATCGTTGCAGTTTGGTTATATTGTGCTCACAACATCTGCTGGAATCATGGATCATGAAGAAGCCAGAAGAAAGAATGTTGGTGGAAAAGTACTTGGCTTCTTCTATTAACTCAAATTTCTGAGAGTTTTCATGTTTGATTTCTCTTCTCTCTGAATTGGGTAGTCATCTAGAATTAGTATATTGTATTTTGGGAATCACACTGTGTTTTGTTTATGATGTTTGAGATTATGATTATTTTGCTTATGTTATCAAACAGTTGAAAGAGTTTTTCTATCTGGAAGTTTCAGCTAATTAATTTCTATTCCATGCTTTTTCACAAATTCTTCTAGGATGAAGTTAAATATTTTGCTTAGTTCTGATTTTCATTTTTGTGATTGTTAGGTTTCAAGATACATATAATCAATTTAACATTATGCTGAAGAGTTGAGAATCAAATCCATTCTTTGGACCTTTATAACTTAAATAAACTCCACAACCACAGGTTGATTATAACACTCTTCTGGTGATTGTTGTTAGGCCTGAGTTTCTCCTAATGCACATTTTAGGCTCCATTTGACTTGATGACATGATTTTCTTTATTGAAAAAAAAGGTTCAAATCCTTTTTTCATAATGGAATGGAAAAAATTATAATATTAAGATTTTAATTTCAGATCGATTAGATTTTTTTAAGCCATTATATGAATTAATTGAGTCAAATTCCGAGTTCATAAGGATCAAGATTGTTTGTTCCTTTGTATTGCATGATAAGCTTATTGCTAAATATCTTGGGAATACATATGCAATCAAAAAGGTGTGTACAAAAAAAGAAGTGGAATTCTATTTACACTCACATTTTTACTCTATACTCCCCACCACTATATACATCCCAAATTCAAACTTAAATTTCATATTATTACTAAATACACCTCATTTCACAACAATTGATTTTTCCTTCATACCCGTAACATTTTTTTCTTTCATTTCTCTTCTGCTTTCTTCAATCTCAAACTCAACTTAACTTTAAATTCATCAAATTAACTTCAAAATTATGTGTTTTTTGGTCTTTCATCGATTAAAAGTAAGATTTTGAGATTTATTTTATTTAATTTGGTTTAAATGCATGCGAAAATATATTATTGTTTACGAAATAAATTTTGCAGAATTCAAATTTCTCAAAAATGAATTTTTTATAATCTTTTAAGGCTTTTGAAAATACATTTTTGAGAAGCTTTTAAAGTTTTTAAAAATTCACTTTCGTGCAACTTCGGTATTTAAAAAAAAACATAAATCTCAAAAATTCAACCGTAAAAATATATCATAACTTTTGAAAATAAATTTTCAAAAATTATGTTGTATTCTCGTAAATGGATTTTTTAAAACATAAAAAATTCATATTTGATTGGGTATAAGAGAAAGAAAAATGATAGAGGAAGACGAAAGTAAGAGAAAGAAGAATGAAAAAGGAAGAAGCGGGAAGAAAAGGGAAAGAAGAAGAAGAGGGTAAGATAGTAATTTAGTAAAGAATAAATTTGATATTTATTAGGTGGGCATTTTTTATTTAAATTAATAGGGTGTGAAGAGAAATTTGGGTAGTGTTTTTAAAAATACTAAAAAAAAAAAGGTTCTTAGCTGCAATCTTTAGCAACAATTAGAGCTGGAAAAGCTCTTCCGAACTTGAAAAAGATGCAATAATCCATGTAAACTTGATTTTGATAAAATAAAAATCGATATGAATTGAAATGGTTAACTATCAAATAATTCAAAAAGTTGATTTAGAAATTATTACAATTTTTATTTAGTATAATTTTATTTTTTACAATATTAATTTGATTAAAATTAATGAATACAATACAAATTATTACTTTATTAGTAATTTTAAAATATAATAAAATCATAAATAAAATTGTCTTACTCTATTTTTTTTTTAATTATATAATTTTAGTTTATTACAGCAAATGGCAATAGATAAAAAAAGTGTAAAGAGTTTCTTTGCAGTATTGAAAGTCTTATGTTTTCTATGCATGAGCTGCAGAGTTTATCAACATCAAGCATTCAAGACTAACTAATAGTATATTTCTTTGCTGGATCTTTTCTTGATACAATTCACACACCGATGGAGTAACGAAGCAAATCTGGAGAACAACCAAAAATAACAATATGACCATCTAAGGCATTCAGATTCAAGTATTCAATTGTATATTATGAATCATAAAAAATATTTTTAGATATACTTATAACCATGCTCCTAATTCATTCAGCAAATTTTGCAATCAACATAAATTAAAATCAAGATAGAAAGATTTAAAATAATGGGCACTTATTTTTTTTCCACAAATTGATGCAGCAAGTTGCTATTGAAAGCATTGACAATCACTTCCAAGGCCTTTTTTCGCATAAAACTCCTTTATCAACAGAATAAAAAAAATACCATAAAATTTAATTACATTCAACTCTGAAATTTAATTATTTTTAAAATTTTGCAAATCTCAAAAGCCTAACAAAGTAATTAATTTCAACTAATTTAAATGTTGTTTCCTTCACAACAAATAATGTAACAATTCAAATGCATTATATTTTCATGGAAAAAAATCATTAAATAAACAAACAAATAATTAATTTTAACTTTTTTTTCAAATAAAATGTCAACATCAACAATTTCATAAAATAAACTACCGTTATTGAACTCAACTTTTTCATTATAAAAAAAATCAATATAAATAATAAAAAATTTTATATGTAGAGTTGCTACGATAATATAATTAAAATTTAAAAATTAATTTTTTTATTTAAAATCATGCAAAAAATATCCAAAATAAAAAATAAAACTTAAAATAATAAAAAAAAACACCAAACAATCAACCTTGGTTATCTAATTAAATTCATCAATTAAACTTGATTTAATGAAATTTATATCAAATTTCATGTAATTGGAAAATGTTTAATCTAACATTGCACGGAAGGAAAAGTTTGGTTCACGCTTTACTTCCACGATTATATTTGGTTTCTGACAAGAGCTAGTTTTTCATCATAGGCAATTTTTAATGAGCTTTGTAAGATGTTGTGTTCAACATAAAAGTCTGGAAAATTTTGATGATTAAATACAAAAATATAGTCATTCATAATTTTTTTTATTTAAATATGATTAATTATTTAATTAAATTTAATCTTTTTAAAGTCTTTTTAAACTTAATTAAAAGTTTCTTCAAAGAATAATTTTTAATTTACAAAATAAAATTAGATTCAAGAATCAATCACTCATAAAAAAATTTTTCAATACTATTATAATGTCTAAAAATTGATATCAATTAATTTTATATTATCAGGTATATCCTTAATTAAAATGGTCTCTTATTCCTTGATTTTTTGTATGATTGTTTTTTAAAAAATTTATATATCTTTCAAAATAATAATATTGATATAATTAATAAAATATTTATTGTTAGTGATATTTTAATAATAGTTTTTATTATTAAAATGTTAAAAATATTATACTAGCATTAAAAAATTTTAAAACCACTATTCATTATTAAAATATTATTTATATTAGTATTTAAAATAATATTTATAATTAAAATATTATTTCTATTAATATAAAATATTAAAAATAATAAATAATTAACTCACAAATTACTCTTATTTTATTTTATTTTTATTAAAAAATTATCAATCTACTTTATTATATTCCTCATTTTATAATTAAAATAATCAAAATTTAAATCCTATTTATTAAAATTAAAAATCCAACATCTTCTTATATTTCCTATTTTCTTTTCTTACAAGCAAAATCATACTTTTTTCCATTTACCTTTCCATTTTCTCACTTTTTAATCCCACGTAACAAAGCTTAAAAGTCAATCCAATTTTACCTTTTCCTTTGTTTTGGATCAAACCCATTGTGTTCTTAAACCTCTGATAGCTGATGAAAGGGGAGAAGTAAAAACCATTGAAAGAAAAAGAAGAGAGAAAATAACAAATAAAGAAATGCATTACTGGGTTCGAGCTTCTGCTTCTGATTTATCGGGAACTCTTCCCCAGCCTCGGAGGTAAAACTAAATCTATTTATTATTATTTTTTAAATTATTTTTCTCATAGAAGATTTGTCTGACTGATTCTTTCATGGTTCTCAGTGGTCACACCGCTGTTCCTATCGGAAAATCCAAAGTTGTCGTGTTTGGTGGCCTTCTCGACAAGAAATTCCTTAGTGACATAGCTGTTTATGACATTGGTACTTTGGGTTTTTTTTCTTTTCATCGTTAGTTTTTGTTGGGATTGTTCTTTGGTATTTGATGAAAGATTTTTCAATTTTGCTTCATGGTCGTCCTGGTTTTTCACTGTTTCATTTAATTGGATTGCAACTTTACTTTTGATTGTGGCATTGGAAAATGCTATGGTTAGCTCATATTAAAAATCTATAATCTAATTTGTGTGATTTCATGGTTTTTTTTTTTAACTGTGTGAAAGCAAAAGTACCTTTTTGCATTCAAGAACGTGTTGAAATAATTGATTTATGTCTAGTTTTTGGATTGCATAAAACTCCACATCAGCTGATGCAACTGTTCAGTGAATCGTGTAGATAGAAATTTACGTTGCCGTTTATAAAGCATGAAGTGATTGCCAAAGAGGGTGATTTTGGATGTTGTGAAGAAATTCAATGCCTACCTTTGTAAAGGTACAAGTGATAAAGCAACCTGAGCTAGGGTAAGATGGGTGGCTTGTGTGTGTTTAGATAAGGAGGTTTGGGTTTTAGAATGATTGAGGATTGGAGTAAAGTCTTTATTCTGAAGCACAGGCGGATTTTGTTCACTCAAGCTGGGTGTTTATGGTGGCTTGGGTCTAACCAATTAAAGCTAATTTAAATCTCTTTATGTTGAGGTCTTCAATCTATTAGGATGGGGGAGATGATAATGTGAGTTAGATTCCTTCAAGATTAGTGTATTCACTGTTGCTGCTACTGGGGAACTTTTGAGGGTAAAATGACACTGTGGATTGGTATAGCCCGCTTTTATCTTCCTATTCTATTCCTAACAGTCGTTTCTTTGGTGGCCTTTGGAGATTGGCAGGCTACCATGAGAGATTGCTTAAATGGGGGTTAATTGCCTTTGTATTTTTTACCATGTAGTTTGTAAGAGCAGGTATCATCGCTTTTGGGAATGTTGGTTCTCTAGACATTAATGGAAAAAGGTTTCTTGATCCCTGTAACAATGATTGGGCAATTGGTAATTTTGGAGTTTTAACTTAGATGAATGCTTACTCATGCCAGAGGAAATTGTTTGAGAGATTTATTTTTCAGATCAACTTGGATTGTATCATTTCACATGTCTGGATTGAGAGGAACAAGAGACACTATGCTTGTACAATAAGGACTGAGGGTGTTTGTAAGTTTTTGTCTAATGTAGCAAGTCTAGAGAGTATTCTGAGATTTTTAATAAGGGTTTGTGCTTTAATATGCTTGGCACTCTTTAAGAAATAATTATTGTATTGTTTTGACAGTTTTCAGTGTTGTTGTACTATGCTGTTTTGAATGACATAATAAATAAAACTTGTACATGTGGCCATTGTTTCCATAGATCTTAAAAGACTGTGTGCAAGTTCTGACTTCTACCTTCCTTTTTCTCCCATATATTGCTTTAGAGAACAAACTATGGTTTCAGCCAGAGTGTACCGGAAATGGATCAGATGGACAAGCTGGCCCCAGCCCACGAGCATTTCATGTTGCTGTTGCAATTGATTGTCATATGTTCATCTTTGGTGGGCGTTCTGGTACCAGAAGGTATTTAGGAATCACATGCCCATACAAATCTATTTATTTTATTACTTAAATCATATTTAGTCACATGCTATTGACTATCACAATAATATCCAGGTTAGGTGACTTTTGGGTCCTAGACACCGGTAAACTTCTGTTTCTGTTATCTTATGATGTAAGCTTCTATAACCTTGTTTTTCACCTGTTGGAATAATCGAATTTATATTCATTCCAGATATATGGCAATGGTCAGAGTTAACAAGTTTTGGTGACCTGCCTTCTCCACGGGATTTCTCTGCTGCTTCAGCTATTGGAAATCGAAAAATTGTTATGTGAGTATGGTATCTTGGATTCTCAATCATGCAGATGGTTTTAATTTGTGTAACATATTTTTCAAGCAGGAGTGAATTGAGTGCAGGTATGGTGGTTGGGATGGTAAAAAGTGGTTGTCAGATGTCTATGTCTTGGACACAAGTAACTTCTTTGCTCTGGGCTGCTTGTATCTTCTTCCCCTTCATTAAGTTTCTATGTCATACTTAATAAGATGACATTCTAAGTAACAAGAGGATGTCCTTGAACAGTATCACTTGAGTGGACGGAGCTGTCAGTTATTGGATCACTGCCACCACCTAGATGTGGCCACACAGCTACTATGGTTGAGAAACGGTTGCTTGTCTTCGGTGGCAGAGGTGAAGTGTTATAGAGTAGCTCCATTATAATTGGGTTTCCATCATTCCTCTAGTCGTTAATATTTTGACCATCTAGAGGATTACCATTATTTATAGAGTAATAATTGGAAATTTATTTTTTATGTTAGCATAAAGATGGCATTTTATGTCTTCCTGATTATATATATCTTTGATACTGATACTGTTTTACTAGGAGCATGCTTGTTTCAACAAACTGAATTGTTATCATATATGAAAAACAAAAAATAGCTGCATATGTTGCTGAAATTCATGTGGTGTGGTTGGCTGTCAAATTTCCACAAACCTCCTCCGTCTGGGGTGGCACTTGTGATGTACAAGTTCTTACCCCTATGTGGGGGAGCTATAAATATGCACGGTCATGATTTGCATGTTCATGGTCTTGATTTTGCCCTTGTTTAGTGCAGTGTCACATAATATTCATGTACCAATGGTACATGACTTTCAGGTTTAGCCTTATAAAGTTACAATTCTGAGATATTGTGGATATATTGTTAACAGTACATCAATCACATTTTGTATATTCATCTTGCTATTAACATGACATTTGGTGATTACTGAATTGAAATGATTTTACTTCTAAATTCCAATGAAACAAATTAAGTTCTTCCAATTTCGATATTATCGTTTTTATTTATTCTAACTAATCTAATTTGTTTGGATGGTGAATCATTTGTATCATGGTGCTTATGCCGTCAATCTTGTCTATCTTAAAATTCTAATTAAGTTCATACTTAAGTACATAGTAGTTGTTTTTCTTGAAATGCTTAGTGGTTTAATTGATAATTATAGAGTTCCATAACTGGCCTTCATTATAGTACATGAAAATTGTCTTGTTCAATTAATTAAGCTAACATGAGTCCTTTCTAAACTTTGACAGGTGGTGGTGGGCCAATCATGAGTGATTTATGGGCTTTGAAGGGCCTGATTGAAGAAGGTCTGTATTTGAATTTTCTTTTCCATCTTAGGTATGCAGATACACCTTAATTCTTTAACCAAGTAATCGGATTTAATCATTCCCTTACTGGTGCTTACCCCATTCTTGACTATTGTTTTCTAAAATGTAAAAATGTTTCCTACTTAATGGTATCTATATAGTTGCTGTCTCTATCCTTTGATAAGTTTTGTCTTTGAGTCCAACTTGAAAGATTTTTGCTTCACTATGAAAATGATTTTGTTAATTGTATAATATTTAATGGCGCAAATTACATGAATCTGAAATTGTTCTAAGCATACTTGCAGCTTTCCCTTCCATGTTGACGATAGCATGGATGATAGATTTTTCATATAATTGTTTTTTCCCTAAATAATTTTATGCTGGCAATCATACTTCATTTTTGCTTAATTTTACACAGACAAAGCAGGCAATGTATAGATTAAATTATTATCGCCAATGACAACCTATTTGTTAATTGTTAATTAGAAATTTTAATTTTGTTGCTTTTTTTTATTTGAGATATCCCACCCTCCTTTTATTATATTTTACTTTGACATTTATCTATCTTTGGTATATGCAAATATTGTGCCACTGTGGCTTCAGTTTGTCGCATTTAGAATAAATATTGTTTTTGCTTTTACATTGCCTTACTGAATTACTAAGTTGATTTATGTTACCTTTGTTGTGGAAGGAAGAGAATGAAACACCTGGATGGACCCAATTGAAGCTTCCAGGTCAAGCGCCTTCTCCACGTTGTGGACATACTGTCACATCTGGAGGGCACTATGTAATGTCATCTCTAAATCCCTCACTGATTTAGCTGTGTATCTTAACACTGCATAACTAAAAAGTGCAGAATATGCAAACTAGCTTTCTCATAAAAATTGTGGTGTTGCTAACTGTTGGATTAAGTCTTTTTGTTGGATTGAATAACATTATTAATAATATACCCCTCTGCCACTCTTATATAGTAATAAAATATATGAGAATAAATATTTACTAATTTTTTCCATAATTTATGACAAAATTATGTGCGTAAATATGACTACTTTAACTTTATATTTCTTGATGAGCATCAACCTGAAATATCTATCTTAATGTCCATATCTTGCATCAGAATTTAAATTATTTCTTAATTTTGCCGCAGGGAGGCCTTTTTAAAAGGTTGCTGAATCTTTATAACTGGCTGTAGATGATATCATTGGACCTCTACGTTGAGCAGTGTCTTATTAGATTGAATGTTGAGCATCAAAGTATCAACACACTAAAAATGGGTGGTTGAGATGAGAATGTCATGGTGGATGCGTGGGCCTACAAGTAAAAGTTTAATTAGAAATAAATACATAGGGAAAAGGTGTGAGTTGCACCATTGAGGACAAACTGAGAGAAATACGTTTATACGTTCAAGGTGATTTGGGTAGGTGAAGAAAAGATCTAGAAATGCTCCCATGAGAATATGTGATTTAATGGAGGATACCTATTTAAGAGAGGAATAGAAAGACCAAAGAGGAAATGAATGGAAACTATAAACTGACCTTTTACTGTGCTTACTGAGGGCGTAATATGTGATCCTTATGGTTGACCCAACATAGTGGGAAAAGATTTAGTTTGTTCTTATATATAATTTTGAGAATTCCTTTCTTAATATGAGCATTTTAACAAACGACTGTTTTGGAATCTTAATGCTCCACCAATGCCATCTTAGTGAATTTCCCTTTTAAAAAAGATTTTATAATTAAAATTGATTGTATCTGCGTGTCTCTTCAAAGTTTTTGGTGGACTGAGGCTTAAGAATTCAGTATCTTTGTTATTATTATTATTATTATTATTATTATTATTATTATTATTATTATTATTCAAGTTCCCTCTGTTTACATTGTGAATTATTTTTTCCCATTCATTGCAGCTCTTGTTATTTGGAGGACATGGAACTGGTGGTTGGTTGAGTCGTTATGATATTTATTATAATGACTGTATTGTTTTGGACAGATGTGAGTACTTTTTTGGTTTCCTGGAACTTGTTGCATGCATCTTAATCTTTTGTAGTTTTCCTCATTACTTCTAGCTTCTTCTAATCCATGTGCTTTGACAAATTGATGGCTAGAGTTAAGTACTTCATGGATTTTTGTTATCATGGTTTTAGGTGGTTTTGTTTCTTGCACCTCTAAACATATACCAAACTCTTCCAGCAGGGAAGACAGAAAGAAGGAACTCTATAGGTATATGCATTAAAATGAAGAATAGTTCTTGATGTATCTAGATAGAACATTGTCGAAGCTCATTGCCTCTCAAGTCTCCACAATGATGCAAGCTACTGTTGAAATTCCAGATGATAGTTAGATACAAAGTTTGACCAAATAACAATGGACTTGAATCAGTGAATGGTTAAAGATTTTGGGTTTGATGTATTGAATTTGGATTCCAGAATGTTTATGCTTCATATCTATGCTTCCCATAACTTAAGTGTACAGAACATGACTTATAGCCTTGCATCCTTCATTAGAACAATGTGTATCTAATCTTATTTTAGTGTATTATTTACCACTGCATCAGTTGCTTCAGTTTCATCTTTTTTTGATTTTTTGCTGTACAATTGCCTCTACTGTTTAACTCGTTTTTGTTTTACAAAATTTTAAGCCCCATCCTTCCTCATGCCTAGTTATTTCTGTACTTTATTTGAATCTCACTATTGGTTTAATTGCCCTAAAACTAGTGTCTGCACAGTGGAAGCGCCTACCCGTTGGAAATGAATCCCCTGCTGCTCGAGCATACCATTCACTGACTCATATAGGTTCTCGATATCTGTTATTTGGTGGCTTTGATGGCAAATTAACTTATGGGGATATATGGTGGCTGGTTCCTGAAGGTACTAAATTCCCTCTCAACTAGCATAATTGTGTATCTTTGGCTATTCTAAAGTGATGGGAAGTGTTTATAACCTGATTCCTCTGAGTGGAACTGACTGGGAGGAAAGCAATGAGATATTTAGAACATGGGCTTCCATATACTGCAAGAAATTGCCCTTAATTTCTTCAGCACATGCATTTTGTTTTCTCTTTAAATCACATCTTGAATTTCATACGTAATTTTAAATGTTTAAAATGCTTTTAGTTTTGTCTCCTTATAGAGGACCCAATTGCAAAGCGGTTTATCCAGTCCCCTCCAAAAAATCTTCCTGATAATAAGAGAATGGCAGCCGAAAATGTTAACGTCCAGTCAGTTTTCAAGGTATTGATGCATATTCATCTGGCAATGCTCCACTCATTTTTTTTTTTTATAACTTTTTTGTTTAAATTTACCCAGTTGGACTTGATCTCTTGGCCTTTTCCTCAACTTGTTGAAGATTCAGTTGTAAAAATCTTATCTTTGAAGGTCATGCTAAACTTTTATCTTGTTCCACATATATAATAGCATGAGTGGGATGCACAATTAAGCCATCTTTTGTAAAATTTAAATATTCATTGTTAAATAAAATTGATCTTGTAGAATGATGTAGTTGCTTTTGGGAGAAACCATTGTAGGAATCTCCATGGAGTATTGCTGGTACATTTTTTTAGGTTTGAAACTTTTATAGAAATTTATTGGTGATATAATGGATTAATGAAAGTTCAGAGCTTGATATTTCATTTTAAAATTGAGTTGACATTTTCAAAGTACATGGATTTGTTCATTGTCCATTGTAAACGTAGTTTGATTTGAAGCTGATGTTTCCGATACCTTTAGGGTAATTTCCCATTGATGTTGCTCCAACCACCTCTAGTTTGGCACTATCTGATGATTTCCACATCTTCCACAGGAAAGCGAAAGAGAAAACAGTGCCATCACAGAATTGCAAAGAAGGCTAGGAATTTCAGTTTTACTCTCTGGTCCTGGGCTTCAGATTATAGATGAGTCTGAAGACAAAGAATTCATTGAACTAGGATCAAGGTTGATTGGTGAAAGAGTTTCTAATAATGAACAGGATTTGCTCATTCAGGTATCTTTGAATATTTGATTGTTTTCTCATTGGGTATTTTCTGTCAGTAATATTTCTTATGGTGGAATAACAGACTATTGAGATGCTCCGTGATCATTGGCGGAAATCTGCACCAAGCTCAATACCGCTGAAGGAGCTTGGACCTTTGCTTCGTGATTATCAACGGCTGATTACACGTCACCATCTGTAAGACTTTAAGTTAGCATAATTATATGTTCAGGGGGTCTTAAATAAGAGATTGCTATAGTTTCTAAAGAAAAGCAATTCCTTTTCTTATTTTTCCAAGTCCTGGTTTAATTTTCAACTCAGTTTGTTTGAAGATTTTGGCTTTTTTTTTGTTTTTTTTTCTTACTACTATTTTTTTAATTTTTAATGTTTGGCATTCTCGAGTTTTATATAAAAATTATCAGCCTATTACACCACAGATATTCTGCATCTCATCTTGGGGATATTATCAAGTAATAGGTGTTCATGCAGAATATGATTTCAAATCATAGACAATAACACAAAGGTTAGGTATTGTTTTTCAGTTAGTGGAGAATAAAATGAAAATTTGATGATAATTATGAAACTGAAAAACTGATAGAAAGGTAATAAAAACCTATTATTCTCTAATGATATGTCAAATGAGAAAGAAGAGTAGATGGATTAGGGGTTGGGAGGCTAAAGACGGGTAGAGTGATGAAGATTTGTTTGGAGAAGATGTTAAACTAGGCTGGAATGGTGAAACGAGTGGAATTTTGAAGTTGTGAAGAGAATAGAGTAAATAGCCGAGATTAAGGTTCTTGTCACCGTGATGATTCCATGATGTAGATGACTTTGGTGTTCTTTTTCTTGGAATTTATATGTTATAAATATCCAATTTAAATAAATCAACATCAGTAGAGATTGAATCTCTATAACAAGTAGAGGCTTGGTCTAGATCGAATTTAAGTCAATCAACATTATTATAGGGTTAAACTGAATAAAGATCTAGAATAAACTCCTTCCCAAACCTATATTAGATGGTGGTAGTGTAGATACGAAGATTTTTCGTAATATTTCTTTGGTTTTATGTCATAAATGACCCTTAAACTATAGTGAAATGTTTAATTTGGTATATGAACTTTAAAAATCTATAATGTGATACTTGAACTATGAATTGTTAACTAATGTGGTACTCACCCCTAACTTAGCTAACTTAAAATGATGACATGTAGTAGACAAACAACCCTCCAAGTATCATATTAATTAACAGATTCATAGCTCAGGTATTACATTATAGATTTTTAAACCACATTATAGGTTTTTAAAGTTTAAGTACCATATTAAACATTTCACTAGAGTTTAAGATCCACTCATGACATTAACCCTATGTCTTTACTTCTTCTATGGTCATTCTCTAGATAAAAGATTATTTTTATTTCTCTGCATTGCTATTATGGGGGACTTTTGTTACATGAATAAAGACAATTGTTAAAACTCCTCAAAGGTATATGTAGTGGATCCAACCAAGCCTATATCAGGAAAAAAAAAGGGTGATATGGAATTGAATTTGCTTGTATTTGCAACTGCATTTAGGAAGAGATAATGTCAATGAAAACAAAAAATGTTGTACATTTATTCAACTGAAAATTATTTCCCCAAGGGGAGACCCCTGTGGTTAAGAATTTGAAACTCCAATCTAGAGGTCTCAGGTGCAATTCATGGGATGAGTGCAGGATATCTCCCATTATGTAGCCCAAGAACCATGTGTACCAAAAAACTTAGTCTGAAAATTACCATCTTATGCTAGTAATAAGCCTTGTCTACAATAAACATTGATATGAAGTAATAGTTATCATATTTTTCTTAATCCTGTGTACTCCAAACATAATGAAGGATAAGAACCATCAATCTTTTTGTCAAATTTTCTAAACTAAACTTCTTCTGTTCTGTTCTCTTGTGTGTCAAATGCACCCATATATATATTTTTTTAATTATATGCAAGTCAAATTCTGTTTGAACCTATTAAATTGTTTGACAGAAATGTATAATGTTTTTCCGGAAGTTTCAGTTAATATACAAAATTATTGTATGCAAATCTCAAATAGGTAAATGTAAACTTAAGAACTATAATACATATTTTAGTTGTTTAACAGATATTGGTGAGAGGTATTACTCAAATATTTTTAATGTAAATAAATTTTCTAAATGCAAGTCCTTTTCTTGGTGGTTTTCTGATTGTTCACATGGCAGAGCAAATAGTGGATCTGATTTTCAGTCCATGGAGTCATGGTTATCAGGAAAAGAAGCTTACAAGTTTTATCACTTGAAAAATGTTTCTCAGGTATGATTCACATAGATGTAGATCCAGTAAAGTATTTCTCGTTTATGGCTGCTTTTGCACTCTTTTGTGCACAATAAAGGAAATGAAAAATTGTCTTTCAAGCAATTGTTGTCGAAGAAAATAAACATTATTCTCCTGCTTAAAGTTTATCATTTTACATGCAATTATTACAAATTGAAATTTAGAGTTACAAGATATTTGGTTTAAAATATGTGAATGGCTGATTGATCAAAAACATGGTATTACTTTTTGCATTTTATTAGCCTAACCTTGAACATGGTCCTATTGGTCGAGGTTGACTTGTTTGTATATCGTGCCAAGTCAGTATTTGGCTGTTCTTTCTAAAATTTTCTGTAGGGCAATCTAATGATGGTTTGGTCACTTACTCATGTTAAAAAGGAGCTAGCTTCACTTAATTGCACTTATATCATATGTGTTCGTCATGCTATAACCCATATGTATTTATTGCATCACACACTGGCATTCCTTTCAATTTTTGTTCTCTTATTTTCAGCTACGAATGGATGATATTCCAAAACTGCTAGCAGAATACAAAAAGATTCTACCTGAGCAGAGCACCTCTGGCCAAATAACAGGACTAGAAGAACACCCTTTGTGATTTTTGTGAGAAATGGAATTAAAAGTTCGGTATGATGCTTTTCTTTTTCTCTTTCATCACTAGAAAAATTTCAGGGTTTTGTTATGCCTGTTACTGGCTTTTAGCCTTATCAGTTTTTCATGCAAAGCTAGTTCAAATAATATGCTTATCCGTTCTGAAGACCTAGAAAACCTTTATATATATCTATACACTACAGACCATGCTTGTTGGTTTTGTCTGTAAGCTGTTAACTATGTGTAATATTGTGTCATTTACAACCTATTACAGTTATAGATTTTTGTTAGAGTGAGTTGTACTTGAATTCTTGTGATGAATGCACTTCTTCCTCTTCCTTCAAACTTTATATCTAGCATGGAATTTCATGGTATACCGTAGGCCTCAATCTTGATACCACTGGAACCGCCTGATGTATCTGTAATGGTGAAATTATATGGCAACCGATGAATTAGGGTTTCAAGTACTGAGATCCTTGACTTTCAGTCTGGTGAAATTGCTTAATTTTATGTTTCAATCTGAGGTTGTTTAATTTTGTGTTAATGTGGCAATATAAACATGCACAGTAATCATAAGCCTTTCTGCAAATAATATTTGAGATGTTCAAAAATGAAAATGCCTGTATTAATTTGGTCATGTCATTGCCACTTTACTCAAATAAGGGAATGACCATTTGACTATAGTTATATCAGGACAATAGTGTTTAGAAGGTGAAGTGCTGATAATTGTGTCTAATCCAGGAGCCTAATGCAGTATGTTCAAAACTTACTGAGCTGCCTTGATTATTTGCCATAAACCAAGAGTTCTGGTTCCCGTTGAACTTATGGACTTAATAGTTTTAGCATTAGACTTTGACAATTTGTGCATACTATTCGTTTTTATTTCATAATAAATACGTGTTAAATATGAAAATTATTGTGTGAAAATGTTAAACATGAAAATTATTGAACTCATATGTAGTTTTATTGAAGTTTTAACTTGTATTGCTTTCACGTTTTTATCGATTTTTATCGATTTCATATTGTATTACTCTAATCAATAGTTAGAGGAAAACTAATTCATAGGAAGCAAACTTTAGGTGAGAATATGCTATTAAGATGTTTATGTTCTATATACTTCGACCTTAAAAAATAAAGAGGAAACAAAAAAAAAAATTCTTATATCATTACAACAATACTGTCGCCAAATAATTATTCAGAGAACAGAATGTGCAGTGTTCTAAGCTAAAGATGAAAAGCCAGTATACAATTTGGACATGATTCTTTAAAGACCAGGAGAGTTTGAAATGTAGAGCAAAGAGGTAAAATAACTTAAAAATCCATGAAAATAAATGTTCAATTGCACGAGCTTAACCATAATTATCAGAATCAGACTGGAAATGAACCGTTATAAACATAAACGCCTAATATAGCCTCAGGATATGGATATTACTGTATTGATTCTATGTTCTTACTGATCTCCCCCAGCTTTTTCATTCTGGTTTCTCACTCAGTCAGCATCTGTTGAGAAAACATAGGCAAAAATATTATAAAAAACAAAAGTTAAGGTAAAGAAAAACGAAATATTTGAATTTAAAGCTTAATTCAATTGATTTATATAAATATTTTTAAAAGATAACATTTAATAAATTTAATATTCAAATATCAATATTTGCAATCCAATTCTCTTATTTCTAAACTAAGAATTTATTTGTATAAACAAAGAAATATTTGAAGGGGAAATATGAATGCTTGTCACCTCCATTAAAGTCGTAACCAGCTGTGTCTTTCCTAGTTTTTTTCATTGAAAGCTTCCATATCTTCTTTAAATACCAAGCAGATATACCCAAAATTAAGTAATGCGTTTGAATCTACATGTTTTTTAGTTGTAGTATTAAAAAGACAGCTCTAGATTTGGTATAAAAGAAGAAAAGAAGGCAAATGAAACAACCTTCTTTTGGCAGCTCAGTCCAAGAGGCTTTAGCTTCTTGTTAGCCATGTCAATCTTCTTTCTTGCCATACCAACTTCCTCAAAGGATCATACAGCACTTCAAGTTCCTATCAAAACATTCGGACACCAAATGAAAATAAGACAATTTTTTTTACATTTTCAAAACTTTCTTGAATGATCAGGTGTTGGCTTCTTCTTCTTCTTTTTTTTTTTTTTTTTCCTGTTGTGGAACATACTTCCCAAATCATTGACAAACGTCTTGTTTCCTCTTCAGCACGGCCAAGCTGGAGCTCAATTTTCTCTTTGACTCGCATTTTTTTCCTTCCAATCTCTTCTTCCCTAGCTTGAATTGCGAAGATCTCCAATCATAAAATTTTTTAATATAATATTTAAATTATAAATTTATTAATTAATATGATACTTATTTTTAATAAAATTAACTCTAAATTATAATATGTGATGGACAAATAATTTTTTAAATATTATATTAAAAATATTTATAATTCAAATATCATATTAAATATTTTATTATAATTTAAAGATAATTTATGATATTTTCTCTTTTAACATTTATTTTGTACATGTGATTATGGTTTATATTGTGGAATGTAATGATTTTTCATTCCATAAATTTCAGATCTCTCATCTCAATAATATCTTAAAAAAACAATAAAATAAAATTTTTATTTTTTTTTTATTTTCTTTTGAAAATATCTTTTTTTAATTAAAATAAAAGAGTAAAAACGAAAAGAAGGTAATGAGTTTCGATTGCTTTACAAAAGGCAACCAATTGTATGTCAACTAATAGATCCAATATCCTCTTTTAATATATTATACACAACAAGTATATAGAACTTTAATTTTTTTTTACCAGCGACGGATAGGAAAGAAATTATTTTTTCTCTCAACTTTTTCATTTTCTAATCATGCACAGAAATATATATTTTTCGTTACATTCACTTTTTTCTTTTTAATTTTTTATCTTTTTATTTTTTTATCCATTTAACCAAAAAAAAAATTTAAGTAGATGAAAGTCAAATTGATTCGAATTATTTTAAACAAACATGATATAAAAAATAAGAGATGTAAATAAAAATTTTACGAGTTTAGCTGAATAAGATAAAATTTGTTGTAATTAAAAAACAAAGTAAAAACAATTTTGTTAATCTAACAAACTACCAAATTATTATTTTAAATGAGGCTATCACACAATCATACAAATTTTATTTATTCCAAATAAGTTTCATAGGCATTCTTTGAGCCACAGTCACACTTACACAAAATCACAGTCAGGCTTCTTCATTTGGTAAATCAAAATAAACTTTCAAAAAGTGAAAAGTTTTTTTTTAAGATAATTTAAAAAAAAAAAGTTCATTTTCCATTGTTTGGATTGTTTTAGAGAAAATAAGGTAGTATTTAGTTTTAGAAAATATAATTATTTTTTATTTTTATTTTTTTGAAAAATAAAAAATAAAAATGAAAATGAATTGAAATATGAAAACAAAAAAAAAAGATATTTTCAATTATGAAAATAAAGGGTATTCATTACTTTTTTTTTCTTAATTTTTTGTAAGTTATCATATTTAAACACTTTTTAATATTATTAATTAATATATATTATATTTATAATTAGATGCCATTAATAACAATATCATTAAATATTTTATTTATTTTTTTATTTTTACATTTCTAAAAAATAATTTTTATTTTCATTTATCAAATAAATTTTTAGAAAACAAAAAACAAAAAATAAAAATAAAAAGTAAAACAAAAAACATTTTCTTAAACCTATCAAGCATAACTTTTTCCTTCTTCCCTCACTACCGCAGCCAACATGAAAGGGTGGACCAGGCCAGCATTTCTTCTTCCCTATCCACCACAAACAACATCAAGCGATAGTCTAACAAGACGACTCCATCAAAGACGATAAGAACGTGAAGCAAATCAAGGAATGATCTGCTCTCAACTTATCCTTACAAGAAATCTGTCTTGTCAATTGGGTATGCTTTGAATTTTTTGAATTTCTTGTTTCTATAAAAACCCAAATGAAAATTTTGGTTCTTTCCAAAACAGAAAAAAACCTGCAAGACTAGTAGTTATTACTACTCTTTATTAATTATTACTATGTCTGTATTAAAGTTTGTTGATGTAAATATACGATTTATTGACCACATATAATTTCTGAATTAGATAAATAATAGTAGTAAGAGTTATAAATGATGGCACGTAAAAGAGGAAGATAACATGACATGGCGTACGCAGTAGCATGTGATAGGGGCTGGCTGTGCTAGGGAAGTCTTTACTGAACAGTTTCCAGGTATTCTTTTCACTCTGACAAAACTTCCCACAGTCTTGCCTTCAAAATTATCTGGCTGCATCACAGCTTCTTTACTAAGCTCCTCCTTAAGTACACAAGTTTGATATTTTCAGCAACTATAGAAGCATAACAACTCTTAGGTACTTTATCCATTCTCAATGTTCTCTGTCTCTTGCATTCTGCCATTATACGTTCATGTTCATTCATTGAACAACTTCCACTATCATTCTCATTTTCATCCGAAATTGATTGTTTAAAAGTATCAGCAAAATGAGCTTCCAAATTTACTTTATGTTGTTCTTCTGCACCAGTTTCTTCTGGAAAACAGAAAACAGCTTTTCATCATAAAGAACCATCTTCTTCTTCTTTTCCTCACCAAAAAGGTTTTTCTCTAAAATCTATCTGAGATTGTTATATATACTTCACATTTGTGATAATTTTTCAGTTGCATCTATACCAACAAATTTCAGAAAATCAATGAGAGGTTTTAAACCCCATCCAACATATTTTCTAACCTGAGACTTCTTTCTTTTGCGAAATGAATTATCTGTTGGATCAAAATCTGTATCACTATCAGCATCTGAAAGTGTGACCACAACATCTTTATCCTAAATCTTGTCAGACTCTAAGCCAACTATTAAGCATTTATCTCTATGTCTTTAAACATGAACTCTTCTGTATCTGCATCTCCAAAATCTAGCTGCTGTCCTGTGTTCATTTTTTGTTTTGATTGCTTCAATTTTCTTGCTGTGCTGTATTGATTCTTGGTCATTTGAAGCTTGATGAGGATGGTTCATGCTTGCTACTAGATCGAAACATGCCTATTAGGCATCATTGGACTTGAATCAATCATTTTATCCTTTCATTTTAATTTAAATTGAAGTTCATTGGCTATTCATTGCAAGCTTTGTCCTCTTTTAAATTCAAGTTTAACATTCAATTTAAAAGAAAATTGTTTTTTTTTTTTTTTTGGTTTGGGTAATAAATGCAGGAATATATAGTATAATTGGATTACGAATAACTGGAAGCGTTTAACACTCGTTTGCTGAGTTGCATTCAATGCATTTGTTAGTTTGTTATGCAGAAAAACTAAGAAATAAAACTGTGTAAAAAACTGAGTAAAACTAAATATATATTAAAAAACTACTCATAAAGAATTATACAAGCACCTTAGATTTATATACAACTAACTAGTAGGTAAATTAGGAAACTAAATCTTCCTAAAACTGATCTTATAATTGAGGGATTGTCTATCTTAATTTTTTGTCCTTAATTATAGGAATACAAACACTTAATTATAGAAATACAAATATAAATATATAGATTACAAGATTACAATCAGCTGTAAAGAAGTATTTTCCCATGTGTTATTATTTTTTCATAGGAATTTCAAAATCTGGCTGCTACTCTACTGCTACTATTGTTTGTGGGCATTTGAATGAGAGAATTCCATGGATTTGTTTTTCACAGTCTGATCTGACCTGTTGATCGATGGAATGCGTTTATGATTTGCCTTTTATGGTGCTATAAAGTTAGTTGCATTTATTCAATTGCATTTATTTGACATCATAGACTGATTTTGGCCTTTCTTAGTGTCAATAACTGGATAGGATTCTGGTATTATAGTTATAATAAATGATGCTCTTTAGAATTTTCTCTCTGCAAAGTATTTTAACCTATTTTTCATTCATTTAATAAGGAATTTATAAATATTTAAGATGCTTGTAGTTTGGGTTATGAAACTGTAGTGTAGCATATGATTGCTTGTTTGATGTTTTTTAAGATTGAGTCTTTGTTTTACACTTGTTGGTGAGGTATATATAAACTAAATCCCAAGTTTATATATATGATGTCTCTGTTTACAACTGGAGTAATTGGGCATGACAACAAGATTACAAGACATGGAATTCATAGACTATACTGACTTTATAGCATTGATGTGAAGTGTGCTCTGTTTATGGAAGGAGAAAATACCATTTTCTTGACACAACCAATTCGTAGCAACGCATTACAGGGGCTCGTGTATGATTATATTCTCTTTGAAGCTCCATCTTCTAACAATTCCACCAAGAAACATTGATCCTGTTTCCCAAATCAAAATAAAATGTCTGATACATCAGTATATTAAGTTGTATATTTAAATAACTAAAGAGGTCTTCTATGTTTACATTTACAGCTACTAGGTTGACATAAACAAAGGTTAAAAAAATTAGTTGTATGAAAAGAAGGCAAAATGTTACATTAATGTATGGTAGTGTATTTTAATTACTTGGATTTGTAGATTGTTTCCCTGGTATTCTCAGCATCATCAGCTGCTTCAACTTGCATTTTCTGAGCTTGTGGCTGCTGTTGCTTCCTTTTCATTTCTTGCTTTCAGCTTTTTTGCCTGCCTCAAAAAACAAGTTAATTCAAAAGGTTTAATTTCACCAAGGTTGCAAGAAAGGGTGGTTCAATATGGCTTTTAGTTTATATATACTTGACCAACTAAGGTGGTTTTGACATCGTATAATATTTCGATATAGCCCAAACAAAATAGGGCTTGTCATTGTCATTTTACACTTGTTGCACAAACACTCTTATGTTTTAGTCATTTTTTTGTGATGCCCTTTCAATTTTGTCCACACGAAATCTATTTTGCTTTACTCATCCATTGCACTTTATATCTTAATCATACTTAAATATGCATTGTGAAATTGTTGTTTGTGGAATTTCCTTAAGTCTTTTATGTAGTTACATGGATTAGTATTTTGTGTGATATGTCAAAATACAGGATGTTATTTGTTGACTTATTTGTTATTTTTTAGTGAATGAATTTTCTGATTTAGTTTTGTTATGAAGCTATCTAAACAGTCCCTACTTCTACCTTTGATTTGCAATAGTGAATAAAAAAAGGTCTCTCTTTGGCTTGAACCACTTGAAGATTGTCAAAAACAAAAACAAGAGCATGAATATATACTGAATAAACCTTGATCCCTTTTATGTGCATGTTTAGGGAATAGGAATATTTCAATATATAATATTTAGGGCACATTATATATGTAGTTATACTAATTTGATTAAATCGTGCTTAGTTCAGATTGAATTATTATGAATGTTTCACATGCTTTGTCACTAGACTTTTTGTTACCTAATTTCAAAAGGTAATTTTGTTTGGTGTTCAAATTCTTTAGAAACATATGATTAACATGGATAAAAGTTGTATGATTGAGTCTAAGTATTCTAACAAGTATGTTGCTGGAGTTTCATCTTTCATGGAATTTGTATGTACCAATATAGGAGAACAATGTAAAATTCGTTGTCCTTGTAAAGTTTGCTTAAATGTATTTACTAGATGTCAAGATGAGGTTAAAGATCATTTGCTTTTGAAAGGTATATCAAAGAGCTACACCAAGTGGATTTATCATGGTGAGCAATTTGATTTCACAATGCCAAATTTTGGAAATCAAGCTATTGGGAGTACTAGTTCCTACGTAAGAACAATTGTTAATGATGAACCTTTGAATAATAGTATGTATGATCCTTAAAAGATGTATTTCCTAGAGTGGATGAAGATGATCATAGTTTTAATTCTAATTTGGCTGAGGAAGAAACTGAAAAATTCAGCAAACTTTTGAATGAGGCACAATGTGGACTATTACCATAATACACCAACATGTCTAGGTTAGAATTTATTGTAAAATTATTGCACATAAAGTTTTACTGTCAAATGAGCAACAAGGCAATAAATACAATATTGGGACTGTTGAGGGAGGCTTTTCCTACTAGTACAATTCCTTCATCGTATTATGAGGCAACAAGAACTTTGAGAGACCTAAGACTTAATTATGTGCCAATTCATGAATGTAAATATGATTGTGCTCTATTTTGGGGGGAGTTTAAAGATAAACAAAGTTGTCCTACATGTGGGACGTCATGGTAGAAGGTTGTTGACAAGTAAATTTCTTGGAAAGTCTTGCTTTATTTTCCACTGAAACCATGACTCCAAAGATTGTTTATGTCAAAGAAAACAACAGAGGATATGCATTGGCATGAGGAGGTGTGTTGAGGATGATGCATTGAAAGATCTAGCAAATAGGGATGCTAGGAAAGAATTTAACAAGGAGAATGGTTAGTTTGCACATGATGCATGAAATGTTAGACTTGGCCTAGCAACTGATGGCTTTAACTTTTTTGGCTCATAAGCTCTACCTATAGCATGTGTCCTATTGTGGTTATGCCATATAATCTTCCACCTTGGTAATGTATGAAGCAGCTTTTCATGATGATGTCATTACTTATTCCTGGACGAAATTTACCAGGAAAAGATATTTGATATACTAAAGATATTGATATATACTTGAGATCATTGATATATGTGGGAAAATAGTTTGAGGACTTATGATGCTTACAAGAAAGAATATTTTCAAATGCATGTTGCAGTTCTATGGATTATAAATAACTTTTCGGCTTATGGGGATTTGTTAGGTTGGAGTACAAAATGATATTTGGCATGTCCAATTTGTAATGATGATGCTTCTTTATGAAATAAAATCTGTTATATGTATCACCATTGTTATTTGCTTGATGACCATGTTTGGTGAAAAAGTAAAATGTTTGATGGTAAGACAGAAAATAGGTCAAATCTTAAGGAGTTATCCGAGAGTGAGTAGTTGGAACAATTAGAGGTTGTGAAAGATATCAATTTTGGAAAGCATCCAAACAAAAGAAAAAGAAAGCGAACCCTTGAAGAATTGAATTGGATTAAAAATAGCATATTCTTTGAATTGCCTTATTGGTGAACACTGAAGCTACAACATAATCTTGATGTGAAGCACATTGAGAAAAATATTTATGATAATGTTTTAGCAACACTATTGAATATTGACAGAAAGACAAAGGGTATATAAATGCAAGGTTAGATTTACAAGATATGAAAATAAAAAAAGAACTACACTTGAAAAAACTCTCAGATGGTTCTTACTTGATGTCTCATGCATGCTACACTTTATCAAAAGATAAAAAGAAGACATTTTGTGACTTTTTGAAATCAATGAAGTTTCCAGATGGATATGCTTCGGACTTCTCATGATGTGCTAATGTAAGTGATGGTAAGATTTCATAATTGAAGAGTCACGATTGCCATATTTTTTTACAAAGACTACTTTTGATTGCTACAAGGAATTTTGTACCAAAATGTCAAGCAGTAGATGATCTTGACAATTTCTCTTTAAGATTATGCTCTAAGTTATTGAAGAAGAAGGATGTGGAAGAGTTACAAGTAGATGTTATCCTCATTTTGTGTAAGTTAGAAAAAAAATTTTCTCTAGCATTTTTTGATATGATAGTGCATTTGGCTGTGCACTTGCCACACAAGATCATGCTTGGAGGACCTGTTCATTATTGGTTGATGTATTCTATTGAAATGTAGAAAAACTTTTACAAATTTAATTTTCAAAGTGTTTAAAGAGGTAATAAAATCTAATAAAGTTTCATTTGTTTACTAATAAGGTTCTTAGGTAAATTCAAGATGTATGCATGAAATAAAGCTCGTCCAGAAAGAGGTATAGCAGAGGCATATACTTCTAGTGAATGCTTAAAATTTTGTTCTATGTATTTGTTTGGGATTGAGACAAAATTTAATCAAAAAGAGAGAAACTATGATAGGGGCAATTAAGTGCATAAGAAAAGGCTAGTTGTTTTTTCAAGAACTATTCGCCCTTTTAAAGCATCAAGATATGATGTCTTATCACAACAAGAGTTTGAAATGATTAAATGGTATGTATTGAACAATTGTGATGAAATCATACCATATTTGGAGTAAGTCTATTGTCTTTAATAATGAATTATTTGAGTAAGTTAAACTTTTAGTTTAGTTAAGCTAACTTCCATTTCAATTATTTTTATTATGTTCTAGAAAACATAAAACAAAGCTGGAAATGCAAAATAGTTTATCTATCGAAGAAAACCATAAAGTGTAATTTTCCTTATGGTTTAAAAGACACGTAAGTAAATGATATTTATTGAATAACAATAAACATTGTAAAATTATTTTAATAATATTTATGTTGACTTGTTTTTCTTAAATGATAGGTTACATGGTTGCGAGATCAATGTTCTAAAGAAATTTCTAATGAATTACTTTCATTAGCTTATGATCCTGATAGATGTGTTTGAAAGTTTACATGTTATATTGTTAATGGGGTGAGGTATCACATGAAATAGTGTGTTTCCATTTGAAAAGTCAAAATAGTGGTGTGATGGTTGAACGCAATCATGAAGATGAGCAAATTGACTTTTATGGTGTTTTTACTAATATAATTTAGTTAGATTACATAAAAGATTGTCAAGTTGTTTTGTTTAGTTGTGAGTGGTTTGACCTTGATAGTAAAAGAAAAAGAATTCATAAAGATGGTCATTTAGTAAGTATCAATGTTAATAAATGTTGGTATGAGAATGACCTGTTTATTTTATCAATTCAAGCAAAGCAATTGTTTTACTTGGATGATAACAAGTTAGGGAAATATTGGAGGATAGTGCAAAAGTTTCATCATTGGCACTTGTATGATGTTCCAAAGATGTAGCATGTTGAAGGTGGTGAAATGTTTGATGTGGATGAAGATCAAATAGATCAAGAGAATGAAATGTTTGACAGCGATAAGATTATGCAAATTGATGAAAATAAAGGACCATTGGATAGGGATGATATTGCTCCTAATATCATTGTGTCTGATTTAATGGAAAAACAAATGAAATACTTAATGATGTGTCCATGAAAGAATCTGATAAAGATGGTGAAAAAGGGCTTGAAGATTGTAGTGCAGAGGGAGAATTTTATTATGATGAATATGATAGTGATATAGATCCTATTTTGTAAGTATTTATGTTATTTCCTATATTATGATAAATACTTCTTTGATATAGTTTTTTTTTTTCTAACATTAATAGTTCTTTTATATATTGCTTGTTATTTTATCTTGGTGACTACTTTTTTATATCATGTTTGCCAACTTTTTTTTTTACATCTTTGACCTATAAGTATTATTGTTACAACCAATTTAAGGTAATTGGCATATTAAATATTGTTTTCTATTTCTTTTTAACTTTTTTATACTAAATAAAGGATGATTGTTTACACTTTCTTTGCCTATACTTTAGGATGGCACCCAAAAAAAAGGTAGGAGAAGGATCATTGGACAGTGAGTTCATTCAACTAATGCCATAGCTATGCATTGTCCTTCCCTGGAGCCACCACATCAAGTCCAATCAGCTAATGACTCACTGGAATCACTACAGCAAATCCAACCAGCTAATAACTCACTGGAATCACCACAGCAAGTCCAGTAAGCTCATTAGTCAATGGAATCACCACAAGAAGCTAATGAAGATTCACTCCTTGAAAATTCTGGTGTGAAATCATAAATTTTTGTTTATACTAGAAAAAAGTTATAAACTATTTTGAGATGAATTGTTTAGAGTTAAAAGTATTTGAATTTTACTAATTGAAATCTCTAGTTGTATAAATCATGATCTGGTTTGAGGCTTTGAAATTAAGAATGATTTATGAGTCTTGTAAGGATTCCAATTCATTGTGCCTTTCCTCCTTCTAATACTTGATGGTTTGAATCCTTGAGATTTCCTAGGACACCAATGATTCTGTTTCCAAAAATGTTTGAATCCTTGTATCCTTGATGGTGTGTGAGTAATGGACCTTAAAAATGTATATATTTTTTTAATACCATCAACCTAGGACGCCAATGATTCTGTTTCCACTAGTTGCTTACATTGTGTTGAGAGATTTCTAGCTTTATTGTGGAAATTGCAACATACTTGTATTGCTTCTGTTACATTAAGAAATTCTTTGAAAGTTATGCTATGTTGTGACCTGAGAGAAAGATGAAGTACAATGAGAGATAAAAGCTTTGAATGGTTATTGATTGATCATTGATCAATGAATTGTCTTTCATTTTTGACAGTCTTGCACTGAATAAACAGTAAAAATTAAAGATTCACACTGATTATGAATAGGCCATTGCATGCAACTTAGGACTGAAGTTCACTCTGTTGCTGTTGAGATAGCTGGAGTTTATACGAGGATGAAGATGTTAATTTCTTATAATTCTTTCTTTTTCTTTCAATGCTAGAAGTTTATAGCACCACAAGGCACTGTTGATTATACTAGTAATAAGTATACAATATGAAGTCTAACATGCATGGCCACAATGTTATCCATTAAAACCTGATGACATATGAGTTATATTCTTTTTTTTTCCAACCTACCAAAAAGAAAAAGGGGAAAATTCTGTTTCCTCAAATAAACATAGTACTTATTTTTTTTTATTGGTATTGTTTGGTCTTAAATTCTTTTGTGAACTTTTTCAGTTTTTCCTTTCTAACCAAAAAAAAAAAAAAACTATTTTGTTCTTCATTTTGATACATGTAAAACTACAAGAGTTTCTTGTTTTTCTTTTGCTTGAGTTTGCTGATTGACAAAATTCTGAAGTCAAAAGACTTGGGGTTGGTAACCTTGTATTGGTAATTTCGTTTTGCTTGCATTGGTTTATAGTCTTTTAATTGTAAGTCAAAAGAAATAGTTATCTTCTCATGTTGTTATATTTGTCTATTGTAAGCTGAATGACTAAATTCTAGGCAGTTGTTCATTCTGGCTTATGTACTTTTTTGAGGATCACCCAAGTTCTATCAATGTGTCAGAATACATAAGTGCCATCAACATTTTAGTTATTAAATGTTGTTGAAGTTTTACATATAGGCACTTTTTGTTGGTAGAAATAATCTAATGGTTGAGATAGAATAGTACTCATTGTTTTAAATGGCATTGTAGCATTATTTTTCTTTCTAAAAGAACCTATTGAGAAACTCAATTGGTACTTCAGAAAATAGCTGTTTATGGCATGGACTACGAGAATATTGGTCATACGATTGCCTTTTGAGAGCCAAATTATGTGAAATTACCGTGAAAATTGCATCACAATATATAAATTTGAGAGGATTTTGAAAAGAGTGGAGCAAACACTTCTGACCTTTCAACGTTCTGTCGAAACTCAATTTCATTCATAAACTTAATTTCAGTTGCCATTATTGCAATTAGGGGTGTTGTCGAGTCCAGCACTAGACTTAAACTCCTTGATTTCAAAACTCGAGGATCGATTGGAGATCAATTAATCTTAGTTTCTTATATTTGAGTTTGGCTCATAATTCACCAAAGCAACTTGAGCTTAGTTTGATAAGATTGATTGGGTCTGATAAAATTATAAATATAAACATTGAACAATATTTTTTTATTATTTATTATATACTACCCTCCAAGAGCCACTAGCACTTGATTACAGAATGAACATGATTTTCTGAAATCTGTTTCTATAAAGTATAACTTGCTTGAAGTGCTGCAAGATCAAAAAATCATTTCAAGAATATATATATATATATATATATATATATTGCTGGGAGGTCAAATGAATTTTGCAAGCGAAATAAATAGTTTTCATACTTGTTTGGCTATGTCTATTGGATAGCTTTGAAATAAGTAGTTTTCATACAAGTGAATAAAACCACCTTCCCCACCCTTTTCTAATTACAGTTTTGCTATTTCACCTGGTAAAAAGTTCCTTTACTATCTTCTTCTGCTTGTTCTTTTTTATTCTATTGTTTTTTATAAAGTTCCTATTTATACAAACAAAATTATAAAGTTCCTTTCTTTTCTTCTTCTGTTAGATTAATATATTACTTTTATAGATGTAGCTTTTATCTCCTCTTTAAAGGGTATGATGCCCAATTCGAGGGATGGGATTTGAAAAATTCATCAAAGGAAAAAACAAGTTAGTAATTGACATACTAACAACTACGGGTAAATCTGTTTGTGAAGTTCAATCAACTAAATTATTTTATGAAATTAAAGTTATTACTTGATAATTCATTCTAATTCCAATAAAATGAAATGTTTTAAATGATACAAACAAGTTGCATGCCTTTAAAATTTTTAATATAAGTGCAAAATATTACTAGAAAACTTACTATTAGTTAATTTTGAATTTATGTTTGTTGAAAATATCAATTAAGTCATTTTTTGTTTTAGACAAAGTTTGGGATTAAATTGGATGATAACTATGTTAAGATATTTATCTTGTCAAATTTATCGAAATTGTCAAGAAATCAACAATATAGGCTCCACTTGCACTTTAAAAAGTTTTTAAATATTGAACTGACACGTCAAAATAATCTACCGAAGTATAACTTGACCAAGAAAATTGGAAAGAGCTTTGTGATTTGTTTAGTGATCCTAAATATCAAATTATTTTCTTATTCACATTTTAATTTCATATTTGTTTAGTGACCTTGAATATTGTATATTTTTAATGATTTACAACATCAATATATTTATATTATTTCATTCTTTTTGAAATTAAGAAAAGATATGAGACAAATGTAAAAGTTAAAAAAAAGTCAAGTTAACTTATAATCAAGGATCAAGGGCCTTTATGGCTAGTTGTTATTCCATGGTAAATTTTTAAGTTATAAAAATTGTTAAACCCTATTACTTTCTATTTGAATATTTTTTCTGGTCCCAACACTTTTATCATATGTATAATTTTGTAGCACAAGGATGATGAAAGACCTAATATGATGGAATATTTTTAAGGTGACTCACTATTTAGAGAATAAATGATGATTAACACCTGAAACTCAAGCAACCTATGTAAGAAATTTAAAAAAAAAGTTATAATTTTGTTGTTGTAGTATGATTCTTTGAGTTAATCCACATTTCTGTTAAATGCTAGGAGAAAATGGTAGAATTATAATGAGTTCCTACTAAAGAAAGAACAAAACCTAAAACAATTGATGCTATAGTGGATGAATGCTTGGTACTAGGTCGGAATACATCAAAGGACTTGGATACAGGCCTAAACCTATTATTAAAACCTCATCTGTAAATGCTGCAAACTTAGAAAAAAGTCTTAAAAAGATACAAGAAGAACTTCAACAAAATAAATCAATTTTTGAGTTTTTTCAAGCTTAAATTAAAGCTATGACAAATGCTTTTCCCCAATTTTCAGGTATATACTTGAATATATCTTTGTCTATCTGTTTATAATTTGTTAATTACTGTTGACTTTTTTTTTTTTTTTGCAACAATTCTTTCTAGCTATGCTAGTCATTAAATATTAGAGGTTTGTAAACATGCTAACCATTCAAGTAAGCTATTCTTCTATTAGTAATATTTTCAAATGTAGGCATTAGTATAAGTGATATAGCTGGTGCTGCCTTTTGGTATATTGATTTCGTTGAGGCTGTGATGTTGAAAGTATTATATATCTAGGCTTTGTTTGATATCTAATTCAAAAGTGAGAATTGGTACTTTTTTTTTATCATTCGATTTTTAAAAATCAATTGATTTTTATTTATTTAATGAGTCTTTATACAATGTACTTGTCAATTTCTTGACGAGGTCAATTTTTTAATATAGGATAGAGTCTCATTTAAAAATTTGATATGCATAAAATGTATTAGTTTGTTTTATATATATATATATAATTTTGTTATGTGTATTGTGGTTTATTTTGATATTTGCTATTAATTATTTATTACAACTTTAGCAAAATTTCAATGACTACATATTTCATAATTTTGATACTCTTTGTTTTTTAAATATTAATATTTCTATATAATTTTAGGGTAGACTTTAGAGAATGTACTACATTTAAAAATCAATTCAAATATTTGGTGAATTTGCAAAAATACTACATTGGATTATTTTACAAAAATAACTGTGATGATTTTGTTTTATATATAGGATTTAATAATATTAATTATGCCATATATAATTGAAAAATCTAATGTCACAAAAAAAGCATAAAGTGATGTTTGATTTTATTGCCATATTTGACTTTATCTTATAATCATTTGTGACATTAATTGTGTCACTAATATTATGACGATTTATCTTTTATCACTAATATATCAGATTTTATCATTTATTTTGTAATGATTATAGCCTTTAATGATTTTTTCTCATAAACAGCAGATGAAAACTAACGTCACAAAAAATAAAGTATAACGTGACGTTTGATTTTATTGTCATGTTTAACATTATCTTACAATCATTGGTGATGATAATTATGTCACTAATACTGTGATGATAATTGTGTCAAGGATACTGTAATGTTTTAATTGTCGTCACTAATATATCTAATTTTGTTATTTATTTTGTAACAGTTACAGCCTTTAATGACTCTTTTTTAATATAAATAATTGATGAAAACTAATGTTACAAAAAAAAGTATAAGGTGACGTATGATTTTATTGTTACAGTATATTTATAATAGGTGACGATATTTTGATATCATCACATTAAATCTTTAGTGACGGTGTAAACGTGATGAACGTTGTGACATTTAATTTTTTGTCATGAAATATATATGGTAATGAAAAACAAATATTTGGTGACATTATTCTATGTTTCATTTTTTGTTTTGTAATTATTTCTATAATTTGTTCATATATTTTTCAAAAAATGTAATATAAAAACTAACACACCTTTCCCCCAAAGATATGGATTATGATAGGTAACGATTAGTGGATCAAAGGTGAACATTAGACATGAAATGTCAGAACATCAACAATGATGCTTGAACTCAACCAAGCCAGATTTTATCTCTTCAATTTATTAAAATTCTTAAAACTTTTGGCAAAAAATCCTAGGAATAATTGACCCACTACTTTTACAAGGATCATAAACAGAGAGCATACTTAGAAATAACCACATGCAACAAACATAAAGCAAAGTATAGCAAAAAAGAGGGTTTATTTTTGGCAATCTTTTTTTTTTTTTCAAGTTAAAAGGATTAAAGGAAATTTCAAGGTTTTTTTAAGAATTTGTTTTAGTGTTTGTTATAGCATAAAAGATAGTTTTTTAAGATCACAACTTTTAAACTTAGATCTAGTGCTTTTGGTCTTTGATTTAAAACATTTGATTTGATAATGAGGTAATGGAGGAAAAAAACAACTCTTTAGGGAGTTTTTGTAAGGTTTTCGAAAATGGTAGACAGTGTCGAGTAATGGTTTATGATAATGCCAATTGTTGATTTCTAAAGTTGTGCAGTTTTTAGGCTTTTAGTTTAAATTTTTTTATGATCTTTGAAGATTTCGGTTGTTGGATTCTCGATAGATAATTGAAAATTGGGTTTTATTTAAAGTTTTCATCGAAGTAGTAGAGAGAAGGAAAAGAGAAAACAGGGAAGAGATGGGGGAAAGAGGATAATGAAAGGAAAATAAGGCTCTATTTGGTTTAAGAAAATATTTTTATTTCTTTATTTTTTAGAAAATAGTTTTTATTTTCTATTTTTTGTTTTTTAAAAAATTTATTTGGTAAACGAAAATAAAAACTATTCTCTAAAAATACGAAAATAAAAAAATAAATAAAATATTCAATAATATTACTATTAATGACATCTCATTATAAATATAATATATATTTATTAATTAATGACATTAAAAAATGTTTTAAATATGATAACTTGCAAAACATAAGAAAAAAAGTAACATAAATATCTTGTTTTCATAATTGAAAACATGTTTTTATTATTATATTTCTACCCATTTTCTTTTTTGTTTTCTAAAAATATATTTTCATTTTTAATTACCAAACATATTTTCATTCATGTTTTTCAATTTTTCAAGAAAACGAAAACAAAAAATAATTATGTTTTCTGAAATCAAACACCACCTAAGATTTTTATGTTTTTATAAAAACTTGAAACGATGCAAATTTGGAACATCCAAGTCTGCTACAACTTTCGCTTTGACCATATGCTAGCTCGGTAACACTTCCACCCGCATGCATTAAAAAGGTTTTTTTCTTCTTTGTTTTTTTTGTATTTAATTTTTTTACATTTATTTTTATTTCATTTACTTATTTATTTATTTTTATGAGTATTTAATTTTTTAAAAAATTATTAAGACATATTTAAATTATTTCAATAACATAAAAAATTAAAAATTAAAACACATAGATTAGCTAAAAATTATTTATAAATTTAATTTTTTTTATGATTATTTGTACCATATAAATTTAATAAATTTTTTAAAATAAAATTAATATGATGACATTCTAAAAATCATGAATAAGTGAGTTTTTAAAAAATTTTTAGAGAGATTTTTTTTTAATTTTTTCTGAATGATGAATAATTTAGATAAAATTTTAATAGTACTAAGTGATATTTATTTTCAAATAGCAATCAAGATAAAAACAAAATAAAAGCGAGAAACTAAGAATAAAAAATAAAAAATTAGAAATTAGACAGTTCTTTTTATTTCATAAAAAAATAAAATAAATCTTATGATACAATTTTAAGAAATCACCTATGGATGATTTTTTAAAAAAATTATAGGTTAAAAAATATTTTAAAATTTTGCCAGAATTGTGGGGAATTTACATTAATTTTTCATATAACAATAGAAAACAGAAAATAGAAAAATGAAAATTAAAAAAAGTAAGAAAAGAAAAAAGATTGGATAATTAATTAAAAACTAAAAATTAATTTTTTCATAAAATATTTTATAAGTTTGATTACATAACCTCTTTAATAAAACAAATAGATTTCTTAAATATTCTTTAAATGATAAAATTTTTTAAAAATTTTATCAAAATATTAAAAAAAATCTAAAACTTTTTTAATATTTAAAATAAGAAAATTTAATTAAAAAATTTTAAGATAATATCTTCGGATGAATGTTGTGGGATATTTATATCCTCTGCATCCGTACCTATATTTTTAATTCTAAGACTAAAAATATAGATTAAAATATACTTTTTTAAATAATTTTAATCGAAATATTTTTAAAAATTTTAATTAAATAATTAATCACACCTAATCAAATTATCATAATTACTATTGTTATTTTTTTTTTATAATTATCTGACTTGCGTACCTTTCATGGAAAAAAAAAGATCCTTTCGGGGGAACAAAATAGTTGGGAGGTACTGAGAAGATCCCTACTGAACTTGGCTGTAGACGTTATTTATTTTTGTTTAATAGTATATAATTGGTTCAGATAACTAAAAGATATTTAATATTGACAAAAAAGGAAAAAAATTAATGGGTAGGTAGCAAATAATATATACTATTAAAGAGTTGGAAGAGTCGCGCCTACCGTCTTTGAAGATCCAATGGAAGATGTTTATTTTCTTTAATGATTTAATATTTTAGTTGCTGCCCTATTTCTGTGTCTATTGACCTCTACTAATGCGGTGGGGCCTCTTCCAAAAACGAAGTCAGAGGGATTATTATATATTATATATTATATATATCGTTTCCTCACCGATGCCCCACTTTTATAATATAAACAGTATATGACTTGGCCAGATCTAGTTCATGATCTGTACCCTTGTTTTATATATATATATATATATATATCACTCAGCATCGCAACATTGCATAATTAGGTTTGAACAATTAAGCAAAATGTCAGTGGAAAAGGTTCTTTGCATGAATGCAGCAGATCATGAAATTAGCTATGCCAATAATTCTGTCCTACAAGTCTCTTCTCTTTCCATCTTTCATCAGTTTTTGTTTTTGTTTTTTTTTCAATATTTTCCATTATATTATGCATCAAGCTAACCGATTGTTCTTATGTTAAATCTTTTAGAAAGCAGTAATATCAAAGGCAAGGCCAATCCTTGAAGAAGCCATCACAGATTTGTTCAGCAAAACTCTTCCAACAAGTATCAAGGTGGCAGACTTGGGTTGCTCTTCAGGTCCAAATACCTTCCAGATTATATCTCAAGTTATTGACATCATCCATGAGATATGCCATCAAGAACAATTGAAGTTGCCTGAGTTTCAAGTGCTTCTAAATGATCTCCCAGGGAATGACTTCAACACTGTGTTTAGCTCAGTTCCTGGTTTCTACGAGAGACTTAAGAAAGAGAAGGGAGAGATGCTGCAGGATCTGTGTTTTATAGCAGGCGTGCCAGGTTCTTTCTATCAGAGACTGTTTCCAAGCACGAGCCTGCACTTTGTACACTCTTCATATGGGCTTCATTGGCTCTCAAAGGTCGGTCACCACCATCTCTTTTTTCTTTCAATGATTAATCAACAAAAACATTTTGACTAAAGGGCATAAAAAGCCCATAAAACATAATTAAAAAATCATTTACGTTTTTTTTTTAAATGAAAATAATCAATCTCTCCAATATTTTTTAATATTCAATCAAACTCTTATTTGGATAAAAATTTAACGTTGTTAATTTTTTTGACAACTAAAATAAAATTTTATGTGATATTAATAAAATAAATAAAAATTTGTCACATAATACAATTAAAATAAGTGAAAATAAAATAAAATAAAATAATTTTTTTCTTTTTTTCTTTTACTTCTCTATTTTCTCTTCCCCTCTCTACTTCTCTAAGATCATTTTAATGTTTAATTAATTATAATTTAAAAATTAATTGATTCAATTTTGTCAAGTAATTAGATTTTATCCAATTAAAAATTCAATTGAATCAAAATAAAAAATAAAAAATTGATTAATTATAATAAAATTTTAAATAATTAATAAATTTTTATTCTAAGACTTTTTTAACTTTTTTGTTAAAAATTTTATTTTAATTATCAATTGAAAAAATTGTGATCTCTGAATTTTTTGATTACGCAATCATTAAAGACTTACAGCTAACTGTTGTACTGTCCACATCATGTAACATTTGTTACATGGTATTAAAGGTTATTTGACGTACCATGTGTCATTATAAATTTTATAAAACATATAAATTTTAAATATTAAAAAAGATAAATTACGAGTTCAGCTACTTTAAGAAATTTTATTTTGGTCATCTGATTTTAGAAAATCATATTTTGACCATCAATTTTTGTGAAATTTGTTAATAATTTGATTTTCAATGTCAATATATTGATGTGGAGGTTGCATTAAAATTTTTTATTATCAAATGTGTGAAATTAATATAATATATTGGAATCTTTTATATCTACATCATAATATTTTATGATGATATTCAAATAAGTCTTTTAATCTTTTATTTTATATAATTAAGGTTATAAATAGGGGTTTAATCGATCGAGTTCGAGTCAATACAGTATTAAGCTCGAGCTCGAATCGAAATTCGATGCTCAAAACTCAGTTCAAACTTGATTAAATTTTATTTTTTTAATTTGAGTTCGACTCGAGATAAAAATTGAATTATTAGAGTTCACTTGATCAAACTCGATTAACATGTAAAAATAAGTTCAATTTTTATATTTGATAAAAGCTCGATTATTTGTGCTCGAACTTGAGCTCAAGTTCAAGATATTTTATTAATTAAAATAATAAAAATATATTTAAATATAAAAGCTCGATTAGACTCATGAGCTACTCGAATCGGATATAAAAATATTCAAATTTGGTTTGATCGATGAATCTAACTATTTGAGCTCGAGCTCGAGCTCGACTCGATAATAATCAAACTAAATTCGAATTTTATTTAAATCGAACTTGAGTAGTTTGCGAGTATTAATATAGCATTTACACCCATAGTTATGAACTTTTATTTTATTATAATTAAAAAATTGACATTATTAAAATTTTCATATTTTGTTAAAATTTTCTTGGGTGACTAATGTAATTTATAAAAATACTTGAATTTATTTAAATGAGTTGGATGACAAATACACGAAGGAATATTATTTTAATAAATGTGAAAATTAGATTTATTCACCCATTTTCAATTTTAATGGATATAATTATAATAAAATAAAATTTCTAGTTTTAATTACATACAATAAAAAAAATCAAAGGCCTATTTCTATTTTTTCAAAAGTCTAATTTTTTTTTAATTTTTTATAAAGTTTGAGAGTTTATTTTGAGTATTATCACGAGATATTTTAATATAGATGACAAAAATAATAAAATAATATATTATTTCATTTTTCAAAAATATTGGTGACCACAAATTATCGCAATGCGACATCGATAGTGAAAAATTGATGATGAAAATCAAAATATTGATAAATTTCACAAATATTGGTGATTAAACTGTAAAATTTTAAAGTTAGATGATCAAAATAAAACTCTTGAGTGACAAAATGTATAATACCTTTTTTCAACATCCATTTTTTTTTTTTTAAAATATAATACCATGTGATGTATCAAATAATATGATAATATCATGTAACGATCATTAACTTTTAATAGCTGAGTGAAAAAAAAATTTAAAATTTAAAAATATTGGTGATCAATCCATAACTTTTTATAATTGGATGATATATGGAAGAAAAAAATTGTGAAAACTTTAATGACTAAAATTTAATTTATAGTACTCTATTTTCAATTAGTATAGTATGTATTTGCAAAACTCTAGTTATCTGTTTTATCTTATTGCTATTATTATTATTATTATTATTATTATTATTATTAGTAAGAACCCACTTTATCTCTTCTAAATTTTGACCAATTTTGTTTAGGTCCCACAAGGAATAGAGAACAATAAGGGGAACATCTACATGGCAAGCTCAAGTCCTCCTAATGTTTTCAAAGCTTATGCAGAGCAATTCCAAAAAGACTTCTCAAATTTTCTAAGGTTGCGTTCCAAAGAAATAATGCCTACGGGGCGTATGGTGCTCACCTTTATGGCTCGGAACAATCCAATTTTCTCAAACGAAGATTATGGTTATTGGGAGCTCCTAGCTAAATCCTTTCTTGACTTGGTTGCAGAGGTTCTTTTCTTTTCCTTACAATCTCCCTTTAAATATAAGAGCATATAGCCGACAATTATTTTTATTATAATTTTATAATTATCAAAATAAAATAAAGGTTTAATGTTATAAGGAGTTCAAAAATTATAGTGGAATTATAATATTTAATATGATAATTCTATTATAAATTTATTAATTAATGTAATATTTAAAAGATTGCTTGTCTATCACTTGTCATTATTTAAAGTTAATTATTTAAAAGTAATCACGTTAACATTGAATATCGTATTAATTAATAAATTTATAATTCATATATATTATATTAAAAAATTTTAAAATTAAATACTACAATGAATATTTAACTCCAGTATAAAGATTACATATGCCATTAATTCTACAATAAATTATGAATAATGTAAAGATTTAACATTTATAAACATGAATTCCATATAATATTACAGTGATCGTGCATAAATCATGATTGTAATTGGACATGTACTTCCCATAAATTTAAGTATTGTATCACGAGAATAGGAGGTTTCTAGAATAAAAATAAATCCATAAATATTAAAATCATTCAATCTGTGATTATATTCTTAAAATTAGCATCCATCACTATTAATAAAATACATTTTTAATGTTAAAAATAATTTAAATAAAAAAATTCTCCCGCAACGATGCGGGTGCAAAATACTAGTTCTATATATATATATATATATATATATATAAACGATGTTTACAAATTTCATTAGTAGATATAATTGATTATCATGTGCCAAATTAATAATTTTATAATAGTAATTTGATAATTCAATGTTTACTAACAAATAGCTAAATCCGCTTGTAAATTTTCATTTCTACTGCCAATATACGAGATAATTAAAAAAAAATTTTTAAAGTGTATATATATATATATATGTACATATGTATATATATATATATTCATCTTACTAATAATTTTTAAAGCTCTAAATTAAAATACAAATATGTTTCGATTATAAATTCTGAAGACATATAAGATAGTCATAATTGAATTTAAAGTTTAATTTAATTGATTTATACTATTACTTTTAAAAGCTGACATTTGGTAGATTTGGAGTTAGAATCTCAATACCTACAATTTCTTTTTTTATTCTTAAATTATAATATCTTTTATAAAAAAAAAATGTAATTTGAATTGCAAATTCTAAAAAAATTTTTAATGATTTTTGTGTATATATATATATATATATATTATAATTGCAGGGACTTGTAAAAGAGGAAGATGTGAATTCGTTCAACCTTCCTTTCTATACACCATGTGAGGAAGAAGTAGTTGAGATTGTCGAGAGGGAAGGATCATTTGATATCAACGAGCTACAAGTTTTCAAAGTGGACTCCACTCCTCCTAGAGATGGAGATGACATGATGCATGACAAAGACTTTGGGTTGAACAACATTTACATCCAAAGTGGGAAAAATGTTGCAAATATTCTAAGAGCTGTTACAGAACACATTTTTTGCAGTCATTTTGGAGATACAATAATCGACAAGTTATTCATAAGGTTTGCAACACATATAGCTAATGGTCTAAGTAATACAAAGAAGGGTGAGAGGAAGGGGGAGAGAGTTAACATTGTCATTTCATTGACAAAGAAGTAGTTAAATGAATTAAAAATTAGAGGATATCATTATTGTATTTGGGAAGATGAACAATTTGAGACCGTTGATTTGAGTTTAGCTTGCTATATAAAATGTAATAATAAATTACACACATTATGTACAAATTAGCTAAGAATACCTATATAATGAAAAAATATTAGAAGATAAAATTTCAAATTTATTGGTGTCGAGCTATTTTGACAAGGCAAGAATTTGAAATCATAAGGTGGGTGGTTGGTTAATAACAAAGGTCAGAGATTTCTCTGACATTTGTGTTCTAACGCTCAAGTCAATATTCGAAAAGAAAGAAAAATAGAGAAAACTTAGAAATAAAGGTAAGGAATTGAATGAATAGTACCTAAAAGAGAGGAGTTATTTATATTTATAGGGTGAAAGTGTTTGGCCTAGATGGCTTGAGCTCTAAGTAGCGGAGCCAAGGCTAATGTTACTAGTTAAACCTAATATGATAGTCAATGACTCAATTGGGGAGTGACAACGTGATCAGAAATATGACTTTTATCGATGAAATTTTTTATTTGTAAAAGTTAATTTTTTGTCAGTAATATTTTTACCAATAAAATTATTGATAAAAAAATTTTCATTGGTAGTAAACATGTCGATAATGCATTTTTGTTGGTAAAATTGAATTTTCATTAATAATTACCGACGAAATTTGAAATCAAATCCCTGTTGTTCGACTATTTAGGATAATTCACTTATAAAGTAGTGTTTAGTATCATTTGCAAGATTATCATAGTAATTTAATCACCAATATGATCTTATCACTCATAATTTAAAATCTCTTTGTTATGATAAAAATAAGTAATTCTTAATAATTAAAGATTATTATATTTGTTATTACTAAAAATTAGACATTATTTTGTTTGAAGTACCAAAATAACTAAATGCACATTATAATAACTACATAAGTTAATGATTTCAATGTTATTTAAATAAAATAATTTGTATATAAAATATTATTCATAATAAATATAATTGAATTATTAAATTAAAAATATATTTATTGATATTAAACTAGTTTTTATAGTATAAATTATGTAAAAAGATATTTGAATTAGAAAATTAAACTAATATATTAAAATGAAAAGATTATATTATAAATAAATTTTAAAAATTAAAAAATCAAGCAAAATATTTGTGAACTTATTATAATAAATATTAGTTTAAAAATATAAAAATTATAATATCAAATAATAAAAATTAATTTTAAGAAGTAAGTTTTTAATTAATATATTAAATGGATAATATTAAATATTATTAATTTTACATATCATTTCCCTCAATGATAAAATTTCTTACCCTTTTAGATGAAAATTATATTAACCTCCAATACAATAAATTAATTACTTTCAATAATTCAAGATTATCATCATGTGCGATCATTAAATAATTATCAAACATTGTGATTTATTCATGTACATAAATCATCATAATTTTTTGAGTGATCATTTTATATCAAACATTACTTAAGAATTAAGGCTTCAGAAATAATGACTTAGCTCTTTATTTTAGCGTTTTAATTGTTAAATTAAACCATAAATGTTATATGATAAAAATTAAAAGGGGATAAAAGACTTGGAATCGTTTACTAAGTAAATTAAAAACAAATAGTCTGCCTATCTATCTAATAGCTAGAAAACTTAAATAAAAATAATTCTCCCCTCCCGAGAAAAACACTATCGTTCACCTCAATAAAGAAAAATCTCCTCTCCCTCCATTGGCAACAGCAAAGTTTTTGCTCTGTGAAAAGTGTGGATTCTACTCGAACTTTGAAGCAATTTTTCATCTCATGTTTAGAAGTTTGACCGAAACCTGAAAGTTCATGAAACTTCAGGACAAGAAGATCCTAGAGTCACTTGGCTTTGAACTTGAAAAGGCAAAAGGCCAGTAAATAGGTTTGATCAAATTACGATTAATTTCGAAATTTAATCAATTAATTTTTTTATTATCTTAAATTCGTATCAAAACTCACACAGGCATTTTCGTGCTATTTTGGTATCTAAAAATCATGTTTAAACATGCTGATATCATTGAATGTGTCTTTGATTTTTAATAATTTTGTTTTTGTACGCTTTATGGCATGTTAATGGTAGATATAGAAAAGTATGTAATTAGATTATAATTTTTTTGTGGTATAATGCTACATATGCCTATTGATATCTGAAATTTTTGAGCTTCATATGATGCATGTCAAGGAGAAAAATGAAACACTAGTTATTTGACCTAAAACTTTTATTGATTTTTCTCATTGTCTCGTATGATTTTTGATGCAATCTTTATATATATTAGAATCCTTCTATTGTAGGCTTTCCAGAGGTATATTATATGCATTATTTTGATTTGTAGATTGACAGAATTTTTGCATTTCAAAATTAAGGATTAAACTGAAAATAATGAAAACTAGAGGTTGAAGATAAAGTGAGACTAGGAACCCAATCCACTCCTGCGCTAGAGCGTGACCAAAATTTCGGTGTTTGATTCGTACTCTGACCACTTCATTAGACTCAACTCACCCAAACAAAATAATGGCTTCAAGATCTCACCAAATTGAATACGGGGAAGGAAGCACGTGGCTTGCACACGCCACCGTGGGATTTTCTAAAAGTATAATTATTTTTTGCTAGAAAATTGTATCTGACTCGCAGCCAAGAAGCGCGTGTTGGCGCGTGTATGGTCTCAAGAGGTGGAATTTTAACACCTTGCCACTACATAAATCTAGAACTCCAAATTTTATTTTTTGTATTTTTTTGTATTTTTCAGAATTTGGTAATCAATGTAAATATTTTTATAAACAATATAACTTGAAAAATGAAAATCCAAATATCAGGAGCTTACTCGTGCACATGGGCAATTCCGTGGTCGGGATCTGCAGTTTAGAAACTTCCGTAACTTTTTTTTTATCCTAATTTATGCCGTTAATAAATTTCTAATAATTATAAAAGATGTTTTAATTTAATTTCTACATTTTTTAGTAAACAGAATTTATTATGGCAGCATGAATGGCGTTTCAATGACTTTAAATATTTTATATAATATGCTTTGGCATGTTTTAATTATTATCATCATTAAATTTCTATTAATTGTATATGCCAAGCATGATTTATTTTTGGATTATAAAGCATGCTATTTGTTTGAAATATGCAATTTAGTAACAAGCCAAAAAAAATGCTATATTAAATTGGAGGTTTTGATTGCGTAGATGTTAAATATGATTTTACAACTAAAACTAAAATTTTGCGCATCAATTATTTTAACTAATGAGAAAGAGTACTTGTATGTGGTAGATGTTTGAAAGCATAGTGATTCTTTGATCTTGCAACTTGTGAATTATTTTCATTATTTAATTTGAATTTGTGTGGCAAAATATTATCTTGTGGTGAAATTACTAATTACCTTGCACATTTTGCTATTATAGTTGAATATGGTTGCAAAGAACGTTATTGCTAATCTAAACAAAAGATAGAAATTGGATGGCGAAAACAATGACATTTGGTGCCATAAGATGATTAAAGGGTTTTGGAGAACCTCGAACAGATCATGTAAGAGCCAAAAATTGGTAATACTGCTTAACACTGCAAAGATCTTTAATCCTATCAAATCAGCACAATAAAGATCATTATGTGTACTTTACTATGTTAAGTAGCATGCACAATGAATTGATAGGCGAGTTTGAGTAGTATTATACAACCAATGAGATGTGGAAAGCCTAAAATACAAATATGATCTCTTAGACTAAGTTGTTTGAATTGAACATGAAGTCCAATGCCTATAAGAAAAAGGCACATCATTTGATGAAACAAGCTATGAGGATGACGTCTACGTTGATCCGTTAACTTAAGGCTCTGGATCATCCTGACTGATGAGCAGCAGGTTCAACTGTTATTTCCTCTTTTCCCAACACTTGGGAGCACATGAAGGTAAAAATGACATATAATGATACAGCCAGAACCTTTAATGACATATTGTCATTTATAGTTATGAGGATAAGCGCATGAAAGCTGCTAGCCCTGTCGGTGTTGCAAATGTTATTGAGGTTAGTTTGCACAAGGCATTTAGGTATAAGTGTAAAAAGGGTGGAAAACCTTCTAGGAAGGACACTGAAGATGGATCTACGCCAAACAAGGCAAAGAGTGCCAGGTGCCATAAAGGTAAGAATGATGGTAAGAAAGACAAAACGAAGTTAACTTGTTATAATTATGGAAAATTGGGACACTTCACTGGTGAATGCACTAAACTGAAGAAGGTATTTTTCAACTTTATGTTTTATTTTGATTGCTTTGTGGCTAGGCAAAATTTATATGCTCATCATTTTTCTATGTTGGTTGTGGATTCATAAGCAACAAACCACTTAACTCAGACAAGAGTTGGATTCGTAAAGTTTCACTAAATTTTGATAAGACAGAAATATCAAGACATAAAATCTCATTATAATTTTTTTGCAAAACTCTATTTATATTCCAAGGATTTTATTATATATGCATCAATAACAATTACATGTATATATATATATTATGATAAAATAATTAAAATTTTTATAAGAAATCAAATACCATAATATTTTCATCAAAACTGATTTGTCTTATAGGGCACGTACCAACAAAATTCTTAACCCACACTATGACATAAATAAATGAATCATGCTGGACACAATCTATTATTATAATAATTATGTCAGTGTCAAGCATAACCCATAAATGCTTGGCCCATTTGAAATCTTTACTCTACTTTATTGACAAGGCTAAGCCTCGGGCTTCATTCATTTTATTTTCAGAATTGCCAAATTTACAAAATGAAAGTTAATATATATATATTTATTTATCAAAGCTAGAAAATGGCACTTGTTAAAACCACTATAATTTAAAAAAAAAGTATAATATTATATAACTAGAGTTGTAAAAGTTAATTTGAACTAAAAGACTTGTGCAAGTGTAATTTATTGAAACTTGATCAAGTGTAACTTATTGAAACTTGATCTAATTCAATCTAATTTGATTAGAAAAATATTAACAATCCAAATCAATACTTATAGGATGTGAATTTAGGCTAATCTAAATGTGAATGGCTTAAAAGATCAATTCAAAATATCCAAAATTAAGTTGATATTATTTTAAATCAACAATTTGATTCAAAAGTAATTTAAAAAATATTTAAATTCAAAATGATTCAAACTTGAAATAATTTGAATGTAAAATGATTGAATTCAAAATAATCAAAAAAAAAATTTTGTCACGAAATGATCCAACTTGAAGTGACCCTACTAAAACTGATTTGACCACCTAGATATCAATATAACTAATATCCGTACACTATAATTTTTTTTGTACAAGAGAAATAAGTTTTTTATTTTTAATTTTTAATGTTAATTTTTATCGAACAGCATTATCATAGTAACTATCTACAAAATTTAGTTAATCATTTATATATATATAAAATTTTAAAACAAATAAAGATATTTTTGGTGACAATGTTAATTTTTTTTCTTTTATGAAAACTTTTCTTATGGCTGAAGTATAAAAAAGCTAAAATAAGGAAGGTATAACAAAACAAAAGAAAATTATGATGATGCATTTAAGAACGATAACAGTAATGATTATAGCTTTATCATAATAACAGCAGTGAAAACACTACATTAAAAATATTCATGCTTATGATAACATAATAATTATACAAAATTTTATGGCAATTAAAAAATCTTGATAAGTTCATAAGAAATAACTTAAAAAAGAGAAATATATGAGATTAATTAAAGAAAAGAAATGAAACAAAGACAGCAGAAAAGTTTACGTGACTGTCTGTCCAAAATTATAAAAAAAAAAAATTTCTTCCACCGATTATTTAAATAAAAATTTGTAAAATAAAATCGGAGGTTTACAAATAAGTGCAATTGACTTATAATTATTATTGTTTGCACATTTTAGATTATATTTATCTTAAAAGGAAATATATTTTTTAAATTGGTAATAAGAATTTAAAAGTACCATTTTAACCTTGAATTATTTTCGGACTTATATTTTTTGCCAAAAGCAAAAGAGAGGGAGGTTGGTAATTTCGACTATGGTCAAGTGAGACCCCGCATCCCATGTGTCCGACAATCAAGGGTGTTTAAAATTTGATTTTAATCCAATTAATTAATTTACTTGATTTAATTCAATTCATCAATTGAGGATTAAATTAATTTCGATTGCTTATCAAAATTAATTTTTAAAAAAATTTTAATTTTTTTATTAATTTGATTTAAAAGTGAAATCAATTGAATTAATTAAAATTTTAAACAAAATATAATAAAACTCAAATATAAAACTAAAAACATATGAAATAAAAGTATTTTATTTTAGAAATTATAAGATTTTTTAATTTAATAATTTAATATTTAAAGATTTATGGAATGATTTTTTTATTTTTTTAAATTTAAAAATTTAAAAGTTTAAAGTATAATTTAATTAAAATATATTTATTATTAACTTAATAAAAATTAATGGAACTGATCAAATTTAATATAATTGATAAATTTTCAAAAATAACAATTTTAATTTAATTAACAGAAAATAAAATAAAACAATTTAATTTAATTAATTTGATTTTAAATAATTCTAGTCAAAATTAATGGAATAGATCCAATTACTGACAACTTCCAAATCTTGTTGAGGCATTGGATTTGATAATGATTTGAAGACTTCAAAATTGTGGAATCTGGCTATATTTTCAAACTGGATCCAAGCAACAATGACAAAAACGACATAATAGTTAAGAAATCTGCTTCAGGTTGGATATCATCAAATTAGATCATACTTAGGTCTTTAAGCTCAAAATTTTTCCATGAACAATTCGTTTTTTTCTATTTCTGCCTTTTTGATAGTGTCTGAAAGTTGAAAATTCATCTTAATGAGAGGGTAAAAATAACACTTTCCTATTTGTATTAACAATTTAAAAAGTTTTATTTCTTATACAATAAATATAATTTGATGTGAACAGTGCTCAATAATAATTATGGGTCCATTGCACTCATTTATAATTCTACCAAGAAAAATAAAGTAAAAGTCGTCCAATTCCGGTGTGCCTTCTTCAATGCAGTTTGTTTTTTTAACGTATTTTTCACTCTCGTTTCTTTGTTTCGCTTTCTGAATCGAAACCTTGTTTTTGTCACTCATCATCGTATTCTAATTCTTTCTGGTTCTTTTTTGTCAAAATTTTCCCTTTTAATTAAAGAAGCTGGCTTTTTGGGATATTTGGAGTGTCGTTGATCAAAGTCTCCAGCTTCTAAAATGCAGAATTCTGATCAGGAAAGGCAAGATCAAAGGTAAATATAGTCTGGGTATTTCTTCCTTTCTGATTTTTTATGCTCTCACTTAGTTTTTTGTGTTGTTAAGTAGTTTTAGCTCATGAGTTGTTTTTCTTTTTCCTTTTTTTTGGCATGGTATAAACTTTCTCTTCTTTTTTTTTTTTAGATTGCTTTTGAGTTTTTTAGATGAGTATTATGTTGCATGTTTCTTTGTTTTGGTTTATGGAGGAGTGAGCTTCAGTCAAGAAGCCAAAATTTGAGACTTTTCTGGCATGCTTGTATTGATTGGTGCAATGTGAACCCTGGTTTAAACTAATAAACATTCATCTCTAGATAAATTGGAGAGTTATCTGTTGGAATTGGATTGATCAGGAACTGAAAGGACAGTCATTGGGTACATCATTATTTCTTGATTGGGTTGGGGATGCTTCTCTTTACAAAATTTACGAGCAAAACAACATAAGAAAGCATGAGAACTGCTTTGGGTGATCCAAATTCTACTTTTGAAGCTATGGTGACTGCTAATGGAGCTAATTTTAGAGGTTTTAGATGCAGATTTAATTTTAGTTGGTGACAAAGTTTCCCAATATCTAGGGTATTATTTCAAATGTACCTAAAACACGGTTAGTTTCCATTATTTTTACTTGTTTAGTTTCCCAGTGAAGTTTTCTCTTGCATGCTAGTTCCCTTTCTCCGGAGGAAGCTTCTTGATGCATTGGAAGTACTTGTTTCTGTGCCTTTATAGCAAGTCTTCCTGCTTCCTATGTACATTTTTTTTATAAGTAAATTCATTTATTCGTTAGGAGAAACTGAAATTTTGATGTAAATATAGATTTTCTGTCTGTGTGTTAGCTTTAGTAATTGTTCATACTTTGTGGATGAATTGAAGGAACCTTGGTTTTTGTAGTTTGAACTTTGTACATAACTTTCTATGTATTACTGATGCTTGCATGGTGTGTGTGAATGTGAGAGAGAAAGAGTGAGAGGGGACGGGGACATGTTGATCCAGTGTAAAGTTATACTAAATAAAGTCTGAAGTTTGTTGTTTGATTTTTGGGTGATTATTTAGCCCTTGTTTTGTCAGGAAAACTTGCAACGTGGAGGATTCCACAATGACCATTGAATTCCTTCGAGCACGTTTACTGTCTGAACGATCTGTCTCCAAAAGTGCAAGACAGAGAGCTGATGAACTGGCAAGAAGGGTATGTTTTCATATTTTACATAGGAGGCCTTTTGAGATTTGCTGGTTCTTGTTTTTCTTCTCTCTCTCTTGTGCTGATACTTATGGACTCTTTGTTTAATGCTTTATAATGTTGGTTTTCTATATGAATTAGGTAGCTGAACTGGAGGAACAACTAAAAATTGTATTTGTCCAAAGGAGGAGGGCTGAAAAGGCAACAGCAGATGTTCTTGCCATTTTGGAGAATCATGGAGTAAGTGATATATCTGAGGACCTTGATTCAAGCTCTGATCAGGATGCACCTTTTGAATCCAACATGGATAATGGTTCTACTAAAGAAGAGGAGAGCTTTGTCAATTCAAAAGTGAGAAGAAAAAAGTCAGAGGAACTCTCAGGTTCTGACCTTGAATTTTCACCAGTATCTGTTAGAAGCTTGTCCTGGAAAGGCCGCAAGAGTGCTTCTCAGTCTCCTGAAAAGTATAAAGATTCCCTTGTGAGAAGGTGCAATAGTTTTGCGTTGAAGGGTTTTTCGTACCCAAAACACCGCCAGGTTAAATCATGCAGGCAGACAAGACGTAGGGAATCAAGGCTAGTACATGATACTGTTGCTTTTATTCTATCACAACATTGCAACCTGCCCTTTTTTAAGAATAAAAATGGAAAGACAGAAAATAATATATTGAGCTTTAGTAAATTTGTCAATGAGTCCTATAGTTTTGCATGATAAACCCTGTATGACAAGCACTGCTTTCTGATGCAAGGAATGGGTAACATTAGGATTGCAAATTATAAAAAAAAAAAAAAATGATTTGACACAGAAAAGGATGGGTGTAGTGAGAATAGATCTAAGACTGGACCGTTACAATGGGTAAAAAAAATGAAGAAACAAAAACAAAGGAAAAACAAAGGAGATGAGGACAATGCATTTTTACTTTGATACTATTTGTATGGTTTAATTTGTGGTGGAAACTATAGAACTGAAAGATCAAACTAAATAATGTTATTAGAAGGATCATTCTTCTAATTTCCATTTACATAAAGGATTTCACTTGAGAATTTTCTTCTTCTGGGTACATGTTAACTTCTTTCATGTTCAACATGGATTTCCACACTAGTATTCGTGAGTAAAAACAAAAAATTTATCAATGCTTTCTTTATTTATCAGATCTGTAGCTGAGATGCTTTAATTAGAACTGAAAGACTAACATGAAATAATGTTATAATGAGGATCATTCTTCTCAGTTTCAGTTAAAAAATGACTTCACTTGAGAATATTCTTCATCTTGGTACATGTTAACTTCTTGCATGCTCAACATGGATTTCCTCACACGTATGTACTCTCATTAGTCAAGTAACAAAAAATTTATCTATGCTTGCTTTATTTATTAGATTAGTAGGAGAGGAGCTTAAATCAGACAATATCAAGGTTGATCCACGAGTAAATGGATTTGTAAGCTCTTCAGAAGTTAATATCAATCACTTTGAAAGTGAGCCTGATATCTTGCCAATGCATTCTGAAGTGTGTGAGAATAAAAGCTTAATGGACAATCTACATTCAGATGCCTTAAAAGATGAAAGAAATGTAACTGGTTATGATCTTGGTTTTCATGGGTATGAAGGAGAGAAAGACATGCAAAAGGCACTAGAACATCAAGCACAACTTAATGGCCATTATGAGGAAATGGAAAGGGCCCAAAGAGAATGGGAAGAGAAGTTCAGAGAAAATAACAATGGTACACCGGTATGCATCAGCAAAACCTATTTGATACAAATGGTTTAAGTTCTTTTGCTTTCTTAGCTGTGATATCATGCTAAACTGTGTCATTCATTTTTATGTTTATTTGAAACAAGAAGTAAATTCCTTGGTAGACAATTTGAGTTCAAGGTTACTGTGTTGGACATATTAAAATTTCTTGAGTAATGGAATTAAATTTTCTACTGGATTAGGAAGGCATTTAGTGTAAAAAATTGCTTTTTTTTTTTTTTTCTTTTCCTACCAGTTGAATACTATGGATTTATTTATCATCCTTGGTTTTGTAATTACTGGATGCTTGTCATCTCTCACATACTGGAATATGAAGTTGCATACGTCTCATATAATGGCATATGATTTTGGTCTTGTAAAACGCCTACCTAGATACTGGTGCTGGTTCATCAGGGCTTCTGCAGTACTTTTGATGAGCTTTGTATTATTTAATTTTTTTTGGAGGATACGAGCTTTCTAATTAGTTTTAACTCTAATTCAAATAAAATAGTAATGGCATCTTGACATCTGGACTGTACAGGGTGCTGAAAAGTAAAATGTTTGGTCACTAATGCTATAAAGAGCAGTTGAAAAGAGTTTTAATGCTTTTAAGGCATAATTAATGTGGTATTAATTATGATTTTTGAGGAAAAGTATTTTAGGAATCGATAAAGGAAAGCTTGTTTTCTGTTGATATAGGCTGGAAATCAGAAAAATTTAAAGATAGAGCAAAGGTTAAATAAAACCTAAGCAATATCATATTATGTTCAAAAGAATTTCCTTAAATGTAAAGACAAATGAAAAAAAGAAATGGGGCCTAACAAAAACTGTAGGTCACCAGTTTTGCTATTTCAAGTGGTTAGATTCGAGCTGCAGTACATTCATTCATTCATATATATAAATATATATATATATATATATATATATATATATTGTAGGTGTAAAAGCTTTAACTTCTATTGAATTGGGAAGATGTGTGAGTGGAGTTGTCCTCTTTCTTTTTTTTTTTTTGGGGAGTGGGGAGGGGGTGCTAGGGTGGGGGTTGGGTGGATTTGATTTGGTTTGGCTAACCTCCACTGCAGTTGTTTGGTAGTTAGCAAATGCTGTATCTCTTTTGGACTGAATTATCCTTTATTTCCTTTTGAGATGAGAAAACTCTCTCTCAGATGCAAATAAGGTTGCTGAACATGGTAGCTGACAATAATTCTGCATATATCACTGTCTACAATCAGCCTAAGGTTGAAGTTAGAATCAATTATTAAAAAGGGTAACATGCAAATCTTTCTCTATATTTTTTAACTGGATTTGATGAAATCCAAATTAAAAGAATTTTGACATGTGGTTCTAAAGATGGGATCCTTGTTGACTGTCCTATCATCTTGTGTCCCCTAGGAAATTCCTCTGTTATCCACATTTATTTGAGGATTAAGGCCACTTACTGCAATGAAACTACTGACATTTGCTAACGTCCCCAAAACATGTTGGTGGTTAGCAGCACAAGAAACATTTTATGCATCGGATAATGACTCCAAATCAGGAAACTAACTGAATTTGGACTGGAGATTTCATTCCAGGCAAATCTGAATTTATGAAATAATCTTAATTCTAAATACTTTGGAGGATATTGTTAAAGTTAGCAGGCAAGGTAAATGCTTAAATAAACATCATTACACAACATGATAGTAACTGGAAGCATTGCAAGTAATTAAGCTTTTAGGGTTTTCCATCCTTTTTCTCTTCCCTTATTGTCTGGATCACTCTCTATCTTTATGTATGTGTGCGTGTGTGCATGTATGGGTACCTTTCTGTGCTACTTTTATTCATGTGATCTGCCTGTCTAAAACTACCCCGCTTTACTCTCCTTTAAGAAAATATGTTGGTAAGTTACATAAAATACTTCAGTAACTTGAGAAATTAAGGAATGTTGATTGATAGACATAGCTAGGAAGTGTGAACTAAAAGTGCCACTATAGGTGCTCAGTTTTGGCTAATATGGAATTATCAATTTACCCTTGTTCCTAAGTGTGCCTGGAAAGTAAATTTTGTAGTATCTAAGTTTTATGTTATTTATACAATTAAATTGGTGGGCTTAATTCCTATACTAATAGCAATGTACATGGTTTAATTTGAGGGGGATGCTTTGTAGAGTTTGCCGAAATGAGCTTGGATATGATGCGAGTAAAGATTCTTCCCTTAATTTTTCTACAAGTGTCTCCCTTCTGTGATATTCTACACACAGCACTATGTCCACCTTTTTGTAACAATGTAAGTTCTGGTAGCCAATTACCTTGTGTGATGAAGTTAGAAGCTGACAAGGATACCAATAAGGGGTTAAAGGAAACTGACAGTAGTAATGCAGAGGAGTTGAGAATGAAGTTATCTAGTGCAAGCTGCCAAGCCAAAGATTAGTCGGTTATAGGAATAGTAGTTATGTATTGTGGGTTATAATTCACGAATTAAAAACTGTCATGTACATGCACATTTTGGGGGTTGTGAAGAAAAAACCTAATTTCCTTGCTCTTATATCTCTTTTCTGGTCTTAATCTTCTTCTTTTCTGGTCTATTTCTTTCTTCTCTTATTTAGATTAACTCTTGATTAATTCAATAGCATCATTCTATTACACCTTGGAATGCATTTTAGTCTTCAATACTACACAGTGCTAGCATGAATCTATATTGGATGCATTAACTACATCTAATGGCCTATATATAGGGGATGCTACCTCCATTTTAAAGGTTTGGGGGGTGGGTGTGCTGGGAATAGACTTTATGTGTAGAATTCTCTGTCCCACCCACCTCTTACTTTCTGCTTTCAATTCCAACTACCTGCTTCCTATTTCCCAATCTTCTTACTCCCTGCTTCCAATACTTCATGGTCTGGCGCAGCCTTCTCTCTACTCACTCTATTATGTACTTTGAGTGTTGACGATCTGTCAGTCAAATACCAAAAGCATATGAACTCGATAACTGAAACCTACTCAAAATAAAACCCACAGGGTTGCTCAGCATCCTATGTCCTGCATGACTTACTTCTGAAAATGTAAAGAACATCAGTAAGTTAAGCCAGCAGAATCATGAGATAAATAGATATCAGGAAATAAGGTTTTGATTGTTCTGGTCTTTCTTTTTTGTCTACAACTTGTTGTCTTTATCAGTCTTTTTCTCCTGTTATGTATTTGTGGATATCCTTTTTTGGTAGTTTTGTTGCTGAGTTTGAGTTGTAGTCACAAAAAAGAACAAATTGGATCTTCATGTCTTGCAGACCAAGTAATATCTTCCATATTTAAAGTTCTCTTTTGGAAAAGAAATGTCTATGATATTGGATTTGTTTATGGTGGAAAAATTCCATACATCAAAAGAATATTTTCCAAAATTCTATTTTTAGCATCTGAAGCTAGTTTATCTTGGTGCCTCATGTTGTCTTAAGTGTATGGTATAATAACAAGTTTCTCTGGTAATTTTAAATTAGATTTAGACATCTATGTCAGTTTTAAGTTGTCTTTTGCATTTTTGGCACTCTTTCCAAGTTTTATTATGACTCCAAAAAAATGGGATGTAGCAGGGAAATATTTGCAATATAAGTCAAACTGTTGAAGAGTCCCAGGAAATTTCTGTGTCCTTTTTATAAAGCATGGCAATTATACCTTCACAATTGTTTGTTTTGTTATTGTCTTTGCCTGTCTATGATAAATTCAATGGCTCTACTCTTTTGCACTTTTGACTCTAATCTCATCCATTTGGTTTCGTTTTGTCAACCAGCTGAGAATGGGAAGGGGTGGGCAAGGTTAATATGGTTCAAATGAGTAGAAAATGCCTTTGGATATACTGCTTCCTTTTATTGAGCTTCACTATCTAAGACTTGTTGCTTCTTGCAGATGGTGATGGAATTCCTTATAAAGTTCTATAAAATAAATTTTGAAGAAAACGAAGAATGTTTCCAAATTGAACAAATGATAGGATTCTAGGAAAGGAACATGTAGATGCACATACATATATCCAGTTGGAAGAGGGCACGACTCTTATTCCTTAGTTTTACCCTTCGTACTTACGCAATTTTCAAGTATGCCATGAGGCATGCTTATCTAGTCGGGGGTTCTCATGTCCTACTCTATTCCATAGGAAGGAAAGAAAGGGGAAAAGAGAAAAAGTTTTAATCTAATGGTTGAGTTACCAAATAGCACATGCTATGAATCTCAATCTTTGGATTAAAAGAATTTTCCATCCTCCCTACCAAACGTGGCAAGTCTTTGCGTCTTGAGTCTACTCTCTTTCATGGATTCTATGAGACATCAGATATTGCCCAAAACAATGAGATATTAAACTCTTTCTACAGCATTGTTATCCAGAAAAGGCCACTTAGCTTTTGCATGGCGATAAAAGGCATTGACGTCATTTTCATTGTTGGGGTTGCTATATGCACAGTTGCTTATCTTTGTCTTTTAATGTTTTACCAATTGCTATAAACAATAGGTATCCTTGAGTTTATTTTATGCTATCAAGACAGTTTATTGAATGTTGTGGCACTTGTGTAAAATCTTGCTTGTGAATGCTGACATTATGGTGTTTTGCTCATAAATTATTTAGGATTCATGTGATCCTGGGAACCTCTCAGATGTCACTGAGGAAAGAGATGAGATCAAGACACAAGCTCAATATGTATCTGGGACAGCTAGCTCACAAGTCCAAGTGGCAGAGGGAGAACACATTTGCTTCTCTGGAGAATTACCCAAAATGCACTCCAATGATCTTGTGCCACCTTCACAGGGTGATATGAATCAGTTAGAGGATCGGAGGTTTAGCAGCTCCCTTTCTCCTGAATCTCTAAATCCTAAATGTCAAAAGTTTATAATTCCCATGGCAAAGGAAAATCATTATCAGGAGAGTCTGCAGAGCAACCATTCCTCATTAGATAGCTTCCATCAATTTGCACATACTCATGGTTCACCTGGGAACCAAGCAGTGCTACTCTTTTCATCTGATATGGGCAGTAGTTCACATAGAGAGCCTCCCGGAAACAGAAATGAGCTGCATGCATTGGTGCCACATGAAATGTCTAGCAGGTTTTCTGGTGTGCTGGATGCACTTAAACAAGCTAGGCTGTCATTACAACAGAAAATGAATACATTGCCACTGATAGAAGGTGCATCTGGAGGAAAAGCTATTAACCCTCCTGTTTCTGGAAGGAAAGTTGGGCATAAGGTAGAGATTCCTGTTGGATGCCCTGGACTCTTCAGGGTACCAACTGACTTTTCAGTAGAGCCCTCTAAAGTGAACTTTCTGGGTTCAGATTTGCAGTTGAGTTTGGCAAACTATTCCCCTGATGCAGGAGTTGCACCTACTGCTAGCAACCATCTTCTAAGCACCTCTTATATGAACATCAAGTCAAGTAGTTCTAGTAATTATCAGCCACTCGCTAGTGATCGGTTTTTCAGTAGCCCATACATGGATACTAGATCCAGTTTTCCTACAGTCCCAACTGCAAATTCATCTGGTTTTATAAATGCTGATCAAATTCTCACTGGCCGATATGCAGAGACGGGGTCAAGAATATCCAGTCAGAAACCTTGTTTTGATAACTTGGAACATGGCCTACCCTCATCCAGTCTGCAGAGTTATCCCACATTCCCCTCCTATCCTGACCTAGTGCCACAGATACCCACTAAAGATGGATTTCCTGCCTTCCGTACAACCAGATCAGTTGGGGTACGTCCTGATCAGTTTTCTTTTTATGATAACCATTTTAGACCAGACACCCATACATTGTAGCACAACTACGTACTTACATTGCATCTTATTGAAGAAAAGATGCTTGTTTCACATTAAGATGTTGGCCTTGTGATATCTTTTGGAAGGCCAATTCTGTATCACTATCTCTTCATGTTCTCGATAGTAGTTAAGGGAGATAGAGTTTGCAAAGAGATGCAACTGTATTCATATACGTATTATGTCATTAATACTCTTGTTTAAATAAATACTATTGTACTAATAAACTTGTATATTGCTCTGATCAGATTCGTTTCTCCCTTTGTGGGATGCAAGTAGAAATCACTCAAACCAAATTTTTTATTTTTTTGTACGAAAAAGGTTGCAATTTAAGAATAGGATAAAAGGCTTTTATACGTCGGATTTAAATTATAAATTTATTAAATATCGTCTCTTCTAAAAGATAGGAAAAAATGTTATTAAATGTTAAAGTTTGAATTTTAGAGAAAAAACTACACGCGTTAAATTTTAAACTAGATTGGAATGACAAAATTCATAATAAAACATTGTCCCATGAGCTGAAGGAACGCTGAAATCCAAATAGTAGAGGCCAGTTCAGTGTTGTTTTCTGGCAGAACAAGGTTCATTGGTACCTCCATTAGTTCTAAATAAGCTTGGACCATGGCTTTAAAGCCGTAAGCTTCTCTGGTTCTAGAATCAAGACCTGGTTTAAAATCAGGTCATAGCCGGGCTGCCACCTCTCGGGTGTTCAAACCTGTTGACCGCGAGCAGTTTTAAACCATAAGAAAGTGCCATGTTTCACGCAACGCACGTAGTTGGTCTCCACCTCGAGCTTTTCGGGTTAACATCCGGGTATTTGAAACCCTTTATTTTTGCGGTTGGAATACTGATTCTATAAACAGGACCTGGCTCCCTGAACTTTTCTTGTACGTTTCATGGTTCTTGAACCAAGTCATTTAATTTACTTACCAAACTTAGGCGTTACTGTACATATATATAATATTTTATTGGCTGAAGTATAAAAAAATTATTTTTTTAAATTAAAATTAAATAATCATCTAAATCTCTACCATTTTATTATAATTAATTAAAATTTTAAACATCTATTTTGTTTAATTGATCTTTTGTTAAATAAAAATTGATTAATTATCATCGTCAATTTTTTTTCACTCAGAAGGTCAATTATATAAAAAAAAAAAATTTAAAAACTTAATTAGAAAAAAGTAAATGTTTTAGGGCTCAATTAATTATAATAAAATAATAAGATTTGAATGATTTTTTTAATGCTTTAGGTATAATTATTTAATTTTAATTTAAAAGTCTTTTCTATATTTTAGACTTTTTTATTTTATTTAATGAATAATATTTTGATCAAAGATATATACAAAGGGAAGTCTACAATTACAATATCCTAAACCGAATCAATGAAACTCCTTTTTATATTAGTATTTTATAGGCGGCTTAATTTGGAGTCAGCATTGAGGCAATCCAAGTTGACAGGCGATTCATCTGCAGATGGAGAAGCAAAAGTCCAATACTAAGAACCCTTGAATTATTTCTAGAGACCAAGACATGGGGGTATGCAATAGATATGGTAATTTATGAATTTATATTTATTTATTTTTTATTTAATGCATGTAAAATATAAAAATTATTATATTATAATTTATATTGACACATTACATATAAAATATATTTTTATTTTTATCAAATTCAAATATATATATGATATTTATTAAAATTTTAAATTATATTATTTTTATTTTTTTATTCATATTAATTTTTTTATTATATCGATATATTATGTTTAAAATTATGAAATCTACAAACTTCTCACTTGCCCGCAAGTTGGATTCACCCTTAAAAATCCTTTGCTTGAAAGGAAAGCGAAAGTTCTACAAGAATTTTCTTATAGTTTAGGTCAAAAGAGTTTCCCATTGGCCCTTGTTGTTGCTATATATCATTAAAACCAAATTGTTTTGATTTAATCCAAACAAATATATGTGTGCAATGACTTGGCTGTTAATCCATAGGCAGAAGCAGTAGAATTAAACATTTTCTTGACATATATATATATATATATGGAAGAGTCAATACTAAAAAACGTGTTGCTCAATTAAAATGACCAAGTTATTAGCTTAAAACTTCATAGTTCCATCCTTGATTGCTCAGCAAGCATTCTTGTTTTCTTCTCTATATATCTATATAAACGCCTGCACCCAACCAGGCAGAAGTTGAAAACAACACCATCATGCATTTTGTATATTCAAAACTTCAAAACTCGAAAGGCATATATATTATATACACTTAAACTCCATTTTTTTTATTATTAGAAGTTGTTAGAATTTGAATCTTAATCATCAGAATTAAGATTCCAATATTAATATAATAAATCACACGACTATCGGCAAACTCCATATATTTTTTTCCTAGGAAAAAATCATGGCAACCATGGATCGTCATCAGGAGATGCGGCGGCCTGAAGGTTATCCATCAGATGAGCAAGACCTACCTGATATGAGCTCAATTGTATCAGACATGGGTAGATCTCCATTTTTTTGGAGAGATGATGATGATTTGTCACTCCTGGAAAGTGGTCTTTACAGAAGAAGTTACAGTGACATGGGTGACAATCATCATAGAATCGAGGAATGGGCGAAAAGATTGGGGACGTCATTTGACCCAAGATTGTTGGTTCTGCTAGAATTTTTCAGGGAATTCTATGTCAGAAGACAGGAGTTGCTAAAGAAAATATTTCCACGGCTTCAAAATGAGTTTATTGAGTTGTTCAAGAAATTTGGCAGGGTGTTGGCTCAAGTCAAATCGAATCAAGTGAAGGTTAAAACCATGCAGAGGAGTCTGAGCTTGGGCTCACCGACCACGCCATCTAAGAAGGGGGATGAATCACCTCTGCGGCTCGATAGATTTAGGATACGGACCGTTAATATTGGAGATGTTCAAGGTGGCCAGGGTGGTCAAGGTGGCCAAGGTAGTCAGAGTGTTGACAAGCCTGCTGGCTCCAAATAATATTTGATTAAACCGGAACAAAAAATAAGAACTTGTTCACATTGTATTATTTTATTTTTTTTTAAACATTATCCTAAAATTAATGACGATATATACAGTTTTTATTGAATTAATTTGTAATTGCGAAGTTAACTGATGTTTGGATTAATTCGTTTAAGATTCTTGCTGACACTTAAAAGTTACATACTTGAACAAGTTCATGCACACACTACGAGACTAATACCAATGTTGGTCTGTCACAATTTTTATCATTTACCGTCACAAATTTTGTGACGGATAATACCCATTACAAATGTTATAAAATTCTGTCACAATTTTCGTTGGATTTTGTTGTCAAATTCCATCACAAAATTTGAAAATATGTTTCAATTTTTTGTCATAATATTTTGTTCCCTGTTCAGTCATTTACATTCCGTCACAAAATATAAATTCTATTACTAACTTTTTTCATACTTTTTCTGTCATAATTATAGTATATTATGATCATATGATAAAAATCCATTACAATTATATTAAAAATCTATCACAAATTCCATCACAATACTCATCATAATTTTCATCACAGTAAAAAAATTAAAACAAAATACATCAAATAAAATAAATATGATTCTTTATTTTATTGATAAATAATTAATAAATTGTATCATAACATTTTACAAAATTTTACTTCATATGATGCATAATTTAGAAAGTTTTACATGAACTAGTACAATCATTAAGAAAAAAATTAAAATATTCTAAAATTTAATATTTTGCTAAATTAATAGCAAATACACACATCATATCTATTACTAATAATATTAGCTATCTCCAATACTATATTACATTGACATATCACCAATATCCAAAAAAAAAAAGAGGATAATTTTGGAATTAAAATTATACCTATCAGTCCTAATCAGAGTTTTTAATGCCATTAAAGCCCATTTGTTAATATTTAATGCTACCTATTTATGCATGAAGACCATATGTACCACCTGTTGCTAAAGCAAGGGAGACCAATATGAAGTGATTTAAACCTTTTGATAGATTCAAAAATATCAAGCCTTGAAAGTTTGAAATTCATTAAAAAGATTAATTATGAAATTTTTTTTTTTTTATTCTAAAATTACCTTCAAGAATCTTGAGCCCATCACAGTTGACCTTAATATTTATTAAAATACTACATTTGAATACTAAAAAGAATATCAAACTAGTTTGATTTTTAGAAAAATAATGATTTTTAAAAAAATTTACATTTCATTTGTGAACCTAAATAAAAGAGTATACATATTTGTTGTTCCTTTCAAATCATGAACCCTTTTTAAATAAACCAAAGCCTTAATGTGCTAAATCATTCAATCCATTTGAAAAGAAAATTGTCGCATCTTTCATTTCTAATAGAGAACAATTTTCAAGGGACTCCAAAGTCACTTTTGCTTGGATATTTCATTATTTTTTATCATAGAATTTAATTATGTAGGGTAATTTTTTTGACATTGAAAAATTTTGAGTGACTAGTTACGCACATTTGTAATTAGGATTTGTCTTTTGGAAATTTTTATGATGCAAACATCAAGCTTGAACTAGTCACATAAATGTGGCATGTTGGATTTGAAGATGGAAATAAAAGGAAAGATAAATTAATAGTGAAAATGAAAGAAAAGTTAAGGAATCTTATCTAAAAAGCAATGAAGCTGAAATTGGTAAAAAAAAAAAGATAAATGTAGGTGAAAGAATAAGAAAAGGGTAACTTAAGATCTTTTTAGGAAGAAGTTGAACACTTAATTTGATGGGTACTAAGGAAAAAGTAGACTGAAAAGAAAAAATTTTGAAAAAGGGGATTTATAGCATTTGCATCTTTCAACGCACATTTGCATCATTGTATTTGTGGGAAAACACTTATTTACAGCTGGTTGTAATCTTGTAATCTGTATATTTATATTTGTATCTCTAGAATTAAGTCTTTGTATCCCTAGAATTAAGGAAGATTTAGTTTCCTAGTTTAACCCCTAGTTAGTTGTATATAAACCTAAGATTTTTGTATAATTCAGTATAAGTAGATTTTCAATATACATTCAGTTTCCACATGGTATCAGAGCTTTAGGCTTTTTTTGGAAAAAAAAATTTTTAACCTTCATTGTTGACTTTTTTAGGCCTTCATTGCTGAACCCTTTTAAAGAAAGATATCACTATCACCCAATTTGAGGAAATGTTAACTGAAAAAATCACTGGAGTACTACAGATGTCTCAGAAACAAGGAGAGTTCAACAAGGAAGAGATTGAAAAGCTGAGAAACTTATTGAAAATCTTTGAAAAACCTCCTATGGTATGTTCTTTGGGTAAAGTTTTTAGTTCAGGTAAAGCTTTCGGTTCTCATGGATTAAATGTCTCGGCTAAGCCTATTACGAGTTCTTGGGTCATTGACACAGGAGCCATAGACCACATGACACATTCCCCACAAAAGTTTAGTACATATAACCTGTGTCCTAGTAATAAGAAAATTGTTGTTGCTGATGGTTCACTTACCACAGTGGCAGGATTAAGAGATGTTCAAGTTAATCCCTCGTTTGTTTTTAAAAATGTTCTTCATGTTCTTGGATTGTCTGCTAATCTGATATCTATACAAAAACTTACCAGAGATATGAATTGCAAAGAAACTTTTTATCCCTCTTATTATGAATTTCAGGACCAGAGTTCAGAGAAGATGATTGGACTTGCTAAGGAGAAGGATGGACTATACTATCTTGAGACATCAAATAACACAAGTAGTATAAAAAATAGTTTATCTTTGTCATTTTTTTCTGAAAAATCTTTCAATAAAGATAAAATCTGACTTTATCATTTTCGTCTTGGACATCTTTCTTTTGGAACCTTGAGAAACATGTTTCCTTCTTTGTTCAAAGAATTAAATGTTAAAGATTTTCATTGTGATATTTACGAATTTGTAAAACATAGACGTGTGTCTTTTCCAATCAGTAATAAAAGAAGTTCTACTCTCTTTTACTTGATTCATAGTGACATTTGAGGTCTCTCTACAATTCTTAATATTTTTAGTGCGAGATGGTTTGTTTCATTCATAGATGATTGTACTAGGGTCTCTTGGGTTTTTTTACTTAAATCTAAATCAGATGTGAATAGTATGTTTTTAAGCTTTCAAAACATGATCCAAAATCAATTTGGAGTGAGAATCAAGAGATTTAGGTCTGATAATGCAAAAGACTACTTCAACCAGAGTCTATCTACCTATTTCCAAAAAGAGAAGATTATCCATGAGTCATCTTGTGTTAATACTCCACAGCAGAATGGAGTGACAGAGAGAAAAAACAGTCATTTATTAGCCACAATCCGAGCCTTTCTTTTTCAAGAAAATGTACCTAAATCTTATTGGGGGAAAGCTGTTCTCACTGCCACACACATTATAAATAGGTTACCTTCAAGAGTTTTGGGATTTAAAACTCCTATGAAACTACTCTCACAATTTTATCCCAATCTCAATGCCACAAACAATCTCACACCTAAGATATTTGGTTGTACATCATTTGTTCATGTTCACAGTCATAACAGGGGAAAGTTGGATCAAAGAGCAATTAAGTGTATTTTTGTGAGGTATTTTTCAACTCAAAAAGGATATAAGTGCTATCATCCTCCTACCAAAAAATTTTATGTGTCTGCAGATGTCACTTTTGAAAAAAATAAATCATTTTTTACTCAACCTTATCTTCAGGGGAAGACTTCATTCATGGAAGATAAGGATAAAGACTTCTTTTTGCTTGATTTGTCCCCTTCTTCAACATTTACACCCATTAATTCTTCTGAGTCGAAACTTGTTTCTGTTGAGCCTAAGTCAAACACTGAATTTAAGTTTGAATCCATTCTAAATACGGAAGATGTGACAAAGGATAATATTGTTCTTGATTCTATGAAGGAATTACAGGTGTACTCAAGAAGAAAAGTTCCAGATCCTGAACCAGTACCAGTCCAAGAACCTGATCCTAACTCTGGAAATGAGGTAACTATAATTTTTGACTCTGTTTCTCAAAATGAGCATGAATCTCCTAAAACTATAACTAGTGATTATGATTTACCTATTGCCATTAGGAAAGGAACCAGAGAATGTACCAAGCATCCACTATACCTAATATCTAATTTTGTGTCATTTGAAAAATTCTCACCATCCCATAAAAATTTTCTTGTGAGCCTAAACATTATTTCTGTTCCAACTACATTATCTAAGGCATTATCTAATAAGAAATGGAGGTAAGCCATGAAAATAGAAATGGAGGCCTTAAAGAAAAATCAGACATGGGAACTGGTAGAGTTGTCTAAAGAAAAAAATTCAGTAAGGTGTAAATGGGTTTTCACTGTAAAATACAAGACAGATGGTACTGTTGAAAGGTATAAAATTAGGTTAGTGGTTAAGGGCTACACTCAAACCTATGGAGTGGATTACAAGGAAACCTTTGCTCTAGTTGCCAAGATGAATACAATTAGGATTTTGTTATCATTGGCTGTAAATTACAATTGGTAGCTTCAACAATTTGATGTAAAGAATGCTTTTTTACATGGTGATTTGGAAAAAGAAATATATATGAAGATTCTACCAAGATTTGGAGGTCATCTAGAAGCAAACAAAGTATGCAGGCTAAAAAAGGCTTTATATGGCCTTAAACAGTCTCCTAGAGCTTGGTTCGAGAGATTTGCCAAAGTGATGATAACAATGAGATATAAATAAAGTCAAAGAGATCACACATTGTTTATCAAGCACTCTAATTTAGGAAGAGTCACAGTTTTATTAGTGTATGTTGATGATATAATTGTAACTGAAGATGATGAAAAAGAGAGAGAATCTCTAAAACAGTGTTTGGCTAGAGAATTTGAAATAAAAGAGCTAGAGAGATTGAAGTACTTCCTAAAAATTGAAGTAGCTCACTCACGGCATGGTATTTTTATCTCACAACAGAAATATGTGATGGATCTTCTGAAGAAAACTGGAAAGCTTGCATGTAAACCTATAAATACCCCTATAGATCTTAATCATAAAATTGGAGAAGCTAATGAAGATGCTGCTGTAAATAGAGAGATGTACCAAAGATTAGTTGGAATACTCATTTATCCCTCACATACTAGATCTGATATAGCATATGCTGTGAGTGTGATAAGTCAATTTATGCATAGTCCTAAAAAAGTGCACCTACAGGCTGTCTACCGTATATTACGCTATTTGAAGGCCAATCTTGGAAAAGGTATCTTATTCAAAAAAAATTCGAGGTTAGTTCTAAAAGCATATACAGATGCTGATTATGCAGGTTCAGTAACTGATAGAAGATCCACCTCAGGCTACTGTACTTTTTTAGGTGATAATCTTGTGACTTGAAGGAATAAAAAACAGAATGTGATGGTAAGATCAAGTGCTGAAGCAGAGTTCAAAGCAATGGCTCAAGGAACTTGTGAACCACTATGGTTAAAGATTATCTTAGAAGACTTGAAGATCAAGTGGGATGGACCAATGAGACTCTACTATGATAACAAGTCTGCAATAAGCATTGCACACAATCCTATACAACATGACAGAACAAAACACATTGAAGTAGACCGGTATTTCATAAAAGAAAAACTAGACAGTGGGTTGATTTGTACACCTTATGTATCAACCAAGGGTCAACTTGCAGATGTGTTGACTAAACGTTTCAGCAGTGCAACATTTCAAGGAATTATTTCCAAGCTGGGAATGGAAAACACCTATTCACCAACTTGAAGGGGAATGTGAGAAAACACTTATTTACAGCTTGTTGTAATCTTATAATCTGTATATTTATATTTGTATATCTAGAATTAAGTATTTATATCCCTAGAATTAAGAAAGATTTAGTTTCTTAGTTTAACCCCTAGTTAGTTGTATATAAACCTAAGATTCTTGTATAATTCAATATAAGTAGATTTTCAATATACATTCAGTTTTCACAGTATTGATATTTGCATCCATGTTGGGGCATATGTATTATGAAAATTTTTGCATTTTCATGAACATTGGCATTTTTTAAAATGAAAATTTATAATTGCATGGAGCATTTGCACTAATAATTGGCATTTGCATATTCTGTTAAGCATATTTGCATTATGAAATTTCATCATTGGTAACATATTTTACTTTTGCATCTTTATAGGGGGCATTTGCATCATAAAAATGATAGTTGCATATTTGTGGCATTTGCATAGAAATATTTGCATTTGTACCTTTAGTTATAATTACATTTGTGAGTTTTGAAAACATTAAAAAAAGAGAAGGAGAAAGTTTAAGTATTTCTAAGTTTGAAAATTAAAAAAGAATAACGAAATTGATAAGAATAAAAATGAGTAAAATAAAAAATAAAGCTTTTGGTGACAATAATTGTATAGATATCTAATTTTATCCAGTATAATTTCACATCATCGGTCAGGGCTTTTTTTTTTTTGCACATGGTCCAAGACCTTTGTTTTTTAGGCCTATTACATGATCCATTTTATAAAACTACAAAATAGAGCTCAAAATTTGAAATTTAAAATGACTCACTTCCTGGCCTAATTAAGAGTTGAAGCTGACTATCAAATTTGGCCTAAAACAAAAAGGCCTAAAATCAAAGAATGAGGCTTGAAATTGATAAACAAGGAAAGCCCAATTAAAGGCACATTTGCAACCTAAAAAAAAGCCCAATTGCAAGCTTTATTAATAGCCTAATTATGACCCATTTAAAGTCCAATGAATAGCCCATTTTAAAGACCCATTTATAAGCCCAAACAAGACCCAAATGCAGCCTATTTTTAGGCCCAATTACAAGAAAAATGAGCCCAAATTGATCATTAAGGATGGCCCAAAACATGACTCTTTTGGAAAGCAATACAAAACAAAAGCAAAAAAAAAAAAAAAAAAACCTAAAGCCCAAAGCCCAAAGCCTAAAGTAATAAAAAAGAAAATAGAGATGGCCCAAGTATTTGAAATCCCATGTGAAAAGGTGCATGAAGGCATAAAAAGACTCAACATAAAAAGATCCCATCTTTTTTCATGTGAAGCCTACATGCACCAAAGAACAACCAATTACAAATAAGCCAATTTGCCACAAAAAAGATAAGTTGATAACACCTACAGTAGACAAAAACAATAAAGTTAGTGGCTGGCCAAATTAGTTGTAGAGTAATGGGAAGAGAAAAAACAAATCATAAAACTTGTAGAGTAAGGCTTGCTAGCATTATAAATGAGGGGCTAAAAGAAAGAGAGAGTCTTCTAAGTTTTTTGGAGAGGAAGCAAGCTAAAAAAAACAAAACAAAAAAAAGGTCTAATAGTCAAGAAAAGTTATAAAAGGAGGCTGTTAAAAAAATAAAACATTTAAAAAAAGAAAAAGGGCTTAAAGTTGCAAAAAGCAAAAAAAAAAAAAAGCTAAAAAAATAAAGTTTAAGAAAGGGAAACTAAGAAAGAAAATAAAATAAGAGAAAAATACAAAAAAGAAAGGCTTTTGGGGCAACAACAAAAAAACAAAAAAAAAACATTTGTTTTAAAAAAAAAAAGTGAAGAAAGGCTTTTGGGCAATAGGAAAAAAGTGAAAGAATTAAGAAAAAGCTAAAAAAAGAACAAGAAGAGAGTTGAAAGAGCAACAAGGTTCGAGAGAGGCATATGAGAGAATCAGTAAGGAAGAAAAATGAAAGCTTCATCGAAAACGAAACCATTTGTTAAAACAAGTAAAACTTTCACCTTTCTTAACTAGTTTATTTAACTTCAAAGCTTTCATACTTCCATAAAAGATTTAAATAATAAAGCAAATTTTTATTTTTTTATTTTTTTCATATCTATTTCACCTACATCTTCATGAAAGAATGAAAGGGTTAAAAGACATAAGCTTTTAAAAATAAAATGAAAAAACCAATGAAAACTAATAAAGAAAAACGTAAAAACAAAGAAAGAGGGTCTTAAAGCTTGTTTCATTCAATTTTTTTTGTTGTTTTCTCTGTAAATGGATTGGTTAGAGAAGCCAAAAGCTCCATTTTATGTTTTTTTTTCTTACGTAGGGTCAGTATCTATGAGCCTAAAGCTATAACTTTTTTTACATTTATTGTTTTACTTTTTTTTTAAACCTAAAGCTTCAAATGGTTGCTATTTTTTTGTTGGTTTTTTTACGTAGGTTACTGCATAGAAGCTTGAAGCTTTCAGGGTTCTGGTTGTGTTAGTTGATGTCAAATGAAAAAGGTTTCTAGGCTTAAGGTTGTGTCTTATTCTCCTTTCATGGAATTTTACAAACCACTTACTTTTAAACATTATTTCAAAAAAAAAAAAAGTTGGGACTTAGGTTGAGTCTCATTTTGGTTTCTGCAAAAAAAAAAAAAAAACAGTGGCTCCATCTTTCCCTACTTGTCTCCATGTGAAATATGGGAGATTGTTCTGGATGTCCTAGTTGCAGTAAACGAAAAAAGGTTTTATAGTTTAAATTTGCCTTAGTTCTTTTTTTTTTTTTCGGTTCACTTTTCTTTAGAAACCAAAGGACCTTTCAAGAGTTTATAAAATAATGGAATATGGTTTTTTTCTAGTCAGGTTCGTTGCTTCCATGTTTGTTATTCTATTCTTTACAAAACTTGTTGACAAAGATTCAAAGTTTCATCCATTTTCACATTTGTTGGATTCTTTCTGCATATTTTCTATAGGTGGAAAGTTGAAGCTTCATTTTTTCATGGTTTATGGTTTCTTTCAGTTGCATGTAGACTCTTAAGTCCTTACATGTTCATGATTTTTTTGCATGGTAGGTGTTTGTAGTGGGGAAAAAGAATTCAAAGCTTTGCTTTTAGTTAGGAATCAACTGTCCATGTTTTCTATTATGGGCTTATAAACCTTGGCTATGGATGGTCCAGCAAATCTTTCAGGGCCCATGCACATTTCATTTGTGTTACTAAATCATAATTTTTAATTTCATATAGTTGTTAACCTTCTTGTTGATTGGATTTAATTTGATGAAATTTATTCTTTTATGTTTTAAATTACTTTAATGCACTTTATTTTTCATACACTTTAGATTCATACAAAGCAAAATAATAATATGAATGAAAATTTCAAGGATGAGATTTTTAAGGAAGTTCAAGTAACGATTCTTTAAAATCTTTAAGTGAAAATATTTTTCTAAAAATACTATCAAAGTAATAGAGTATTTAGGAAAATATTCAATACAAAAAAATTTTCATTTATTCATCTTCCTAAAAAATATTTATAACTAAATGGTGATATAAACAAAAAGGGGACATGATGAAAAGGAAAAATGACTATTTTTTGTAATGAAATTAATATAATGATACATGAATCTTATGATTAACTATTTTTATTTTTTAAAAAATTAATAATAAATAATAAAATAAAAAAAATTTAAAATTGGAATAAAAATAAAATAAAAACAAAAAAGGAGGAAATAAAATGAAAATCTCTGATGATGAGATTCTAAAGAAGTCCGAATAGAGATTCTTAAGAAATTCTTAGGTGAAATTTTTTAAAAAAAAATGCCTTCAAAATATTAGGGTATTTAGAAAATTTTTCAATAAAAAAGATTTTTTATTTTACTTTATTCCCTTAAAATGTTTAATCATAATGACAATAAAATAATTAGGTGATTAATAAAAAAATAAAATGAGTAATGAAAAAGATATAACATTAAGAAAATAAGTAATATGCATTTTAAAAAATAATAATAATATGTAATAAAAGATATAATAAAATAAAATAAAAACTTTCGTATGCATATTGCACCTTGTCATTTGCATTACATAATCTTGAAAGTAATACGAGTTTCTGATGATAGGATTCCAGAAAGTCCGAGTAGTAATTCCTGAGAATTTTCTAAGTAAGAATTTTTTTAAATATATTTTCAAAATATTAAAATATTTAGAATGTTTCTTAATACAAAAAACTTTCATTTACTTTTCATTACTAAAAACAAACTTTTATGTAATGTAGTAGTGTCACAAATTAATCCATGTGTATCATACCATAAAAGTAAATGAAATCTCCAAAGATAAAATCCTAAAGAAGTCTAAGTAGTGATTTTTTAGAAATCTCTAAGTGAAAAAATTCATCTAAAATGTCACCAATGTATTAGAGCATTTAGAATGATTTTTAATCAATTTTTTTTTGTTTTTTCTAAAAACTAAATAATAATAATAATAATAAAATAAATATAATAATAATAATAATAATAATAATAAGAAACTATTTTTTTTATAAAAAAATATTACTTGGATTTAAAGTATCATTTTATCATATGCATTTTAAATATTAATCTTGAAAATAAATATGAATCACTTTGAGAAATCCGAGTAGTAATTTTTAAAAGATCTTTAAGTGAGAAAGTTTTTTTTAATATTATCAAAGTATTGAAATATTTTTGAAAATTTTTCAATAAACAAGGTTCTTATTTATTTTTCAAACAAAGATACAAAAAATAGAAAAAATAACAAAAACTTTTTTGTCAAAATTAAAAGATAGTCATAGTTAATTGGTACCATTTTAAATAAGCGTGGTGAGGATACTAATCTTTCCCCATACGTAACCATACTACCAAGCTTGACTTTATTTTTCACAGACCTAAAAATTATCTTTTTAATAAATTTTAATAAATTTTAAGATTTTATTAAAAAAGTAAGTATTAATATGTGACCAATCACACCTAATAAAAAAAATTAATGGCAATTCCTTCTTCTTTTTTTTAAATTCATCTAGCGACCCCAAAACCATTATGACAATTGAAATTTCGTTTAAATCTCAATGGTGATATATGAGTATTCAAAAATCTAGATTTCATCCAAATTTCAGTAGTGATATCTGAGTGTTCAAAGTCCAAATTTTAAATCTCAGTGGAATTTTTGTCAAATTTCCTAGTGGTGATATCCAAGCATTATTGAAATCTTTTAGTGAAATTTTGTCCAAATCACTTGGTGGTGATATCCAAAGTCATTTGTATTTCTTTTATGGTAATATCAGAGTTTTTTTTGTGGCAGTATCTAAAGTATTCTATTTTTTTATGGTGATATCCGAAATCATTTGTATTTTTTTAGTGATGATATTCAAGTTTTTTTCGATAGCAATATCTAAAGTCATCTTGCATTTTCCTTAATGGTGATATCCAAAAAATTTTGATTGCAGTATTTCAAGTCATTTGCATTTTCTCTGTGGTGATATCCAAGTTTTTTTCGATAGCGATATCCGAAGTCGTTTACATTTTCTTAGTGGTGATATCAAGTTCTCTTTGGTGGTGGTATCCAAAGTCATTTATATTTTCTTGATGGCAATATCCGATGTCATTTGCATTTTTTTGTGTGACAATATTCATGTTCTTTTTGGTGGTGATGTTTGATCTTTTTTCTATGATGATATTTGAAATCATTGGCACTTTCTTGTTGGCGATATCCAAGTTTTTTCGATGGTGATATCTTAAATCTTTTCAAAATTCCTCAATGGTGACATTCAAGTTTAAAGATATCTTAAAAGTTGAACTTTTCTTCTTTTTTTTTTTTTGTGTGTAGAAGCAAATTTTCAAAAAAAAAAATTGTAAGATCTCTTAATATAATCTTTAAGACCTCTAGACAAAAATGAGAACAATTTGTAACTTTTCCGAGCATAATCCCTAAGACTTCTAGATAAAGATGAATATGATTTGTAAGTTATCCATGGAAAATTCCTCAGACCATTGCCAAAGATAAGAAAGATTTGTAATATTTTTTAGCATAATCATCAAAATCTTTGAACACAATTTGTAAGACTTCTAGATATAATTTTTAAGTTATCATGTTATATTTCTAAAATTTATAAAGTTTCTAACAAAAGTAGTTTTTAAATTTATTTTCATAAGTTATAGAACCTCTAATTAGAGGAAATTTTCAAATTATAAAAAAACAACAAAAAAAGAAGAAAAGAAGCAAAAAAAGAGATTTTTTAAATTTGTTTCTAAAAGTTGTGTAACCTCTAATGATAGGAGTTTTTTTTTTTTATTATTTTCAAAAGTTGTGAAACTTCTAATGAGAAGAGCTTTTCAAAAACTAAAAAAAAAATCCAAAAATCGAAAAAAATTAAAAAAATTAAAAAAATTAAAAACTTAAAAAATCCAAAAAAAGAGTTCAAAAAATCTCCCAAAAAATCAAAAATTGGAAAATAAAAAAAGTTAAAATTAAAAAGATCCAAAAAAAAAATTTTTTTTAATTGAAAAATCTTTAAATCACTGACTTTGGACAATATTGTTTTATCTACATCTTTGCCTTATATTTGATTTTCAATAATGTGGAAAGAGTGATAGCTATAGATATCAACTTTTATCTAGGATGATTCAAATTTGTTTAATTTTTATGTTTGATTTGAGCATTTTGATTTGAGACTATTTGAACACTTTAAATGAATTTATCTAATTAAGCTGGTTTAAACTTTATTTCAATTAATCATTTTTGGATTATTTTGTATGGATCAGATCCAATTAAATTTAATTTGAATCGATTCAAAATTTAATCATGTGTGCTTGAAAACCCAAAATCTAATGTAGAAAGTCCAAGTTCAATTTTTTAAGGCCATAGTCATTTTTTTTAAGATTAATTAAAACGAAATTTTTTTAAAAAAAGTAATAATAAAGATTGAACTGTCATGACGGCCAACTTTCTTTCCAACTTTCTCTTTTCATTAAAAAGTGCAATCATCTTTTCAGACAAGTTTCTTCTTGGGCTCCAAATAAAATAGAGGGATCGATTTTAAAACAGGGGGATTTCAATTCCTGTCTTCATCCCAAGCTAAGATCCTCCACAATCCAACATTCCCTTAACTTCACGACTCATCAGTTTACAGCCACCACAAAACCCCTTAACCGTCCTAAACCATCACCAAAATCACCAAACCATCTACTAACAGCCCCTATCATTGAAACCGGAACTAGTATCTATTTCCCTACCATCAACACACCATCATCATCATCATCATCACCATTATAACCACTCAACCATTGCCTGAAGCGATTGTCAAAACATCAAAAATCTCATTTGTTGACTCACCAAAAAATCACCACCAAAGGTACAAACAAAAAAACCATAAAATTTATGTGAATTTCTCAAATAAAAGATCGAATTTTTTTCTTCCACCTAAATATTAAAAAATTAAACATAAAAAAATAAAATATTTCTAATGCCAAAAATGACGTTTTCATCCTAAATAAAATCTATTTAGAAAAGAAACATAATAAAAATGGAATTTTTGAAAAAGACAAGACTAATGGCATGTATCATTTAATTTTTGTTTACATTATCTATTTAGTTATCTCATATTGTCACATATGCATCTTATGTATTAATAATAAGTGTGAAATAGTAAAATAACAATTTCAAAAAATTTTCCTTTAGAAAAAATATAGAATAATTTTTCTAATGAAAAAACACAATTTTGGAGCCTTACTAGATATTGGAGAGAATTCAAATAATTATTTTTATTAAGGAACGTCATTTTTATGTTTATCAAAAATTAATTGTGAGAATTTCTTTAATCGAAAATTGATTTTCTTAAATTTTGTCTAAATATTAGAGAATTAAAAGAAATTTTCCAACAATAAAAGATTCTCATCACTAATTTTTTTAAAAAATAATGATAAAAATAAAAAATTAAATTAAAGATTTATAAGATGAATAATTAAATTGGTAATTGTGTCTTTTAATTTATATTTGCATTATTCATTTGCTTCAAGTTGCATCACATGCATTTTATTATTGTTGTCAAAATTATATATTTAGTAAACGATGATTTTGAAAAATTGTTCTTTCTTTTAGAAATAAAATAAAATAATAACATAAATAAAATAATTCTTGAGACTTTGTCTAAATATTCAAAGGATTCTCAACAATTATTATTTATGAAAGAATATTATCTTTGATTTGAAGGATTATTATGAAAATTCTCTAGTGGAGAAATATTTTTTGAAATTTTACCTAGATATTAAGGAATTTAAAAATTTTTTTTAAATAAAAAATTTCATTTTATTCCTAAATAAAATGATTTTTAAAAAAATGGTGAAAAAGGCTTTGCGATAGTTAATGAAATCTAAGAAATTATCTTTAAAATATCAAAATTAAGATCATTTTTATCAATGCTAAATGATAAAATATGATTAATTGTTACTGTTTTTAAAATGAGTATTATGGGGATGTTAACATTTTCCTACGCATAAAAATTTTCTCGAATTCAACTTTATTTTTCATATATAAAAAATATCTTTTTAATAAGTTTTAATTAACTTCAAGATTTTATTAAAAAGATAAATATTTTAGGTAACAAATTAGACTTGATAAAAAATATTAATGGTAACTCCCTTGAGTTTTTAAAATTATCTAATGGTCGAGTTTTCAGACAAAATTATTATGACAATTTATCCATCAATAATAAGCTTTTGTTTTACCTTATTAGTTTATATATCCTACTTACATATTTTTTCATCCTCTGTTTCTAATATTGTGTTACCTGGACACTGCCATATAAGTATGAGTCATTTGCCATGCCAACTTCATTAAGCATTCATGAATCTATTGAATTTATGAAGTTAATTAATTGTGAATATATGTATTTCGTATTTTGTATCATTTAAAATTTGTATATATATTCGTATCTATTGTATTTTAATGTTAATAGATTTAATCATTTATTAATTTATGGTATCAATTAACCTAATTAACTATGGATGAATGTACTTAGGCTATTCATGAACTTAGATATTCATGAATTTATGATATTCATACACTTAATTAATTGTGGATAAATGTAATCATATTTTGTGTAATTTAAATTTTGAGTTAGATTTATATTTACTTTTTATTCATTATGAATCAAATCCAAATTGAATGAATATAACTATTAACAAACTTAATCATTCATAAATTTATGATATTCATGAATCCAATTAATTGTAGATGAATATACTTAGTGTTTAATGTAATTTAAGTTTAACATATTTATTAAATAGTATAAATATTCATGATCATCATATTAGTTTTTTTTTTTTTTTGTTATCACAAACAGAATAGGGAAAAAACCTATGATCGACTAGATTGGAATGAAAGGTTATATAATGCACATTTCATTCTTGAACACAAATTCTACAATATATATATATATATATATATATATATATATAATACAAACCTTTTCAGATGCAATTTAACCTTACTAATACAGAATTTTCTTCTTTTTAATGCAGTATGACAAATATAAAAGATTAAATATGTGCAAGCATAATCGACCTTATAATAGCAAGCTTAGTTATCAAATTACTAAAAGATTTATTCTTCTTTTGACAACAAACTTTAGTTTAGTTATTGAAGACAATATTATTTATACTATACAATTACATGAACTTTTCATTCCTATAATACTTATGTGAACATAAAATTAAAATATAAATTTATAAATTACAAATAGTATTTTTTATGAATGTTTAATTTCATTCAAAATTGTTAAAGCAATATGATTAAAAAAAGTTATGAAAAACCTATAGCAACACCAAGATGTGACATTAGTGTGTGTGTATATATATATATATATAGAAAATTTATTTACAATTGATGCTCTAACAAATGGATCATTGAAATTTAATAATTTACTCGTATTTTCTATGCTCGTAAGGATTAAAGATTTATTTGAATAGGCAATAAGATTATAAAGAATAGTGATAGTGATCTTAATTGTTATAGTGTTGAGATTGTATACTATAACGTTAAAATTAAAATCAATAGTAAAATATGTGTTTAGATGTAAATGTAGCGATGGCAATAAAATGTAATTAGAAGACAAATGACTACTAAAATAATAAACTAAAATTTATATAAAAAAATTAAAGTATTTAACATTTATAAAATTAATATATAATTTATTACTAAAATTATTTTTATGTTAAATAATAGTTTGTTAATAAATATATGAAAATTAATAAAATAAAGTACTATATAAATTTTTTTATAAAAATGATAATAAGATATTTACACAAATCGTTGACAATATAGAAAATAATAATCATTTTTATGTTAAAATAATTATTTTATTTAAAATAAAATTAAAAAAAAAGGGAAAGAACGAAAAAAAAAAGAAAGTGTTTTATAGTTTCAAAGGCACAAAAAATCGAAACAGATTATTTTTTGAAAAAAGGGAGTGCGGTGGGAATGAAAAATTCCACCGAACCCCTTCTCCTACAACGGAAATTTTCTATCTCCGGTGTGATTATTTAGGTACAATTGCGCTATCATTTGTTATCCAAAGGATTTGCTGTAGTGAGATTGCTCTAAAATATTGGCTCACCGCACCGAAACGGAGTTGAGATGGAATTCAAATATAGTCTAAATAAATATGAGGGTAACGTGCATTTGTGGTCCTAAAACTTTTAAAATTGTGTCGTCATCTCATCAAATTTTTCATAAAAATAATAGAATTATAACTTAAGGTAATTGATATAGAATTATTACTTTTTACAACCATATTAGAATGTATTTATTAAAAAATAATTTTTTTTTAAAATTTTAAGAACAAAATAGAGTTATCATTTTTTATTTTTTAAAAATTCATTTTAAAATCAAGAGTAAAAATGATAATTTTTTATTTCGTAATAATTATAAAATTTTTATTTTTTTATTAAATACATTTTGGTATATGATAGAAAAGAGTAATAATTACAAATCCATTACCATGGTTTTATTTCCTTTATTTTATTTTATTTCCTCAATATTCACAAATTTTGATAAAAAATTTATAAAATTAAATCCTATTAAAAATAAAACTATCAAGTATTTTTAACAAAAAAGAAAGAAATGAAACATCCAAATAATTTAGACTCTTTGATGGTTGACATTTATTTAAAAAAAAAAAAAAGAACATAAAAAACATTGGATGGTCCCAAGCTTTTGGGGGCATTGATGGACCCTTGGGTTTAAATTCACTGAAAAATGAATAAAAAATGATGAATTGACCTATCCATTTATTAGTGGGAACATGCAATAATATCACCCACTAACAATATACAAAAGATGTGTTTGGGAGAGCAATGATAGTTCATTGGCTCTAAAAAAAACTCGTTTTTTTTATGCAAGAGGTCATTGTTTGAGATAAGAAAAATAAGAATTTATATTTAAATTTGGGTTTTGATATTTTAGGAAATGAAATAGATAGTTTCGAATAACATAAATCTTATACATAACAAATTAATGATCAAGCTTTTAAATCAATAATTAGTACATGATTTTTTCTTCATTCAAGAGCATGATTTGAATTTTTTAAAAATAAAAATAATAATCAATCAACATTTAAAATAAAAACATGTAGCTTCATGTGAGTGTGTCCAGTTGTTTTCCTTAATTTCTTCAAATTGAGAACAATGATTCAAGTGATAAATTCATGGAGAAAATAATAAGAAACCAATCAACAAATACGTGATTTAGGACAAAAATTAGCTTATTTAAAAATTATAAAAATCTGATGAATCTCACCTGATTAGATTTGGCATGAGAAAATGAAACGGTTATATATTCTAATTTATGTTAAAATATAAAACCGATATTTTTCTTTAATAATGTAGTTTGATGTGAGAGTAGCTGTTTTTTTTTTTTTTTTTTTCAAACGTTGAGATTTTGGTTTTCAAATATGTTGGAAAACAGGAATCAATCTTTCATCAATCACAGAAAAAGAAAGCAACCAAAAGAGTCAAATAAATTATCGTAATGGTTTTGGGACCGTCAGATGTAAAGTGTTTTATAATTGAAAAAAATAAAAAAAAATCATCACAAATCTTTGTTAGAGTATGATCGGTTACCCAAAAGTTTATCTTTTTAATAAAATTATAAAAGCGAATTTAAAGTTTATTAAAAAGATAAATTTTGATCTACGAAAAATCAAATTGGGTTCGAGAGTCGATTACATATGAGGAAAGATTAGCACTCTCACAATGCCCATAAATTAGTACCATTTAATTACGAGATATTTTCGATATTGATAAAAATGGTTTTAATTTGAAATTTAACACTAATTCCTTTCATTTTACAAAAAATAAATAAATTTTGGTTAAAATTCCTTTCTAGGAATATTGAGAAAATTTTTAAGTTAAAAAATTATCTTAAAATTTTTCAACATCTAGGCAGAATTTAAAATAACTCTTTATAGAAAATTGTTTGTGACACTCCAACATCTAGGCAAAGTACTAAGAATTATTTTTTTTGGAATGTTATTTTTATTTGGTTTTAAAATTGCACATTTTTAAAAGTAAGTAAATTAAATTAAAAAAATATTTTATACAAAAAAGTAAATAATGGTGTTATCAGGTAACAAGTAGAAATGAAAGACAAAGAAATGCAAACAAATAAATGCATGTAAGCTAATAGGTGCTATGTATAATGATGAAATGCAAACTTGAAATTAGATTCTTAAATATAATGAGACCACCTTGACTCTCCAACGTCTAGGCAGAGCTTAGGTGCGACTATTTATATCTAAGATCCCATTTTATTATTATTCCCTTTTTATTGTTGATTTTAATCCCATTGTTAAAGTAAATTAAGAATTGGCATGAAAACTTAAAGAAATAAAGTTTCTTAAATACCCCATCATTTAGGCGATATTTGAGAATAAGTTATTTCAAGTAAAATTTTTATGCGTCCTTAAGATTTTAGGATGGTTTTGGTTAGAGGTTTTGAAATTTGAATGACTTTTTTTGGTAATGATTCAGGAATGCATACCAAATTTGGGGTTTTTAAAATTTTGGATTTTAAGGTTTGGAATTTTGGATTTTAGGTTTAGGGTTTCAAGTTTTAGAGTTTAGTGTTCAGGTTTTTTATTTTAGAGTTTGAGGTTTAGGGTTTTGATTTTAGGGTTTAGGGTTTCGACTTTAGGGTTTAAGGTTTCGGTTTTAGGGTTTTAAAGGTCTAGGGTTTCATTTTTAAAGTTTGGAGGTTTAGGGTTTAACTTTAGGGTTTATAGGGTTGAAGGCTTAATTTTAAGGTTTGGAGGTTTAGATTATGATTTTCAAGTTTAAAAGGTTTAAGGTTTCATTTTAGGGTTCAGAGGTTTGGGGTTTAATTTTAAGGTTTGGAGGGTTTAAGGTTTTGATTTTAGGGTTTGAAGGGTTTAGGGTTTCATTTTAGAGTTTAGAGATTTTTGAGGGTTTCATTTCTAGGTTTGGAGGTTTGGGGTTTCATTTTAGGGTTTGAAGGGTTTAGCATTTGGATTTTAGGGTTTTGAGGGTTTAGGGTTTTATTTTTAGGGTTTGTAGTGTTTATGGTTTAGTTTATAGGGTTTTGAGGATTTAAGATTTCGTTTTTAGGGTTTGAAGTGTTTAGAGTTTAAAGAAAATACGAACATCTCTAAAAATTCTCAACATTTAGGAGAATTTTTGAAGCAAGTTTGATTTTTATAATTTCTGAAAATTAATTAAAAATTTTTCATATATTTCTTTTTTTTATAAAAATTTATTATTAAAGATATTACTAATTTATTATTATTATTATCTTTTTATACTTTTTAATTTTAATTTTTTTATAATAATTCCCCAACATCTAGGCGAAATTATTTTTAGAAGTATGTTTTTATTCCCTCCAACATCTAGGCAGAAAAAATAAAATAAAAAATATTATTCAAATTTTATTATTATTTTTTTAGATTATTATTATTATTATTATTATTATTATTATTATTATTTTAGCATTTTTTATTTTTTTTAGTTATTATCTTATTTTATTTTCATTTTATTATTATTAAAAATAACTAAATATTTATCCTAACAAATTTAAAAATTTATCATGCACGAATATAAAAATAAATACTAAAAATAACAAAACTAATAATGTATTAAAAAATTAGAGAATTAAAAAAAAATTTTTTTACCTGAATCAGATCGGTCAACGATCCGATCAACGTTGATCTGGACTGATCTGATCGGTTCAATGGTTCAATTAGCGATTTGGGCAATCCAACGGTTCAAATCGATTCGATCGATTCACTAGCGGTTCGTGTGGACCGGTTCAATAAGCGGTTCGTGGGTCGGGTTACGCGGATCTTGAGTCGTATCCAGATTGACGCGCGGATCTTTCCTGCCCAAAGAGACGTCGTTTTGGGCTTTAGACTTCCATATATAACTAAAAAAAAAAAATTTTGTTCATTTTTCTTGTATTCCAAAAAAAAAAAGGTTAGAGCTGTGAGAAGAGCTTCAAATCTCCCACCGTCCAGTCGTCGGACCACCGTGCCAACCGTCGACGATGGTCGTCGGTGGTCGAAAATTCTAAAATTGATCGGGAGGTTCCTTTTTACCTCTTGAGTTCAGATCTGTTGTCCTTTTCATGAGAAGTAACCCCGATCATCGTAGATCTGGGCTTGAAGTTTTTTGTGTTTTTTTTTTGTTTTTTTGTTTGAAAACTAATCGATGCCTGTTTCTTTGGTGCATGTGGCTTAGCGCTGGGTTCCTCCCTACGGAGAGGACTGTGTTTTTGTTTTTGTTTTTGTCTTTTATTTTGTTTTTTTTTGTTTGGTTATTATTTTAGTTGTGGAATAGTTTGGGTTTTTGGGGGTGGAAGGGAGCAGTGTTTGGGTTTTTTAGGTGTGGGAGTTTTAACTTTTTTTGGAAATTTTGGGGGGTGTTCGAGAGGCTAAGAGGGAGAAAAAGCGAGGGTTTTAAAGAAATGGGTGTCTGAGTAGGGCGGCTATAAGGTATGCCGTAGGGGGGCTGGTGAGGTGGCTAGTCTGGTGGCTAGGGTAGGAGCGTGGGTGGCTAGTGGTGGCTAGTGGTGGCTGCAAAGTGGCTGGTGCTAGGCATCAGTCGCCCTACATTCTACCATTTTTTGTTTTTTTTTTGTTTTTTTATTATAAATAATTTCTAGTTTTAATTAAACCAATATTATTATTATTATTAAAAATTATTATTATTACTAAAAAAAATTGTAGACCGGACAAAATCGGTGTTTACACAAATAAGATGAATATTTATGACAATAATGTGATAACATCCTTTATGTGTGAAATTGAACATTTACCCCAAAATAATGTTGATTTAAAAAAAAAAATCAATCTCATTAATCATGATTAGGCCTTTTCGTTTCATTTTTTTTTTAACTTTTTAATATACAAACAATTCAACTTGATCATGAAAAAGAACTATTAAATCTTGCAATATGAGAAAATAAAATCAAAACTTCTTGCAAATTCAAATGTCAAAATTGAACAAGCAATGTGATTCCTTGAAAAGAAATTATATATAATTTCATAAAATTATAAAAGTAGTTTTATTAAAAATTAAAGATATTAATTTATTTATGTCTCGCATTCAGATTATTTTAGATTTAAAAGCTTCAAAATTTTTAACAATATTTCTGAACCATATCAAAGGATTGTTTTCTTTCTGCCTCTTGTTTTTTTAATTTCAATGGGAAATTAAAAATGAACATAATGAATAAAGCAAAATTTTATATCCACTTTTGGTCTTTTTGTGCAATTATAGACTTTTAGTCTGTTTGTGCAATTATATGGAAAAGAAATCTATACTCATACATTAAAATGATGAATAGGATACAACGATAATTATTTTATATTATATTTAATTTGTATCTAAAGAAAATGATATAATTATAAGATGAATTAATCATCTTTTTAGTATAAGATGATTCAATTATCTCAAAATAAAAAAAAATTATTTTTAATTCATAAAATTAAATTTACATGTCTTATTATATTCTAAAAAATTATATCAATAATTTAAATTATATAAATTTTGAAGAAGAATAATTTTGATCAATAAATAAATTATATTAATTCTTGCACACATTAAACATTGTAAACACTCAATTTTGTCTAGACTGACTCGAATTTGTTTATTTTTTTAAAATTTGATTTTAACATTTTAATTTAGGTTAATGTAGACACTCCTTTTTGTCTGAGATTTTCATCAATGGGAAGCTCGATACAAGCTCAATTGTAGAATTTTTTTTATTTTTAATATTTTATGATTTAGTTCTAGTCTAATTTCATCATTATTTGGTTAATATTTTTGGAAGGTCGGACTTAATGGGAGGAAGGAGTGGCAGTGATAGGGTTAGAGTGAGGTTCATCTTGTGGAAGGTAAATTTTGATTTTTCTTTGATAAGGCAAGAGGAATCACGATTGATTTAAAATTCTCCTAAGTTTAATCCTATAAATTCAGCACTGACACGAGAGAGAGGGGAACAAAAAAAAAAAAAACACAGAAAAAGGGGACGACAACAAAGGCCCAGGGGATTTCGCATAGAAAATATAGAGGAAACAACTGGCTAAAAGTCATTTTTTCCTTGTTTCCAGTAGCTGTAAACCCATGTCCATCCAACCAACGGCACTCTCCTCAGCCAAAATTGATAGTTGATTGAATTAAAACCTCCCCATTTGTCATTTTCACGAATTAATTAACAACTCAATTGCCAGCAACAAATAAAGTGAATCCAGAAAGCTAAAAACCTCAACAACCAACCTAGTAATCCAAAACAGGAACCCAGCTTCACCAGCTTGCCAAAAAACCCATGCTCATAAGCAGAGAACGAGGATAAGCCAATCATTAACCCACACACTGATAGTGGGAGCACCAATCCTCACCAATGGTTGACCCTGGTCATTACCATCATCCAATAGCCATCTCCTGTCAATAAAAAGTCAAAAATGAAAGTCAATACAAAGAAACCAAAGTAGATCAAAAATAGAAAATAAGAATGCAACCGAAAATGAAAATAGGGTTTTTCTTGGTTTCAATTAAAACGTTCTTCTAGAGATTTCTAGTTTTAAAATATAGTGAACATATAGCCAATACTAAGGTGAACTTTTTGTGAGATTTGGATACCAACCAGAGCCAATGGGTGGCAACCAACACTGACCAAACAGCAACATCCGATGATCAGCAACAGTAGAGATCTAGAAATGCTAAAAGCTAGCCAGTGTTCTTGAGGTTTCTTTGGTCTCTGGAAAATTTTATAAAGAGAAGGATGAGAGTATATAGCAAGAGAAATAGTGAAAGTCTAAAAAAAGAATGAGAATTACGAAATTTTAGCTTTTATAGTTAAACTAAAATGAAGTATTTTGCAGAATCAAGAAACCGGGTCTTTTGAAGAGGATTCGCGTGCTACTCTACGGACAATCCGACCCAATTATGACCCGCTTTAGACTTCAAGCCAAGCTGACCTGTGAAGTCGAGTTGTTTGATCAGTTGAGCCAAGCCGCCGAGCCGTCGAGCCACATCCCTTGAGCCGTTCTTTGTGCCAGGAGCCAAGTCGTGCCGAATCCCTTAGGTCGAGCCGTTTGATTTTTTTTTGGTATTTTATTTATTTGTTTATTCATTTATTTGTTTTTTTATGTGTTATTTATTTTTAGGAGTATTTTTTGCATGTTTTAATTTAATAAAAATAATAAAAAATAATAAAAATTTTCAAAAAGAAATATTTTTGAGAAAAAATTGAAAGTATCAGTTTTCCTTGAAAACAAAATTTCTAAAAATATTTCCAATTTCTAAAAAATATTTTTGAGGAAAAGTTGAAAGTACCAATTTTTCTTAAAAATAAAATTTGAAGAAAAAAATATTTTTAAAGAAAAGTTGAAAGTATCAATTTTTCTTGTATAAAAGCATAAGTTTTTTTTAAAATCTATATTAATCATTATGCTTTACTTTTTTTTTTGAAATTTGGTTAAATAATCTAACGATGGAGTCTCTACAAGTGAAACAGTAGTTTTCTTGTATACTTTTGAGGTGAGAGAATTTTTTTAATTTTCTATCAAAAATATTGGAGTCAATTAAGAATAATTTTCAATAAAAATTACTTGATAAAATTTTTATGGCTTTTTGGATAACATGAAATTAAACTGATACCATCTTTCGATGCACGTTGTGAGGGTGCTATAACCTTTCTCATATGTAACCGTACTTTTGAATCTTATTCTGGTTAATAGACCCGAACCTATTCTTTTAGAGAACCTTAAGCTTAGATGTTCCTTAAAAGGATAAATTCCTTAGGTGACAGATCGCACCTAAACAAAAAATATTAGTGACGACTCCTCAATTCAATATCTAACGATAGATCCTTAGATCTAGATGTTACGACAGTTAACATTACTGAACTTAATTAAATTAACCTCATTCAATTTTGTCTCGAATTATTCATTTTTTAATCAATTTACATAAATTAAAACTCAACCTAATTTGAATTGATCCAAAATTTGATTATTCGAGCTTAAAGGCTCAAACTTCGATTTTAAGTTTGAATTAAATTTCAAGCCCAGATTAACTTTTAAAATCCTAATTTTATTTTTATTTATTTATCTAAAATTAATTAAATTAATTGAAATTGAATAATAATAATAATAAAAGAAAATAGACAAATAAAAGTGGCTAGTAACTATTGTACTAGGAAGCACCACACCACACCACACATAAGGGGAGGAATTTTTTTAGGTTGAGCACCCATTTCTACTTTTTAAATACCATCAGATATGCACCATTGTACGCATCGCATTCAAGCACTGACCTATCAACCTAAGCACTAGCACAGCCCCTTCGTTCCCAGAACCAAACAAATTCTAGCATTTTTTTCCAGCACCAAGAATGGAGACCACAAGCATTATCGGCCTTTCAAGCCCCAGTCGACTCCTTACACGTACCAACCCTAGTCAACCCCAGTCATTCACAACCCCTGAAGAACCCAGCTTTTCCCAAAACTCTTTTCTTACATACCTCGCTCACACTCTCAACACATAAGCCTCTTCAACATCTCACCCCCAATCCCAACCTTCTCTTATAGAGCCCCTCTTAGAACACCTTTTTTTACCCAAGCCAACCCTTTTTCAACCCCATAAAGAGCAACATCAATATTAATGCTTGATAATATTGATTGATGACTTTAAAATATATATATATATATACATACATATATATGACTAAATAAAATATACATTTTTAAGAAATAAATTTACTTGTGGGTAATTTTATTAGTGTAAGATTTTTGTTGTAAGATTATGAAAATATTTTTAATGATGAGACTCTGAGAAGTCCGAGTAGTGATTCTCAATGATTTGCAAGGTGAGAAAAGACTTCTAAAAATTATCAAAGTATTAAAATATTTAGAAACCCTTTTCAATACAAAGATTTTTATTTTTTTCTTTAATTTGAATAATTTTCTTTTAAAAAAAGATTAAAAATATATAAAATATTTTTAAAAGCATGCATTTTCTAGGAAATAAATTTATTTATAGATAATTATATTATTACATGATTTTTAAATATTAATAATTTTTGTAAAAGCAAATGAAAAAATTTTTGGTAATGAGATCATAAAAAAAATCTTAGTAGTGATTTTTTAGAAATCTTTTGGTAAAAATTTTATCTAACATTTCACAAATGTATTGGAGCATGTAAAATAAATTTTTTATAATGATTTCTCATTTTAGTAAAAAAAATAATTTTAAAAAATATTATTTGATTTTAAATTATAGATATCATGTTCTACAATCTATTTATTAAATATAAATTTTAATGATAAACATGAACCGTCGAGAATAAGATTGTTAAGAATTTTGAATAGTAATTCTTAAGAGATTCTCAGGTGAGAAAGTTTATTTTGATATTGTCAAAGTATTGAAATATTTTCAAAAAATTTTCAATAAATAAGGTTCTTATTTATTTTTTCAATAATAAAAAAAACATAAATTCTTACAATAAAAAATTAAAAAAATTAATTTTAAATACCCAAATTAAGATGGTTGTCATAGCGATTTTGGAGCCACCCGATGAATTTGAAAATAAAACAAAAAAAATAATGATAAAAATAGAGTCACCATCAAATTTTTTTGCTAAATGCGATTGATCACATATTAAAATTTATGCTTTTAATAAAATCTTAAAACTTATTAAAAAGATAATTTTAGAGTTTACGAAACAATCTAAATTTGAGAGTCGGTTACGCGTGGGAAATGATTAGCACCTCTACAAAGCTTAATTAAAATGTTACCAATTAAATACATGTTATTATTTGATTTTGATAAAAACAATCTTAATTTCAGTGTTTGAAAATAATTTCCTTGATTGTCCTTATTTATTGAAATTTTAGTTATTATTATTATTATTGTTGTTGTTGTTGTTGTTGTTGTTGTTGTTCCATTTTATTTGAGAAAAATAAACTAAAACCCTTTTATTGAAATAATTCTTAAAATATTTGAGTACGTTTGTAACATTAGAAGAATTCTTTCTCACCTAAAAATTTCTCAAGTATCAATTCTCGGAATACCATAGAATTTTATCATCAGGGGTTTGTATTTACTTTTTTATAAAAATGAAAACTTGTATGCAATGCAAATGACAACATATTAATGCACACATTTTATTTTTTTCTTAAAAAATTTATTGGTTTTTTTTTTTTTTGAAGAAAAAGAGAAATTTTTATTATATTGAAGATATTTTATAAATGCTCAAACACATTGATAATATTTAAAACAATCTTATCACCTAAGGATTTCATAAAGCTTCTATACTTAGAATACTTTTAGAACCATGTCATTTGATAAAATTTTTTTTTTTTTATTTTTAGTATTTTATTTTTAACAAATTAGTTAATTTTTATTTACTATTTTATGCAAAAAAAAAATTTATTATATTGAAAACTTTTTATAAATACTCAAATACATTAATAGTATTTAAAAAAAAATCTTCTCATCTATAAATTTCGTAGGTATCACTACTCAGAATACTTTTGAATCTCATTATCGGATAAAATTTTTCTTTTTTTACATTTTTACTAATTCTTTTTATTAATTTTATTATTTAATTGATTTTTTTTTTGGCTTTTTCCTATATATATTTTTTTAAAATTATCAAAAGTTAAAAACCATTTATTATTATTATTATTATTATTAGTCATTAATTATTAATAATTATTTCTTATTAGGTTTATTTCAAATTTTAACAAAATTATCAAAAGTTTTAACTATGTATTTCATTATTTATTTTTATTTTATTTTGCTTTTAATTTTACTAATTATTATTATAAAAAAACAAAAATTTATTCTAACAAACTTAAATATTTTAACATGCATAAATATTAATGATAAATTTTAAAATAATAATATTTAAAAAATAAATAAAAAATTCAACATAAAATTTTTTTATATGAACCAGACTAATCAATGGTTCAGTCAATACTGATCTGGGCAAGCCAATCAACAGCGATTCAACAGAATTGACTAAAGGCTAATCAGGGAGATGGGTTAAATGCAAGTCATTGCGTGGACCTTGAGTCAAGTCACAGAGTGGCACGTAGATCCTGTAAGGTCAAAACAACATCGTTTTGGGTCTTTTTCCAAATAACGTCATTTTGGCTGTAGGCATTTTATATATAAACCCCAATTTTTTTTAGTTCATTTCAACCCTTATTAAAAAGAATTTTCCTCCAGAAAACTTTCTCCTCTTTCTCTTCTAACTAACCCAAAAACCAGTCACCATCCATCACAATGGCCACTGTGCTCTTTGCTAACCACTACGTCGGTGTCAAAAAAAGCTCAAAAAAACACCTAAAGATTCCCTTCAACCTCTTTTCTCTAGATCCGAACCCTTTTTGTCAAAAACCTTACCAAAACTTCTAAATCTGAACATAACCTTTTGGCTCCTTTTAGAAAATAAAAATTTTTTTTGGCTCCAACTTTAGGTTCCCCCATCAGAAAGACTGTGTTGTTTTTGGTTGTGGTTGATTTTGGGTTTTCATTTTTTTAGGCTAAAGGATTTTTTTTTGTAACTTTTTCCTGACAAGGTTTTTAGCTTTTTTTTTTTTGTATACTAGTAGTGTTTTTTCAATGGGTTTTTTTTTTTTTTTTAAGAAAAAAGCTTTATTTATAGAGCCTTTCTGGGATTCAAATCCCATATTTTCTAGGATTGAGATTCCAAAATTTCAAACTTACGATTTTTTTTTCAAAACCATCGGTGGACTTTTGGTGGTCGGAATCCACACTGACAAGTTAAGCAAGGGTGTCAGACGGCGGGCAATATAGTCCAAGGGTGCATTCGATGCATTTAGCACCAAGGACTTTGGTAGAGAAAAAAAGAACAAAAAAAAAAGATGATGATGATGATGATAATGATAATGATGATAAGAATAATAATAATAATAATAATAATTTAGGATGATTGATACCGAACCTTCAGCATGTGAGGCTGCCTCAGTGACTTTGAACCTCCTGGTAAAGCACAGGCACATCCTATAACTCCCTATCGATCAACTATGTATTTCATTTCCCCTGATCAAAAATGAAAGTGAAAAAGGTTTGATGGGCCTCTGGTTTCCTTGGGGTGATATTTATATGGACATTGGATTATATTATAAGTATCCCAAGGTGGGTTTAGTTTAGTTTTCTTTGTTTGTTTCAATATTTTTTTAATTTTGAAAGTGTGTAATGAGAATGGAGCAGAGCTTTCGCCTTGCTTTTGCTTTGGTCTTAGCTTTTCGTCAAGATTTTATTCCATTTGAAACTATAGCTTCCCTGACTTTTAGCTTTAAAGTTTACTTCTTGCTTATCGTCGAAGAAAATAAAAGAGAAAATGTATACTTGTTTGTTGGGTGTGAAAAAAAAAATGAAAAGACACAGCGTTTTATCAATAATCAATTTGTTCATATTTTAATTTAAAACTCTTCAAGCCTAATTATTTATTTTTCTCGTCTCATTAATTCCATTTATTTTTTTGATTTTGAAAAGAGATTTGAACCGACTCTGTTAAGGAGGATAAAATTTTCAAAATACGATGAAAAAATTTAAATTCTATGAGTTAATTAGTAAAAAATTAATCTATTTATAAAATATAATAAAAAAATGTTTCTTTGATGGGTTTTTTTTTTTTTTGCAAGAAAAAAGCTCTATTTATAAGGCCTTTTTGGGATTCAAATCCCAGATTTTCTAAAATTGAGATTCTAAAATTTCAAACTTATGATTTTTTTTTCCAAAATCATCGGTGGACTTTTGGTGGCTGAAATCCACGTTGCCAAGTTAAGCAAGGATGTCAGGCGATGGGCAATCTGGTCCAAGGGTGCATTTGATGCATTTAGCACCATGGACTTTGGTAGAGAAAAAAAGAACAAAAAAAAAGATGATGATGATGATGATGATGATGATGATGATGATGATGATGATGATGATGATGATGATGATGATAATAATAATAATAATAATAATAATAATAATAATTTAGGATGATTGATACCGAACAAAATTGATATCTACAACTATTTTAGTCATATTAAGGGATAATACGTAATTAATTAACACTGTTTTAAATGGGTATTGTGAGAGTACTAATTTTTACCCACGCGTAACCTATTCTTGAACCCAAAATATTTCGCAAATAAAAAAATTATCGTTTTGATAAAGTTTTAATTAATTTTAAATTTTTTATTAAAACAAGTAAGTTTTAATATGTGACAAATTACACATAATCAAAAAAGATTGATTGTGACTTTTTTTTGTTTTTAACTTTATCTAGCAGTCTCCAAATTTGTTATGACAAACATAAGATAAGATAACATTATTTAATATAATCTTATTTATAATCTCATGTTATCATATTCTATTATAATTATGTGTATCAAACATGTCCTAAAACTATCTTTGAGGGGATAGTTGCTTGAGTCCAAAATTTCAAAATTACTATTTTTCCTTTAAATAATGTAAATATTATAATTAAAAAAATTAGCAGCAAAAATAATCGGCCAACAACAAGAATCAAGCATCAAAACAAAAAAGCAAACAAACATCAATTGGAAGCAAAAAAACAATAAGCCAGTAGCAATAAAAAAGAACCAAGAGTAGCAAAACAAAAGTAAGCAAAAAACAAAAAAACAAAAAAATGGAGGGAGGATTCAGTTTAAGTTGTTCTAGGAAGTTCTAGGATTTCAAATTTGGTGAGGGAGAAGGCAAGAGAGAGGAGAATAATATATTAAAAGATGAAAGCTTTTGAAGTAGTGGGGAGGGTATTTCCAGGTTTAAAATTAAGATTATTTTTGTAAATCTAGGAGAATCTAAGAGGTTTTAGGAAAAATTAAGTTGATAGAATGAAAGAAAAAGTTTAAGAGGAATTAGTGATCAAATTTAGACTAAAAAACAAGTCAGTCGGCAATGAATTCTAAAAGTGGAAGCAGCTTTTGATTTTTTTTAAGAAAATGCAAAGTTTTTGAAGAGATAAGTTTTTTGAGGAGATAAAGAGAGAAAACGAAAGATTAATAAAGAAAATGAAAGTAAAAATTGATAAAAGAAAAAGAAAAAGAAAAAGAGAAAGTGACGCCCAAATAAAGAATAAATAAAAAAAAGAAAGAATATAAAAGGAAAGAAAAGTAAATAAAAATAAAAACGGAAAAGAATAGTGAAAAGAGAAATTGACTTTTTTTGGGATTTTATTTTGTTTTATTACCAAAAGCAGTAGTATTTAGGGAATATATTATCATCAAATTTGGTCCATGATCTATTGAGCTTTTTTTTTTTTTAATTTTGTTATATTTTATTTTTATACATAAAATAAAATTGTTAGTAAATTCATGTAGTAATTTTGAATAAACAAGTGGTCATTTAAGTAATCTTTTAAAATAAAATTATTAAGAAGTTAATTGTGACATTTGCAACAAATACGAAAGGACAATAACAAATTTTAATCGAGATATATTAATTATAATTTCTTTTGTTTTTGAATCTTAACATATTTGTAATATTTTGTATGCAAATTAATATTTTTATTATTTATATTAAAATAATTATTTCAAATAAATACGAACATAATTATAAATCCATTCATATAATACAGATATTTTAGCATCAATTATTTAATAAATAAATCTCTTTAATTAACCCATGCATAAAAAAGACAGACACTAGTAAAAGAGTCAAACACTTGGGAAAAGCAGATAATTTATTATAATATCCAACGGGCGGTTATAATTGTCTCCTTCGTCACACTTTGTCTGGATGTCCGAATCATTTCCACTAGATATTTTTAGCCTTTCTATTTTATATATTTCATAGAAGCAACTTGCTGCCCTCTGACATTATGGTTTTATCAGTTTTTGCTGTAGAATAAAACAAAATCAAATGTTAATGGTTATTTTTTATATATCTATAACTATATTTATATGAAACAAAACAGAAGCCTCCAACGATTTGGCATGTGTTTTTTATTTACTTTTTATGTAAATTTTATAAATTATAAAAAAAAAATTACGCTTTAATATTAAAATTTGTTGATTATATTTTATTTATTTATTTATTTATTTTTTAATACAGAGGTTGGGGTGGCTCAAAACCGAGCCCTCGTATCTTTTTTAAACTCTCTTTGACTACTAAATCGGGAGGCGAGAGATTTATTTAATTTTGATAAATAAAAAAAATTACTTCTTTATGTAATTTGGACAAACTACAAAAGAAATTATATTTTATATCTCACCTTTTTCTAATTTTTTAACTTTTATGTTCTATATATATATATATATATATATTTTTTTTTTTCATATGTTAGCTAACTTCATTTATGAAAAATTACAAAAACCTGTTAAAGATATTTGTAGACACCCAATTGGGTCCGAGCCCAGATCAATTGGACCTGACCCAAATGGGTAAGGTCCATTTCAATCCTGTATATTTTTTTTCTTCTTTTGTATTTTATGTATTCTATTATTATTATTATTATTATTATTATGTATATCTTTATTTATTTATTTATTTTTATTCAGATTAGATTTATATGTATTTTATTTATACAGTTATATATTATTATTATTTTTTTTTGTGTAATATATTTGTGGGTTTATCTTATTTTATTTGTTTTTTTTTTAATCATCTGTTAATTCTATCTTCTTTTTCCCGAATTATCTGATATTATTTTTAATTTTTAATTTTTGATTTTCTTTTCTAATTATCTAGTTTTTTTTTATTTTGATTTTGGAGGGCTGAGATTGAAGGCTGAAGAATCCCATTGGAAGTGGGAATTCAATCAGAAGAGTCCAGTGGGATTCAAAGATTGAATTCCCGTCCAAGGAGGAATTGGGATTGATCAGAAACTCCTGATCAATCCCTATATAAAGCACCTCCTGGAACAGTTCAAAAACAGAGAAAACAGTAAGCAAAGCTACTGATTTGAGAGAAAAGGAGGCGTATAGGAAGCTAGGAAAAGTTTAGGAGTGTTCTGGGAGTGAGAAAAAATTTTTAGAGATTTTTTGGCGAAAATTTTTTTCTGGAAATTTCTGGGAAATTTCCAGAATCCGGCAAAAATTCTGGCAAAATTTGAATTTTCCGACAACAATTCCGGCGAACATTGAAGTTTCCGGTGACCTACCTAGTTTCCGGCGAAGAATCCCAGAAACCGGCGATCTTCCGACCAACTTCCGGCGAAATTTCCAGATTCCGGCGAAAATTCCTAGAATCCGGCACCGGTGTTCTTCAGTTTCTAGAGAGAAGGGAGAGAAAAAGGAAGAAGAGAGAGAGAGGGGGAGGAGCGTTCTGCCGAAAAACGGAGGAAGGTACCTTTTATACCCTCCAAAACGACGTCGTTTTGGCCTTAAGTAACCCAGAGGATCCGCGCGTTTTGTCGAACTCGACCCGACCCGGGCGTCGACCCGCTTTCTGACCCGCGCGTGCCAACCCCCCTCCGAGCCGAGCCGAGCCGATCCAAGCCGCTAAGCCGCTCCCCCCGAGCCGTTTTCTCTTTCTTGAGCCGAGCCGAGCCGAGATCCGAGCCGCTCCAGGTTTTTTTTTTCTTTTTTTTATTTCTTTGTTTATTTGTTTATTTTATTTTTTATTTATTAGATTAGGTTTATGTAATATTCTTTTTATTTATTTTTTATTATTTTATTTTCTTTAAATAAAAATAAAAAAATTCCAAAAAAATATATTTTTAGGGAAAAGTTGAAAGTATCAATTTTCCTTAGAAATAAATTTCCAAAAAATATTTTTGGGGAAAAGTTGAAAATATCAATTTTCCTCAGAAATAAATTTCAAAAAAAAAATATTTTTAGGAAAAAGTTGAAAGTATCAATTTTCCTTAAAAGAAAAATAAATTTCCAAAAAAAATATATTTTTAGGGAAAAGTTGAAAGTATCAATTTTCCTTAAAAGAAAAATAAATTTCCAAAAAAAAGGATTTAAATAATCCTTCCTTTCTTGCATACTCCTGAGGTGAGGGAATTTTCTCAATTTTTTGCTAAAAGTATTAGAGTCAATTGAGAATAATTTCTAATAATTAATTACTTGGTAAAATTTTAAGGCTTTTGGATAACACAAATTTAAGCTGGTACCATCTTTTGATGGGCGTTGTGAGGGTGCTATAACCTTCCTCACACGTAACCGAACTCCCGAACCCTGTTCTGGTTAGCAGACCTGAACCTATTCTTTTAGGGGCCTTTAAACTTAGGTGTTCCCTGAAATGACAGATTCCTTAGGTGGCTAATTGCACCTAGACAAAAAAGATTGGTGGCGACTCCCTAAAGTCAATGTCTAGCGATAGATCCCCGGATCTAGACGTTACGACAGCTTGGCGACTCCGCTGGGGACTTTGAGAGTCAGGCCAGCAAATAATTTGTGTTATCCAAAAGCCTAATAAAATTGAACCATTTTTGTATATATGTGTTATTATTCATTCCTGTTTATTTATCTTGTTAATTATGTTATTCATGTGCATGTGCATAACATGAGCTCTATACCCGAGCTCCGTCCCTCTAGGAGAGAGTAAAGTACCTATTGCTTTCGTGAGGTCTAATGCCTCCGCAGTGGCTAGCGAAATACTCCCACTCAAATTGAACCTTTTCCGCTTGTAGCCTGTAATGGGTGAGGATTAGGGTGCCTTACTAGTCTGTGATGGACAAGGATGTAAGGAACAATTTGAGGACCTTTAGACTTTGACCCTAAAACCACATATAGTGAACCTTAAGAATGCCTAACCTATAGATAGAGCTATCACTCTCCCTTTTTAGAATTGACCAAAAGCATAGGATTCATCCCTTTTACTTTGTGTGATGTGTGATGTGTAAAATTACTTAGTTATTTGTTCTTTTTCTGGGTATACTAACCTTTTTCTTATTTCTTTTGCATTGGTTCATACGCATATCATAAGGTTGCATAAAAGAACATTTGCTTGAAAAATGGTCTTCAACAAATTTTTTTCATGGACACCAATGAACGCCTAGTTTGCTCTTCATCAGTATTAGCACCCTGTGGGACACCTAATGAAGTAAGGGCCCTATCAGAAAAGACTCAATTGAAGATGGGAGATTGCTTGCCAATTGGGTATGAGTCTACTCTGTCTGAAGAAACATCTGTCCTCTTCAAACAGAATAATTTAGAAGATTTGGTTGACATCTGGAAAAAGATGAGTCTGTCAAGACAAGGGCAGTTTTGTCAGAAGCATGGGCATATAGCACACCTTCTAGCAGTGGCTGTTAATGATCAACTAATTAGAGCTGCAACACAATTCTGGGATCCTGCATATAGGTGTTTTATCTTTAACGAAGCTGATATGACTCCCACCATAGAAGAATATTCGGTCTTATTGGGTTTGCATCTAAAGACTCCTGACAAGATATATGTCAAAAAACATAAGTCAGGATTTCGTAAAAGTCTGGCTCAACTCATGGGGATAGACAAGGAAGTTGTGGATTCTCATACAAAGAAGAAACAAGAACAGGTTTGCTTACCTTGGAAGTTCTTTCATGAGTTTCTGATGCAACACATCAATGAAGAACGAGGGTTAGACATATTTGCCTTGGCTATATACGGACTGGTAATCTTTCCAAAGGTTTTGGGACATATTGAGATAGCAGTGGTTGATTTCTTTGAGAGTGTGATCAATGGCTGTAATCCTTCAACGGTAATATTAGCAGAGACTATCAGATCTTTGAGTTATTGTCGTCGGAATGGAGGGCGCTTCATAGGATGCATACAGCTATTGTACGTATGGATGAAAAGCCATTTTGAACAAGGAAATGGGGCTTTCTCGAAGATTTATGTCCGTAATCGCTTTCCGATCAAAGAGTTCTGTGAAAGAACTCTATAATAGCCACTTGATTGCCCCCAGCCATGTAGAACCACTTAAACCACCCTATCCAAAGTGGTATGATCCTACAGCCCGTTGTGATTATCATTATGGAATTACTGGCCATTCTACTAAAAATTGCACTGCTTTAAAATATAAGGTGCAACGGTTGGTCAATGATGGAATGGTAAGTTTTGATTAAGGAAAAGCAACAGCACCTAATGTTAGTGTACTGAGCGAAAGTCAAGAACAGAAAGGATCCGGAGATTCACAATGAATTGAGGGGCAAGATATCAATGGAGATAAGGCTGGTTGAAGGTTTCTTTTGTCATTTTGGGATTTTTTTTTTTCAAACAATGTTAGATTTTTTTGCAATATGACTTCACTTGTTATCATTTTAATAAAGGCAAGTCAATGCATTTCATTACATTTTTCTCTTTCACTTGACCATTACTCCATGCTTTGTTACCTTCCATAACTTCACATCCCCATTCTTAAATTTCAGATGATGAATATTTAGACAATAATAACAATAATTCTGAGATTTAATTTTGAGAACTCATCCACGTCAATGTGAAGAGATGATTTGAGCAAAAAGTAAGCTATTACTGAAGGTGAAATAGATATGTCTTGAAGGTGTGTAATCTTTTATACAAGTTCATGAGCTTTGTTCAATAGATGATGTTCAAGAAAGGTATTCACAATTGAGATGAAAAATGGCCATCTTTTTTTTACCATTTGAAAAACCATTTATTGTTACCCCTTTGAGCTTATCATTTTTTTGAAGAACCCCACCAAGATCACCCTCTACACTGGAGGTATTTTTGAAAAAAAAAAAAAAAAAAAAAAAAAAAATTAACCATAAAAGGTCTCAAAGACATGAAAAAGAGAAAGAAAAAGAAAAGAAAAAATAAATGCCAGCACATGAACTTGGGGCAAGTAATGAGAATCCTTTGTGTGAGGAAAGAAAAAAATAGCGAACGATGTGGGGCAAAATGCAAGCTCATCAAATGATGCCTTCGGTTTTGAACCTTTTTAATTACATGTTTGAGCCTAATTATATCCATTTTTTATGACCCTTCACCTTGACTCATTACAACCTTGAAAAGTCCATTTGGATCAAGTGTGAATACAACTTGAATGATCATATGTTGAGCGAAGGATGCTCATGATCGAAGCGATGGATCATGCTACATTACCGTTAAAGTTTGAATTGTATGAAGGATGTCAATAATAGGTGAAGAATGAGAAAAAAAGATGATGAAAAAAAAAAGAAAAAGAAAAAGAAAAAATGAAAAAATGAAAAAAGAGATCCAAATTGAAAACCTGAAAGGGTGATTTTGGTACCAAAAAAAAAAAAAAGATCCAGGTCAAATGGCTCACATGAATAGAAAGATCAAAGACATCTGAAGATCCCTCAAAGACTGGGGCAGAGTTCATCAAGCTCAAGATGACTTCAACAGTAAATGAATGAGTTTTTGAAAAAGAATCTTAGATTAATGTTGAAAATTGTCTGAATATTCATCATTTGGACATACCATTTACCTCAATGACATCCAATTTATTTCCTTTCCCATTTATTTTCTACCAAAATAGATCTCCATTGATTATCTTTACCATAATTCACTTTCTGTCCTCTTATTGTTACACCCTTAGAATGAATTGAGAAAATGCTTGATTGCATTGTATTTGTTAAAATTTGAAATGATAATGAATGAATGAATATGTGCTTAAAAGAATCTTACATTCATTTGAAAAGAAATCTAAGATGATGAAGAAATGGTAGAAACCTAAAAGAGATGATGGGGTAAATCTTGAAAAGTGATGAATTGATCGATATGACTTGCAAGATATGATTGAATGATGAAGACAATCAATAGACAAAGTCTGTTTTGGAATGGTTGATGCTGAGACAAGGACCCAGTGATGGTGGATGAAATTTGTTTTGAAATTTGCTAGCGCTGAGAAATTCATTGAATGATGGTCAAGGGATGATCGATTGATGAAGTTTATTCCAAAGTATTGAAAAACAGAACAAGGAAAGAATGTGAGTGGAAAGGACAATTGAGAGCTACACTGGTTCGATCTTAGAAGAACAATGTCATTGGATCTTTGAGGAATCAAAGGGCTTGATGCCAAAAAAAAAAAAAAAAAAAAGCTTGAGAAACTTGAGTACCATACATTGAACAGGAATTAATTGGCCAACATGTGCATAGCATGCATTGAAATTCATATGCATTTGCATAACATACATTACTTTCAGGAAAGTATAGTGTACAAATTCAAGAAGCAGGGGTGTTCCAACATCTCACATGAAAAAGACAGATATGAAAAGACTTTACAAGTTTGAGAAGAAACTTGTCAGGTAAGTTCCTAATCCTTGAGATAGGATGTCTCTTGGTATCAGGGTTGATTTATAAGACCTTTGGGCATAATCTCCTGAAATCTCTTCAAACATAACTTTCAACTCCTTCGGACATGATTGTCTAGGAGTATTTACTTTTCAAAGTTCGTTGCCTCTGTTTAGAGGAGCAATTTACTTTTTCAAAGTTCGTTGCCTCTGTTTAGAGGAGCAATTTACTTTTCAAAGTCGTGGTGCCTCTGTTTAGAGGAGCAATTTACTTTTTCCAAGTCGTGGTGCCTCTGTTTAGAGGAGCAATTTACTTTTCCAAAGTCGTGGTACCTCTGTTTAGAGGAGCAATTTACTTTTTCAAAGTTCGTTGCCTCTGTTTAGAGGAGCAATTTACTTTTCAAAGTTCGTTGCCTCTGTTTAGAGGAGCAATTTACTTTTCAAAGTCATGGTGCCTCTGTTTAGAGGAGCAATTTACTTTTCCAAAGTCGTGGTACCTCTGTTTAGAGGAGCAATTTACTTTTCAAAGTTCGTTGCCTCTGTTTAGAGGAGCAATTTATTTTTCCAAAGTCGTGGTGCCTCTGTTTAGAGGAGCAATTTACTTTTCCAAAGTCGTGGTACCTCTGTTTAGAGGAGCAATTTACTTTTCAAAGTTCGTTGCCTCTGTTTAGAGGAGCAATTTACTTTTCAAAGTCGTGGTGCCTCTGTTGAGAGGAGCAATTTATTTTTCCAAAGTCGTGGTGCCTCTGTTTAGAGGAGCAATTTACTTTTCAAAGTCGTGGTGCCTCTGTTTAGAGGAGCAATTTACTTTTCCAAAGTCGTGGTGCCTCTGTTGAGAGGAGCAATTTACTTTTCCAAAGTCGTGGTACCTCTGTTTAGAGGAGCAATTTACTTTTCAAAGTTCGTTGCCTCTGTTTAGAGGAGCAATTTACTTTTCAAAGTCGTGGTGCCTCTGTTGAGAGGAGCAATTTATTTTTCCAAAGTCGTGGTGCCTCTGTTGAGAGGAGCAGTGCCTCTGTTGAGAGGAGCAATTTACTTTCCAAAGTCCGTTGCCTCTGTTTAGAGGAGCAATTTACTTTCAAAAGTCGTTGAGTCTCTGTTTAGAGGAGCTTCGGCCAAAAAAAAACAAAAAAAAAACAAAAAAACAAAAACAAAAAAAATCAAAAAAATCAAAAAAATAAAAACAAAAATAAAAAAAATCAAAAATAAAAATGTTGAGTTGAGTCTTGATTGGGTGTCTACGTCTTTGCGCAATTTCTGTTTCACAGAAAATGTGCAAAGAGGGGCAGCTGTAGACACCCAATTGGGTCCGGGCCCAGATCAATTGGGCCTGACCTAAATGGGTAAGGCCCATTTCAATCCTGTATATTTTTTTTCTTCTTTTGTATTTTATGTATTCTATTATTATTATTATTATTATTATTATTATGTATATCTTTATTTATTTATTTATTTTTATTCAGATTAGATTTATATGTATTTTATTTATACAGTTATATAATATTATTTTTTTTTTGTGTAATATATTTGTGGGTTTATCTTATTTTATTTGTTATTTTTTTTTTAATCATCTGTTAATTCTATCTTCTTTTTCTCGAATTATCTGATATTATTTTTAATTTTTAATTTTTGATTTTCTTTTCTAATTATCTAGTTTTTTTTTTATTTTGATTTTGGAGGGCTGAGATTGAAGGCTGAAGAATCTCATTGGAAGTGGGAATTCAATCAGAAGAGTCCAGTGGGATTCAAAGATTGAATTCCCGTCCAAGGAGGAATTGGGATTGATCAGAAACTCCTGATCAATCCCTATATAAAGCACCTCCTGGAACAGTTCAGAAACAGAGAAAACAGTAAGCAAAGCTACTGATTTGAAAGAAAAGGAGGCGTATAGGAAGCTAGGAAAAGTTTAGGAGTGTTCTGGGAGTGAAAAAAAATTTTTAGAGATTTTTTGGCGAAAATTTTTTTCTGGAAATTTCTGGGAAATTTCCAGAATCCGACGAAAATTCCGGCAAAATTTGAATTTTCCGACAACAATTCCGGCGAACATTGAAGTTTCCGATGACCTACCCAGTTTCCGACGAAGAATCCTAGAAACCGGCGATCTTCCGGCCAACTTCCGGCGAAATTTCCAGATTCCGGCAAAAATTCCCAAAATCCGGCACCGGTGTTCTTCAGTTTCTAGAGAGAAGGGAGAGAAAAAGGAAGAAGAGAGAGAGAGGGGGAGGAGCGTTCTGCGAAAACGGAGGAAGGTACCTTTTATACCCTCCTAAAAACGACGTCGTTTGGCCTTAAGTAACCCAGAGGATCCGCGGCGTTTTGTCGCACTCGACCCGACCCCGGGCGTCGACCCGCTTTCCTGACCCGCGCGTGCCAGCCCCCCTCCGAGCCGAGCCGAGCCGATCCAAGCCGCTAAGCCGCTCCCCCCGAGCCGTTTTCTCTTTCTTGAGCCGAGCCGAGCCGAGCCGAGATCCGAGCCGCTCCAGGTTTTTTTTTTGAATTTTTTTTTTTTAAATTTTTTTTATTTCTTTGTTTATTTGTTTATTTTATTTTTTATTTATTAGATTAGGTTTATGTAATATTCTTTTTATTTATTTTTTATTATTTTATTTTCTTTAAATAAAAATAAAAAATTCCAAAAAAATATATTTTTAGGGAAAAGTTGAAAGTATCAATTTTCCTTAGAAATAAATTTCCAAAAAATATTTTTGGGGAAAAGTTGAAAATATCAATTTTCCTCAGAAATAAATTTCAAAAAAAAATATTTTTAGGAAAAAGTTGAAAGTATCAATTTTCCTTAAAAAAAAATAAATTTCCAAAAAAAATATATTTTTAGGGAAAAGTTGAAAGTATCAATTTTCCTTAAAAGAAAAATAAATTTCCAAAAAAAAGTATTTTTGGGGAAAAGTTGAAAGTATCAATTTTCCTTGAAAATCAAAATTTCAAAAAAAATATTTTTGGGGAAAAGTTGAAAGTATCAATTTTCCTTAGAAATAAATTTTCAAAAAAAGGGTTTTTGAGGAAAAGTTGAAAGTATCAATTTTCCTTGAAAATCGAAATTTCCAAAAAATATTTTTGGGGAAAAGTTGAAAGTATCAATTTTCCTTAAAAAAAAAAAAATCATTCTTTCCTTCCTTTCTATCTTAATTTTGATTTAAATAATCCGACGACGGAGCCTCTGCAAGTGAAACAATAGTTCTTTCTTGCATACTCCTGAGGTGAGGGAATTTTCTCAATTTTCTGCTAAAAGTATTAGAGTCAATTGAGAATAATTTCTAATAATTAATTACTTGGTAAAATTTTAAGGCTTTTGGATAACACAAATTTAAGCTGGTACCATCTTTTGATGGGCGTTGTGAGGGTGCTATAACCTTCCTCACACGTAACCGAACTCCCGAACCCTGTTCTGGTTAGCAGACCTGAACTTATTCTTTTAGGGGCCCTTAAACTTAGGTGTTCCCTGAAAGGACAGATTCCTTAGGTGGCCAATCGCACCTAGACAAAAAAGATTGGTGGCGACTCCCTAAAGTCAATGTCTAGCGATAGATCCCCGGATCTAGACGTTACGACAATATTAGTTGAAAATACATTTATCTCCATTAGTTTAAAAAATACTCTTTCATTTTCTTGAGGTTCGGTTGAAAATGCACTTGCCTCTTAAGAGTAATAATGTTTTTTTTTTTTTACCAAATTTCATGAAAATAAAAAAACTAATTAAGAGGGTTTCATGAAAATTAAAAAAAAAAAAAAAAACTCTTGGTGCAATGTTGATAGTGAATTGTACAGCATATTCTATGTTGGGCTTTGTATTTGAGCTCTTATTATATATTTTTTTCTTATTTTGAATATTATAAGTTTGTACTCTACATTTTTTTGTTATTTAATGTGTTAACATAAACTTTTTATAATTTGAATTTATCTCTTTATTATGCTTAGTTAAAAGATTCATGTGTAAAACTTTTATAATGGTTTGATATTAGTAAAATTTTAATTTGAGATCATCTTAAAAATAGTAGATTGTGTTTGCCAATTTTATTTGTAAGTTTTTTTTTTTTTTTTGAAAAAAATCAAAACTGTCATTATTACATATAATTGGCATTTATATTTAATTTTTTATAATTGAAGTTGTCAAAGTTTTAATTTTAATTTTGAAATTAAAAATCCAACAATTTACTAATAAATTACATGACTATTGGCTTAATTATTTAACTAGTAAAAAATGTAAAAAAATATAAAATCATAAGGAATTAATAATATTGGTTATAGGTAGCAAGATTTAAACTTTAAATTTATTATATATTATTTTTTAAAATTAGTAGTATGAACTAACTGAACTAAGATTCGGATTTAAAACTTATTTAAATTTTTTTTCTTATATAAAAAGAAAATTCTGAAGTTAATTTATAAGATGAATAAATGGGAACAAATATCATAATATAAAAATTTAAATTTGGGGGGAAAACATTGTAATTGACAAGTTAAATCAATCAGCCTATAAGCAAAGGAAATCTTATGATAGCCATATGCAATCAACAGCAATCTCATAGCATGCTTTTGTTTTCTTACTTTTTTATAATTTTGCTTTTTCAAGTCTATATGGTTATGTTTTGGCTCATTTTGTTGTTCCTATATGCACGTACGCTTCAACTTTTCTAGACAGCACACAGCATTTTGGAATATAACACATAGGGAGCATGTGACTCATAGCTACCAAATTTTTTAACCTCTCTTTTTGTACTTGGCTGCCTTTAAAAGCTATCTTAAATAAATTTATTAAAACTTTTACCTTTTTATTTTTGTCCATTTTCATGATTTTTTTAAAAATTATAATTTTTGTATTTTATATTATTATAATTTTTTTTTTTATAAATTTGATGTACCTTGACTTTCATTGTCCATAATAATGTTAGATTATTAAAAAATTAAAAGAATTAGGTATTAGAAAACCATAATTTTGTCACATGTCTCACACCTAAGCTTTCTTCTTTTTTTTCTATTTTTTTTTACTACAAACAAAATCATTTTAATAAAAAGTTCCCTCCCCTTTGTTTTTTCTTTTATGTTTATGATATATTTCCACTTGTCCAATTTACAAATCACATAAAAAAAGTTTAGACAAAAATATTCCCTCACAGATATTACAATTGGGTTCCATTGGATACAATCTTGTGTAGACTTGAAATAATAAAATATGTTGGTGGGAATTTGGGTTCAAAAAAATAATAATTGGTGGTACAAGAAATATTCCCCATTAAATGTTGGAAAAATTGGACCATTTAAGTATAGAAGATGCTCCTTTGTCCCAGCTTTTCATCATGATTTTGTTAATGTTAGTTGGACTTTTGGGGTGACGTGTCTTTAAATCATTATGCATTGACCTATCAAAGTCCCCGAAATTCAACTAGATAATAATTTCAATCTGGAAATATTATTGAATTTTTTAATAGTTTATTAATAATAATAATAATAATAATAATAATAATAAAAATAATAACAATAATAATAAGCGTGAATTCTTTTCTTTTTTATATTTAAGATTATTATATATTGAATGCTTATAATTTGAAACAAGAATTTAACATTTTATAAATAACACACGAGTGTTGACAATTTTAATTTCATTTGTATTGTTATAATATTAATTATTTTTAATTAGAACCACAATTTTTTTTTTTAAGATTTTAATTTTTTTAAAGTCTTCTTTAGTAGAATAATTTAATTTTTAAAAATATTAATTTAAATGTATTTGGATGATTTGAATGACAAATATGTAAGATAATGTTATTTTAAAATTTTAATAATAAAAATATATTAATTCATTTTCAAATTTTGATCAACATAATTACAATGAAATAAAAATTTATAGTTTTAATTTTATGAAATAAAATATTTGAAAACTTATTTTGATTTTTCAATAAAATTCAAGAATTTATTTAAGTATTATTTCGAGAAATGAAATTGGGATCAAGATCATCCAACTATCAATATCTAGTCTTATTCATGGCACGCTCTTAATTAACCTAACATACAACTGATCATAGTAAAAAAATTGAATTCAAAATTTAATTTAATTGATTTATTTAATTTTTTTAAAAGATAATATTTATCAAATTTGAAATTTAAATCTCTACATTTTTATTTTTATTTTTTTAATTTTCAAATTACAACATCTTTTATACCAAAACAAATTTTAAAACCCTTCCAACTAGCCCTTAACTTTTTAGAATGGTTAATTAATTTCTTATGTTAAAGATAGCAACGATGATTAATCTATAAATTATGAACTTTTTTAGTGGAAATATTAACTTTTTTTTTTATTTTTTTAAAGGCGGCAAAGCCTTACAACTTAGTGTCTTCTTAAGATATTCTTGATTACTAAGTCAAAAAGCTAAAGATGAAATATCAACTTTAATTAATTAATAAGAGAGCATCGATGACTGTGACTATTTGCCATCACGGTTTTGTTATTATTGTTATAATAATAATTAGTGGTAAAATCAGTTTAGTAATTGGTTGGTTAGGTTCAGTCATCATCATTTTTAATTTGCCAACTTGCCATGAACTTTATGTACAAGTTGGATATCTTTGATAAGTATCTCACAAACAAAATGTCATTATCCATGCTAACTAAGCTTGTCCCATAAACTTCAAATTAATAAAATTTCACCTTTTTACAATTGTTTGATGAGGCCTTGTGTTAATAGTAAAGGGCAGCTGTCGAATTTTTAGGATCCAAGTTTAAGTACAGACATAATTAAGAATGTTGGGAATTAATTATGTAAAAAAACATGTAAAATGTTATGAAATTTAAAAATTTTCAACTCTCAAAACTAAAGATCACACGTTGATAACACTTAACAGAACCATACAAGGCAATCGACGAGAGCACAAATTCAGTAAGGACACCAAATTAAATTGTTGTAAACCCTCACTTATCCAAATATTTAACTTTTTATAAATTACGTATTTAACGTGTCTGATCAATTAAATTTTTTAACATGTTGATAATAAATATTTTTATTATAATATTTATTTAATCTAAATTAGATAAATTAAATAAATTTAAATTCATCATTAATTCTTTTATTAATTAATATTATATTTATAGATTATTATTGTCATTTAAAAGTGAGTCATGATCTTCAATTGCTAAGAAAAGTCAATAAGATTTGATCAATCTATCCCTACTAAGATCATTAGTTTTTACGAGGGAATTACAAAATCGTCCGGTGCATTGAAAATGTTGAGCAACTGCTACTATGAAAAATAGTATATATTAGAAGGAAATGCAGCTCGCAAAATTAATAAAAAGATTAATATTATGAATACTTTTGAAGTATAATAAAATGATAAATATGATATTTGAATTTTAAAATTTTTTATTGTAATATTTGAATTATAAATATATTAATTAATGTAATATTTGTTTTTAATGTGGTTAATTTTAAATATAATTGTGTATAATGTTATTTTATTTAAAAATTTTATAATTTAAATATTATATTAAATATTTTTAAAATTTATAGATTATTGGTGATATTATCTTAAAAAAGACTTTCCTTTAACCTTTTTATCTCACCACTTCAAGAACCAAAGAAGAAAAATGCCTTTTTTTTTTCTTTTTCTTCGACAAGGTTTAAGAAGCTCTTAACGCGCAGGCGATTGTCATCGGAGCCTGCGTCACTTGAACGGATTGTAAAAGTAAAATAAAATAATGAATGATAAGTAAAATAAAAATAAATAAACGGTACTTGTAAAATTTAAATTCACCAACCAGTTCTATTTGGATCAGCTTCCAGTTTGTCTTTTTTGAGTCCAAATTCCATTTAAGATTTAGACCTATAATCTCTGTTACAAGCCTCTCTCTTACTGACAAAAGTTTTTCTTTTCTTCTTCGTGGATTCCCTCTCTTTCCAACAATGAAACAGTCACCAAACCTCAAACTCTTTCAGTTCTTGCTTCACTAAAAAGCCTTGCCACTCAAACTAAAGGCTTCAAATTCGTACTCAGACAGTGGAAACTGAAAATGGGTTGTCTTAGAATTGCGTCAGTGTTATTCCTACTAGTTGTAATAAGCATAAGAAGTTGATTTTCTTCTCTGTCAAAGAGGGTTTTTATTTTTGTTTTTGTAGGGGATAAAGTGTTAGGACATATATAAACAAAATGATATCAGCAGGGATAAATTTGGTGATGACAGTGATAGGATTCACAATGAGTACTATGTTCATAGTTTTTGTTTGTACACGTCTGGTTTGTGCGCGGATTCAGCTCAATGCTTCTCGGAGATCCTTTCCAGCTACCTCAAGATCTGATCTTAGCATAGTAATTTTTTTTTTTACTCTTTTTCTTTATTTTCTTGATATCAAAAAGTTGTTTGCCTTTTTGTCTTAATTCTTACATTTCCAGAGCTGGGTTCTGTTCTCTTCTGTTTGCGTTGGTGTTTTTGGTTTTATTAACAATCTGGTTTTGTTGGGTGTTCAACATTACTGATGGTACTGAAGAGAAGGTTTTAAAGTCTTTTAATTCTAGTAGAAATTAGGAATTGGATTTGTCCTTTTTGTAAGTGGTGTTTGCTACCTACTGTTAGGATCTAGTTGCTTTCATTATCACTTCTGTTTTTTCCCTTTCAGGAATTTCTTATCTGAAATTTTGAATTTCTATACAAATAATAGTTGAAATTGTTTACTTCTACATTTAAACTTTTAAAATGGTGTCCACTGAAATTTTGCTTTTTTTTTTTGGGGGGGGTGTGGGAGGAGAGTTTACAGGAGTAGCTATGTGGTTTAAGTTTCTTAATTTTTTTTTTCTTTAAATTTCTCAGAAATGATGTTTTTATTTTGAAGGATTTTGGTTTTTATGCTTTAATGCCTTTGCTGATATGTTAACTAAAATTTAGTAGACAAAAGAAAAGAAAGACGAGAAAAGGTTTGTCATTTTAGGTATATCAGTAGGTATTAGTACAAATACCAACACATTTTGTTAAAACCAACCAGACAGAAAAGAAAATAGAAAGTTGACAGTAAATTTAAGTCATTTTCTTCTATTTCCTTTTTCTATTATTGCATTCATACTTTTTGGGGTGATCCTTTTTCCTTATTGATGGTGAATTTTGTCTGGTGCAGCTTGAACGGGGTTTACATGGTCTTGAGCCTGTTGTTGTTGCCAATTTTCCGACAAAGAAGTACAGTGAAGAGTGCTTCTCAGATACCGAAAATGCTCAGTACGTTCTCAGAACCTTGCTTGATTTCAACATTTACTGCATGTTTCTTTATCCCATAACAATTTTCTTTTATACCATGAAGACAAATTTTCTTTGATTTATTTTTTGTGAGAAGAGTGTTTATATGCGTAGGATTTGCGTTTCAGTAATTAATTTTCTGTGTATCAATTTTTCTATTCATAGTGAAGGTGTGGGCATTGTCAATGGCCATAAGAAGCACCATCAGGTCACAGAAGTGATAATAGGCAGGTTTTTAACCTGACTATCGAGCTTGCTTAGATATAGATGCTATTTCCTTGAGTGCACAAACAACAAATAAGTATTTCTTCCTGGTATTTGCCCATACATGTTTTTGGATGGGAATTGGATAGTCTGATTCTGATGTTTTGGCTTTAATTGTCTTTGTCTATATTATTGGACCATTTATTCCGCAAAGAATAGAGTTTAAATAACAATGAGAGAAGAGACAGAGTAATTGATGAGATATCTTGTATGGAAGACAAAGTGTAATTGGAGGAAGATGAATAGATGAGGGATAGTTGAAATCTTGAGGTAGTTGTGATCTTGAGCGTATGTACTTATATAATATGAATATCTGGGAAATTGTCAACATTCTCCATGTTGATACTAATGATGACATGTTATGGTGAAATGCATTGCACGATGAAGAAAATGGATGTAATCTCAAACGGCCTGAGATGTTTTAGAAATTTTAGTTTCAACTGATTCTCTAGTCTAACAAGCTTTGGTCTTTCTTTTTATTTGAAGTCAGGTCCAAGGAGCTTAAACCCAGTGCTCGTTTATTTTTTCATTTGTTACATCTTTCTTTAAACATTTGCCAGTCTAATGTTATTCATCTTACCGAAGGGCATTTAGATGCAGCCTGGGGCATGTGCCATAGATACAAGTTGTTTCTTTTAATTGTTGCTTAGTTACCAACTGTTTCCAAAAGTCATAGTTGGTTCTAATGTGAGTCTTACAGCAGCTTGCCAAACAGCAACTAAGACAAAAGGGAGAACATGTGTTGCTGGCATTAAAACTTCAGTTTGGATTTTAAAGCCCATAGTTGTTCAAATTATATTTATCTGGTGACCTAATTCCCCTTTAGTTATCAGTAACGCCCAGTGCATAAATTCCACTGTGGATCTAAAACATGACATTTTCCTTTTGGTTTTGCCTATCTGCAATGTGGTTATGGGGTATTAAGACTTTGATGTGGTGATACAAAGTTTCTTGTTTGACTAAATTTCCGGAACATGTTTTTCTTATGCATAAAGTTCTTTGAATGTCAGAAAACCACAGAATCAGTTATGAGCCTTAGAAAGTGATATTTTGTGTCTTATATGTTGTACAATTGATGCACAACTGACAGGGAAAATAGGGACAAATAGAAACCTGGTATATGAGGGAGAGGGAAAGGAATAGAAGAAATTTAGGGTCAAATAGCAGAAATTCAGAAAAAAGATATAGAATCAAAGGGATAAATATCAACACTAAAATTCAGATCTTAAAGTCTTAGTATCCCATAACCAAAAACTAGTAGGAAAATCCAGATACTTCCTTTCTTTCTAGCTGTCCTTTGTTTTTTACTGTTTGCAACTAATATCTCTCCCCTGTGCTAGTGCAAGATTTCTGAAGTTAGCTAAAGTTTTCTGTGCATGAAAGAAATCCATGTTTCTTTTCTTTATTATTATTTTTTTTATTGCTGGTTAAAAGTTCAGAAGATGTAAGCATGAGCTATGGCGAGTCATATTTGCCTCGTAAACCAATTTCTGATGCCAAGGTGCATTAGGGTCCCCAAATTGAATGTAGTTTTAGATTGCAAGTACAAGTAAGACTTTAAAACCCTGCCCAGTTTTGGAATGTTGGACTTGCCTAGTTTTGCTAGACGTGGATATAGACCAGTTCCTGTGTTCTGTTATCCTTTACTTTGTGTGCTATAAACATGCCATATTTTCAAATATGATTTGATCCTTCTAGCATCTTAATAACTGTAGCCAATATTGATCTTTTATTTGAAGTGTTCAATAAGAGACTAGTTGTTAAAAACTTGTCAGAAGACTTAGGCAAACATGATAGAAGATGGTTTCCTTACAATAAGTGGAGCAATTTCTTCAGCCGCGCACTCCCTTTTCTTTTCGCTGCTTGGCAAAATGTTGTTCGGATTAATCATCCGGCAAACTCCTGGTTTCATTTTTTTATGATGAAACTTCTGCTTTCTTGATTGATTAAGTTAGCTAAATTTGAATTTTTGGTATCCTATAGGGTAGGGATATTTGCATTTAATAGCCCCTTTGATGTTTTGGAAAGAGCTAGCATCATTCAATGAAAGGAGTGGTGAGGAGCATATTCTTGATTTTTTTTTTTTTTTTTTTGCCTTTCTTATCACACTTTTTTACTCGTAGACTTGAAACCTTTATGGTTTAAGAATTTATGCATAACAATAATTGCTAAGCTTACTACCTTGAGGTTTGACCTAGGATATTGTCCACTTTTAATGGATATAAAAGATGCCCCCCACTTTTCATTTTATGTGGAGGTTAGTAGTTCAGGTAGTTGTTTATTTATTTTAATTCCATTAAATCTGGAATGACTGGGCAAGGACTGTAGGTGGCAATTGGGCGGGTTCGAGTTATTTTAACTTTAGATTTACTTTGAGTTTGGATCGTTTTGGGTTAAGATAATTTTCGATTCGAATCATTTCTAATTTGTGCGATTTCAGGTTTGGACCGTAACAGGTTTGGGTTATGTCGAATTTGGACCACTGCAAATTTGGGCCGTTTCAGGTTTGGTCCATTTCAGATTGAGTATGTTTTAAACGGTCATTCTCTGGTTGATAACTGTTCAAATCCCTTCGGCTTAAAGAATAAGATTTTGTGGGTTTTGGATATGATTAGGCTCAGGCTCAGATCATTGCAGGTTTGGGGTTACATCGGTTTCAGATTGCTTTAGTTCAGATTTTTTTGGGTTCAGTTTTTCTCGGTTTTGAGTGTTTGAATATTTTAGTTGATTCGGATTGGATTGAGTTCAGTTTTGGGTCTGTTTTGGCATATTTTCGGGTTCTGTCAGATTTCCCCATCTCTAGTAAGGATCTGCCTCTTTGGATCTTTAGACAAATGGTTCTCCTTTGTGAGGAAGAGGGGTTGGGTGTGGGTTGGTTGGAGACATTCATGCAGAACTAACTGATTTGCAGTCGAGGATATTAAAAAAAAAAAAAAAGGTATTTTATAACAATTATATGTTTACAAATAATTTACTTGGTTTCTACCCTGTCATCTTTTGTGTGGTTATAACCTTCCAAAAGAAACATACAAATATGTGTTTCTTAAATGCAGCACTAAGACTATTCCATGAGTTCCATAACACGGATAGATAACCTCAAAAGATAAATAAAAGCCATTTCTTACAGAAGCAGCCAAGATAACCCTACATGTATTGTTTGCACCATATTTTATTTCTATATAGGACTACTTTGATAATTAACTTCAGCTCTTAACTTTTTCTGCATGTTTGATCCGGTAGTGATGCTTTATCTTTTACTAATAGCTGGAATTTTAGTTGGCATAACTAGTTTATAAGCTATGCTCTAAGCGCTCGTTTACTTGATTTATAACTCACCATTGGTCCCGTGACAGGGTGTGCAACATGTGGGAACTTAGGTCACTATACTAATGATGATCTGGTGCAAATAGAAGCTAATCGTAGGATTCATGGTTCAAGATTTTATTTTATGGGTTTGTTACTTATTGTGAGATGTGAGATATAAGGCTTAGTTTGTTGTTGTTATATTTGTGAGGTTTTTTCAGTTATTTAAATTTTTATTTTTGCTGATTCTTCCAAGTATTAGGGTTTGGGGAGTAGTCCCCACATATCCGTTTTATTTTAAGATTCTAGTGGCTTTTGGATAATATAGTTACTATGGATTCATGCTATGTATCTCTTGGTTCTCTCTTTCTCTTCCCTGTTCTTTCTATTTGTGTCAATTTTCTTGGTTTCTTCCCTCCCGTCTGATTTCAATAATTTCTCTATTTCCCCCTCTTTTTTATTCCGTGCCGCGTGAGTGAATCTAGTGGAACATCCACATTGGTTTATCCAAACTCCATTTCAACCTGAAGTAGAAAAAAGGATTTAATCCCAACAAAATCATGACTGCACTTGAATTCTTTGTTACTTGCTATGAGTTCTATGCCTTGAGGTTTTGTATTAATGGAGAGAAGAAGCAAGTGAAGCTGTTACCGTGTCTGAGATATAAATGGATCTTGTCATGCCTTGAAGGTGTCTGATGAGCAAAACTCTGAACGATATCTTATGATTGAGGAATAAGGAATCATTTTGCTTCAAGATTCCTCTGATAATTTAACATGATGATTCTCCGTTACCGAATACGTTTCTGTAATTTTGCAATTTGAAGTGTTCTTGCATCTCCATCCTTCTATCCTATAGTTTCTGTTCTTTGAAATCACTTCTTGGTTGATTTAAAATCTGCACAACCTGTCTCCTGTTACCATGAGTAGGTATTTTTCTTTTAAATGTTCCGAGTTAATGGAAGATCAGCAATTCTTATTTATTTCATCAATGGTTTGTGCGCTTTTAGAAATTTTTACATAGTTTTTTTGTACAAAAGAGACCATAGTCTGAGGATAGGGCAAGGGCTTCCAGATATTGGGATTTGAACTCCAAATTTGCTGTATGTCATCTCTTAAAATGACTGTATGAATCAATTAAGCTAAACTTTGGATTCAACATTTTACATATTTTGTTTTTAGTAAAATTGCTTATAGTGTCTTAATCAATATCCAGCTAATAAAAATGTTAATTGATATGCATGGTAGGTGCACAGTTTGCCTTTCTGAATACCACGGTGAAGATATCTTGAGAATCCTCCCCTATTGTGGGCACTCCTTCCATGTAACATGCATAGATATATGGCTACAACAGCATTCCACATGTCCTGTTTGCCGAATATCACTGCGCGAATTTCCTGAGAAGAAGCATATGATGCAACCATTATTCAGTTCAGCCATTCGATCTTATTTCGGCATCGAGTCTTTCAATAGGCATTCTTGCAACTGTTTGTTGAGAGGGCATGTTCCATCAAGAACCCATGACAACCGTGGGCTGGAACCAATTCAAGAGAATTCTGCGGGCACTGGACCAGAAGCAGGGTAGAACATATGCCATGCAACTGAAGATGATCAGGCCATTAAAGACTCAAGAAACAAGCATGTAGTTAGCCCATCAAACCCTTGATATCTTGGTTTTTAAGAATCTCAGTTGAGCTTAATGAGATGTATTGCTAGTTCATGTATCTAACAAGAGTTGGAATTCCACTAGATCTCCTGCTTGGGAGGTAGAATATTGTCCTTTTTGTGGCTTACAGCATATATGTCAAAGTCAAATGTCTTTGTATCCTTTTTCCTCCCCAGTAGTAGCTGGTTTCTGGTAGTTTTGTTAGCTCAGTATGTAAAAGTAGCATTTGTCTAATAAATTGGTGAATGAGGTGGTAGCCCTCTTTCTCCCTCTCCAGACAGCCTTTATTTAATTGGATTCTCTGAACTGCATCTGGTCGGTGGGTGGGCCTCTTAGTGTTGATATGTTGGATCACTTCTCTTAAAGATGTGAAGGTACTCACTGAGGAGGCAATCAAGTTTGTCCTCTCGGGTTTGGATTAGATCATTTCAGGTTGGGTCATTTTTTGTTAAAATAATTCGCATTGTTTTGGACTAGAGTTATTTTGGATTAAATTTTATTCGTTTAATATTTAGATTATCTGAGTTTAGATCATTGTGTTCGGCCATTTCAAATCTAAATTATTAACTTTTTTTTTAATCTAAATAATTGATGCAGCCTTAAAACTTTATTTACTTAAATAAATTATATTATCCTTTGGTTGTATTCAAATAAAATTTTATTTTAAACAAAAAAAATTAATTTATATTAAGAGTTTTTTTAACTATAAATTAAATATTAAGAGTATATTTAAATATAAATTAAAGTTAATGTATTATTTGGTGTAAATTAAAACTTAAATACTTAATTGAGTATAATAAAAATATCAAAAATTATCTAAGTAGTAAAATTTAGAGTTTTTTTTATTATTTTAGTCCATTTTTTTCCTCCTTAAAAGGAAAAGGAAAAATAGGCATAAGACATAAAAGAAAAAATCACGTGCGTTAGAAACTCACGTGAGTAGGCTTTTTTTCAAAAAAAAAAATCAAAGAGTTAGAAAGTTTGTCAATTATTTATTTCCTTTTTTAGAAACTCAGTTGATGTTAATATCAAATGCTTATTAAAAGGAAAGCAAGTTAAGTTCAACCTTTGATAAAATTTATTATTGATTTTAACAAAAAACATTATTTAATATAAAAATTTAGAAATATGTTAAAGAATGGCAATAAAAACTTTTGGAAACATTTGTATTTTTATATATACTAATATTTTTTGTCATGTGCTTTGTGAGTGAATATTTTATTTTGTTTATTTATTTGTAAATAATAATTATATATAATTGCAAATGTTTATAATTAAGAAATATAATGTACAAAGAATTTTGAATTAAGTCATTATTTTTTTTAATAAAACTTGGATTCATTAAACAAAGATATAATTTTCTTATAGTACAATATCATAAATCATAAAAAAATTCATCAAATTAGATAAGGTTTCCTTTCTAGCTCTGGCCATCTTTGTTAGTCTATAAGCCACCTCGTTTGCTTTTTTGTGCATATAAGAGATTCTCCACTTAGTGAACCTAGATAGCTCTATTTTGGTATCCTCTACTAAGTTTCCTATCACAAATAGGTTTAGTCCCATATTTTGTTTAAATTGTGAAGTTATCGTAAGTGCATTACCCTTCATGATCTCCTTTTGCATTCTTAAGTTTTCTACAAATTTTGTTGAATGACTTATGGGTCTCTAATGCCATTCATGTTCATACAGAAAACTCCTTTTATTAGGCCCAAATGCTTTCTTATAACAGCTCCATTTCCTGCTCTATCCTCTTTTCTTTCAAAGGCCCCATCAAAATTAACTTTCAATCATCATTCCATATGTGCTTTCAATTTATCTACCATTTTTCCCATTATTACCTTCTCTCTTTCTTGAGCTCTATTGTACTTTAGCAAAAATTGGTGCACAAATGTCACTATGGCTTGGGCTATTTTGGTTATATTACTCTTGAGTTCATCATTCCTAACCCCTTATAACGCCTAGCACATTATTGAAAATCTGCTTAGCTCATCTTCATTTAGTTCGTTTGTCGCCCAAGCCAGCTATTGTCTGACATCCCTTATCTGCCTATCCCAAGAATCTTCATTTGGGTATGCAAACCTCCAACTTTTCTTCATACGTATACAGTCTCTTATAGCATGCATTGTTGTCTTATTTTTCTCATTGTATCTTAGACATCGCGCATTCTTTATAATTTTTTTTTGTAACGTTTCATGTACTAATAAGATATCATTCCACATCCTCTATAGAAAGATTCTAATCTCAGTAGGTATTGACCAGGGATTCAAATAGCGATGCTATAGTGGAATATCGATCGTGAAATTACAGTAACGTCACTGTCTGTCACTGCTATCAAGGAAAAAATGATTGAAAAATTTAATCACGATCAAAATGGTATGTAACGACCGCTAAAAAATGACGTAACGGGAATAGCGGCAATAACTATCCGTTATTGTCGTTATCCTATTTTTTCTATCCACACTTAGCTGCTTAGCATAAATTATAATAATAAAAAAAAAGTTTTCAGATTTCAACAGTAAACAGTCAAGATTCTCCACAATCATAATAAAACAAGAAGATTGCAAAAGCAAAAATAAAGACAAAAGCCAAAAGAAAAAAATCTCTGCCCAGTGCCCATAACTCAATCTCGTTATTTTTTTTCTCAGATTTAAAATTCATCTAAAAAACCTTAGATATTATCAGCCATCTAATCGATAACTACCCAAATTCAAATCAGCTTCAAATCTTCCATCAGTAATCAAAATAAAAAAAGGTAAGAAAAAATTAAATTACCTATTTTTTATGAAATTTTTGTAAAATAATGCTGATATTTATTTTTGTGATAATCTGATTTGTTGAGAGAGATGAAAGTATATGAGAAAGATAGATCAAGAAAAAATAAAAAGTTTGGTTGAGTTTATTTGAGAGATCCATTGTTGATGCCATCAAAAAATGAAGAAGAACAGAGAAAAATTTGGGGCTAAAAGAGAATGGGGGCGGTTTCTTAATTTTTGAAATGAGGTAAAGGGTGAAGGGTGGGGTGGGGTGCTTATGGTGTAGGGTGAGGGGGTGGGGTGGGATTCGGTGGGGTGAGGTGCATTGGAGGGTAAGGTGAAAGGGTGGGGTGAGATTGGGTGAGGTAGGGTGGAGGGGTGGGTGAGATTGGGTGTGGTTGGGTGCATTGGAAGGTAGGATAGGGTGTGTGTTTTTTATTTAATTTTATAATTAATTTTATTAAAATCTAAATTTAAAATTTTGTAATTTTTAAAAATTTTTTGATAAAATTTAGTTAGAGGATTGAGATTTTATAATTAAAAAAATAAAAAATTAATAATTTAATATGAAATACATAGGGATTTTAGATGAAAAATTTTAATAAATTTTTTTGTATAAGTTAGATGAAAAATAATTAAAATTAAATATTATATTTTGATTTTGTTATTTATTAGTTTATAATTTTATATTTGAAATTTAATAATTTTTTTGTTGTTTTGGTATTTATATTGTTGTCAATTCCTTTGTTATTAAATTAATTTTTATTAATTTATTTTTATTTTTACGTAATTATTGAATATTCTATTTGTTATATAATATATTGAAAGTAAATTGTGATAAATTTTTTTTACATCAATTAGTATATCAAAAAGATTAAATTACTTAATAAATTTAGCATATTACGATCTATTACTTTTAAGATTAAAACTAAAAATTAAAAAATTTAATGTAGATTTAATTTTTAATGATGAAATAAGTAACATTAATATTTTTAAATATAAGTTTATTTTATTTTTATACAAAATAGTAAATATGCCATCACGTGAAGAATTTCCAAGCAAATGAGTAGAAGGCGCACCAAGTGATGATATAGGTTAGCATTTTGAAACACCCGTGTCAAATATCAAAAGAAATGTTTTATGCAAACTTTGTAGTAAAATTATAAAATGAGGAATAACACGTTTCAAGGAACACATTGCTCATAAAACTGGCAATGTTGAACCATGCCCTAACGTTATTGGTATGCTATGTTTTTATAATTCTTTTGAAAATATTTTTGTTAATTTCCCAATAAAAATTACAAAATTACATCAACATGTACAACTAATTTTTTCTTATTTCTTAACTATATTATTAATAGGTTTAGTAAAAGAAAGTATGATGAAACTTTTTCAAGAAAACAAATCAAAGAAAGTTGAGAACAAAATGAGAAATGATGAATTCTTATTACAATTAAGAGGGGAAGACTATGACTATAAAGGTTTTATTGATAAAGACATCGTTACTAGACAAGTCATGCGAGATAGTATCCAATCACAATATGAATGGCACCAAAGAGAAGAATTCAGACAAAGAACCGATGGCTTGAGTAATATACATGAAGAAGGACGAAGCTCTCATGGCTCAATTACTGAATATTTTGAGAAAAAAATGAAGAAATCAACTCCAAGTAAGTCTGAATTTTCATTAAGAGGGGCTATACCTGAATTAGTTAAAAATAAGAGTTTAAAGCAACAAAAATAAGCGATTCATTTTTAAAAACATTAAGAAGGAATATGGGTGAATCGGTATCAAAAATTTTGATATATGATCGACTTCTTTTTCAGTTAGCAAACTCTCCATGATTACATAATTTGATTTATGTGACAGCAAAAATTGGCTAACATGTGAAACTTTCAACACTTTATGAGGTCTCAGATGTGTATTTAGAGTCTGAGTATCAATAAATTCATGAATGGGTTAATGGATTAAAAGCTCATTAGGATGAATTGGGTGCCACTTTGATATGTGATGGTTAGACCAACAGTTTGAATCAAATGCATATCATTAATTTCCTTGTTTATTGTAGCAAAGAGATCATTTTTTGAAAATCTATAGATGTCTCAAATGTTCGTAGTAAAGATACAAACTTCTACTACAGATTATTAGATGAAGCTATAAAAAAAATTGGGAAAAAATATATTGTTTAAATAGTCACTGATAATGAGGTAGCACTTAAGGCTGCAAGAAAAAGACTAATGAAGAAGAGACAGCATTTGTATTGGACAACATGTTTAGCTCATTGTTTGGACTTGTGCCTTGAGGATATTGACAAGAAAAAAAATGTGGTAAAAGTTTTTGAGGATGCAAAAAAAAATGACTTGTTTTATATACAATCACATTTGGACTGTTAATTTGATGAAAAAATATACATAAAGGAAACAAATACCTCGTCTTGCTTTTACTTGATTTACCACTCATTTCATACAGTTAGAAGAAATAATAAGGCAAAAGTAAGGTTTGAGAGAGATGTTCAATTCAAAGGTTAGTACTTAGTAATTAGTATAACTATTTAAATCTAGCATCTTTTTATGATATCATTGTTTAAAATATTAATTTAAAATATATTACTCTAAAAATTTATTATTGAATATATAGGAATTTAAAGAATCAAAATGGGGACAACAAAAATCAGGGCTTGCTTATGAAGCCAGAAAAATCATTTTGGAAAAAGATTTTTGGAAAAAAGCAAGTGATATATTAAAAATTTATGAGCATTTGGTAAAAGTGTTACGTCTTGTTGATGGTGATGAAAAACCAACAATGAGATTTATTTACAAGGTAATGGATAGAGCTAAACAGGCAATTCAGTAAAATTATCATTATTCTGCTGAATATGAAAATATTATTGATAATAGATGGAGTTTCATGCATTCTAACTTATATTCAGCTGGTAAGTAAATGAAAAATATAGATTGTATTTAAAAAAATATGTTTATTTTTTATGCTTAAATTGCTCATATATTTATATTTTATTACTTTAATATAATATTGTTATGAATTATTGGCAGGTTACTATCTAAATCCATAATTTCAATTTGGAGTGAAGCATTATGAAAATGTACTTAAAGAAACATTTGATAGTACAAGAGCAGTTATTAAATGATTAGAACCTTATATAGATACTCAAATCGGAATGATTAATCAGGTTAGTATTTAATACTATTTTATAAATTTGACATTTATTTTATGTATTAAAAATAAAATTATTTTTTATTTATTCATTTATTATTGTATTTTTAATTGATGTAGTTGCTATTATTCCGAGACAAGCATGAAACATTTGATACTCCACAGGCATAAAAAGCTTGAAAGTAAATGAATCCAGGTAATTAGTAAATTAAATAATTATAATTTATTTATATTATTTAATTGAAGAGTATATTCAAATTTAATTTAAATAATTTTATACAGCTGAGTGATTGATGATATATGGCACTTGTGTTCCTGAATTACAAAAATTAGCAATCAAAGTGCTTAGTTAGACAACATCTGCAACAAATTGTGAACATAACTGGAGCACATTTAGCTATATTCACACCAAAGCAAGAAACGGATTGAAGTTTGAAAAACTTCATAAACTTATATATACCCATTACAATATGAGGCTGATGATGAGACATAAAAAAAATGAGCATTGACGAGATAAATAATAGTTTTAATTCTATTAACCTTGACCATATTTTTTAAGATGATGATCTACTAACAAAATGACTGCAAGAAAAAGAAAATGCTCTGTGAGATGGTTAAAATTTTAATTGGTTGGCTGCAGATAATTTTGATAATGAAATGAATATTGAACAGTCACACCAATCTTAAGAAAAGAATGTGTCTCATTCAAGTTCAAGTCTAACACCAAGTTAGAGTGATGATGGTGGAGGTTTAAGTCTAGATGATGCTGATGGTGATGGTGACGGTGATGATGATGGTGATGGTGATGGTGCAAATTTTGGTGGTAATATTGATGCAAATCGATCTTATAGGCCACTTGGAGGAGAATTTGGCCTTGCTACTACTGGTGGACTTTTTATTAACATGGCAAAATATGGAGTAAATCTAACTGTTGAACCTAATAGAGGTCAAAGTGCACATACAGCTCGATTAAAAGGAAAAGCCAAGAAGCACCACTATGATATTTTTAGAGGTTCTTCATCTTCAGGTAGGAGACCAAATTCTAGTAATTTTGAGTATAATGAATCATTTGCTAGTACTTAAGGACGTTACTATCTATCGAAACAACCTAATTTTCAACTTCCTCATGGTTATCCACCTTTATATAGTTATTATCCACCACAAATGTATCATTCACCTCAAATGTATCCCCACCATAAATATATCATCCTCAAATATATCCCTCACCGCAAATGCATCAAGAACAAAGGCCACAGGGATGGGGATGGAGTCAACTTGACTCTCAAAATGAAAATAGAGAATTTAATCCTTCTCATCATTCTACTATGTGGTAAATTTTGAAAAATATATATATATCAATAGTTATAGTTGATAGGATTTGAAATTATTATATTTTTAAGTTTGTAATTTTATTAAATATAGATGATTGGTATTTAATATATTATGTTTTGTTAATATCTTGATTTGTCTAGAATTAACATTAAATATGAACTTAGCTCAAGCAAAAATTTTGTTACTTAATCAAATATGAATGTTTTATTATAATCTAACTAAAATTGTGAATATTTTTTTTTAGAAAATAAAAAATATAGTATGATACATTTTAAAAATCATTAAATAAAAGTTTTTATGATTATAATTATAATTATTATATTTTATAAAAAATTGTGCAAAATTAAAAAAAAAATTCACGATCGCGATGACCTTGATGACCGCAATGATCTCCATTATATCTGAAAACACGATAAACGCGATGCGATCGAAAACGTGACCGCGACCGCTATTTAAATCTCTGGTATTGATCGTCACCAGACCCACTTCCAAAACATATTCATAACAATATTGCTCATGCCTCCATTATCCTCTTCCCCATGGCCTGTATTCATTTCTTTCGAGACCAGTTTATGATATCCATTCTTTACAAAGTAGACTCCACTCTTGGTGTAGTGCCAAACCAAAACATCCTATTGACCACTCAAGCTAATGGGTATAGCTCTAATCTCTTTTGTCGTATCCTCATAGAATATATTATCCAGCTTTTCATTATTCCATTGTACCCCATTTGCATGGAACAAATCCTTCACCATTCCATCACCTAGTATGTGGTCTGTTTGAGGAGTAAGGCTAAATTTGCACACTGTTGGGATCCATTTATCATGTCAAATCCTGGTTCTTTCCCCATTTCTTACACGCCACCTTAAGCCAAAGTTTAGGATAACAATTCCCTGCCAAATGCTTCTCCCAATATGGAAAGGTGCTCTCCCTAATTCTGCATCAAAAAAATTAATTCTAGGAAATAGTTGGCTTTTAGCACCTTGTGAACAAGCGAGGAAAGATTTTACATGAGTCTTCATCCTTGTTTCTCAATAAGGGCCTTGTTAAACAAACTTATGTCTTTAAAGCCCATTCCACCTTCATCTTTCCTTGTACACAATTTCTTCCAATTCATCCAATGGATCCTTTTTTTCCATAGAGTGTCGTCACCAAAACCTACTAATAATCATGTTGATCTCATGGCATAAGCTTTTTAGGAACAAAAAACAAGACATAGTATATGCAGACATAGATTGTAGAATCACTTTAATAAACACTTCTTTTGCTCTAGTTGATAGCCATTTGTGACTCCAATGCTTTATTTTCCTATTTATTTTCTCCAAAATCTCCATGAAATCTTTTTTCCTCTCTCTACCAATGAACATAGGCAACCCCAAATACCTTTCTGGATTAGAAATGGACAAGATCCCAAACAACCTTTTTGTCATTTTGATCGCTTCTTCACTTGTATTTAAACTAAAAAACAATCCTTATTTGTTGTAATTCATCTGCTACCTAAAACCTTTCTCATATACCTTTAGCATGTCCCTTACTATATTGCATTCCCTTTGTTTTGCCTTAAAGAAAAGTAAGCTATCATTTGTAAAAAATAAGTGAGTGATTCTTGGGCCTCAGGCACTAGCTCGAACTCCTTGTAGCTGGCCCTCCCTTTGGTGACTAGATAACATTGTCGACAATCCCTATGTACATATCAAGAACAAATAAAGTGAAAAGGGACTCCCTTATCGAAGGCCCCTTTCAGAAGAGAAATTATCAATCACAAAATTATTTATAACCACCCTATAAGAGACAGAAGAAATAGAACTCATAATCAAGGATCTCCATTTACTACTAAAGCCTAGTTTACCCAAAATAGCGTCAAGACACTACCATTCCATCAATCATACGCTTTGCTCATTTCCAATTTAAGTGCGACCCAACCATCCTTACCTTTTTCTTTTTTGTTTCATAGTATGCAGCAACTCACAGGCTATAAGAACATTATCAGATATAAGACGCTTTGGTTTTCACTAATACAAGTTGGTAACACCAACTTTAATCTATTAGCTAAAGTTTTAGCAATAATTTTGTAAAGCACATTGCACAGGCTGATTGGTCTGTACTGGGTCATTTTCCTAGGACTACTAGTTTTGAGGATGAGGACAATATGGGTTTCATTGATACTATTCCGGCTACCAGTTCCATTCAAACAATCAAAACAGAAATTAATAACTTCAGGTCTTACACACCGAAATGTAATCCACGACCAGACACCACCGAATATTGCCGTTATCGCCGCCTATCACCCAAAGGACTTCTTTTTTTCTCCAGCCTTCTCTGTTCTTGCTTTTGTTCGGCTAGACTATATTCTGCTGTTGATGCTTTCGGCTCTGCTGATTATTGGATTTCCGTTTTCTGTTGTGGTTGCTTTGTTTTCTGTCTCAAGGTTTTGGGCATGCGTTATTCCGGGGTTTGGATTTTCTGGTTGGAGCTAATTGAGCTTCTGAATTAAAGTTCTCTGTTATTGCTCTGGAAATTGTTTCCTCTGTATTACTTGTTCAGATTTTCGATTGGGTTCCATTTGATAATTTTAGGTTGCTGACCTTTGTCCAGATTCTAGAACTCGCTTCTTTGGCAGAGAATTCCTTGCTTTGCTAATTGTGAATTTGTGATCTCAGCTGCCTCTGATGAATCTTAGATTTTTCGTGCTGACAAACTAGAGCTTTTGGAACTAGGTTTAGGACCTGCTGATGTGCTGTTTGCTGGAAATTAGGATTTGTAAAAACCAAAAAGCTTTGCCCAGAACTTTTTTGCTGCCAAAATTTGCTTGGTATTTGCTCTTGATTTTTGCAATTCTATTCCCGTGATGGTTGTTTCTGAATTCTCTATGTTTGTGGCACTTGGTGGATAGGGTGAGGCTGACCTGCTGTGGCTGAATTGCTGTTTATTTCTTCTAAATTGTGCTCTTTTGAAGCTAGCTACTGATCTATGAGGCACAATTTTTGGTTGATTCCTTCGATTTGCTTTCTGTGTTTTGTGCTGGTACTTGTTCTCTGCTTACCGAATACAACTTAATTGCTTGATCGAATTGCTTGACTCTGGTGTCAGTGGCCTCTGATTGTTTTTTTGTTTGCTGCTGTCCGGCCCCGTTATTCACAGATTGAGAGCTCTTTTTATAAGGGATGAGTTCCTTTGGACAAAATTTAACTTCACCGTTATGATAAAAATTTCCGAGACTTTCTTCTTTGATTTTTTCTTTTCCAGTGAGTTGGAGATCAAATATTTCCTTAGGCAATGAATCTTTAATTTTCAAATTTTAAGATTGAATCTAAGACTCAAATGGGTCCAAGATTTTCCCTACAAAATCTCACTTTTTTTTTCGATTTTTTGATTTTTTTTTCTGATTTTAACCAAAAAAATTAAAACCAAAAATAAAATCAAAATTAAAATCAAAATCAAAACTAAGATTAAAATTAACATTAACATTAAAAACAAAATTCAAATCAAAATTAAAACTACAATCAAAATTAAAATTTGTGAACCTTTAATATTTAGATTCAAAATTCATTTTTTGTATTAAGATTAACTTGCACAATCAAAATTTATTTTAATGCAATAAAATCTCAAATAAAATGAAATGTCTATATATATATATATATGTATATTATATAAATAACTTAAATAATAAATAAATTGTATAATAATGAAATTTGAATTAACATAGGGAATGCTTGTCATATCTGCAAAATATATTATTTTACATAATGTTTAGCGCTTTTAGCATATTAAAATATAAAATTAGAACACTAATTAAAAAGAAAAAATTCAATATAAAATTAAAAAAATTTTATTTATAAAAATAATTGATTTGATAAAAGTCTTTCAATAAATTAAAATTCTTATAATTAACAAATTAATGAATAAATATTATTAGTATTTATAATAAAAAATATTTAAAATAAAAATTTCAAGATATAATGAACATAAATGTCTATTTTCGTTAATCAACAGTTATACCAACATCTGTGCTTTTATTTATACTAAATTTTGTTGCACTGTATGTGAGACACAAATACATATTTTTATTTATCTTTAAATAATAATTATATTTAAAACATATAGTTGCATATTTTGTGCACAAAAAAAAAATTTTTCTTGTTAATAGAAACGTGTTTTGAACAGTAAAATTATATTGAATTACAACTTTTATTCGGTTGACCTAAAGCATATAATATATAAAATCAACAAGTAATTGATTCAATCGGTTAAGGTCATTCTTTTTGATAAAAATATATTAAATTTAAGTCTTATCGATAATCATTTGTTGAGATCATATCGAATGTACGATTTATAATCATCTATTTTAAATTATCAAATACAACACATTTTATTTTAACTTAAAAAAATAAAATAATTTATCTATCTCAAATTTTTCTTACAATCTATCTCTTAGTTCTTGCTCATTTTAAGTTCGGCCGCACATTTTATCATATTCATTTTATTTACCGTAAACACCACACTAACTACCACACGAACTTAAGTATCGAAACGTATTTCGAAATAACAACTTCAACATCTCTATCCATATTTTTTAATCGCAGGTTACATTTTACATTCTCTCATACCTCGCTTCTCTCCTTTAAGCTAAAACAACCAAAAACACCATAAAAACAAAAATTTTTTGAATTTTAAAACGAAAAGATGAGTAGGGAAATGAAATGGACAGAGCTTTCAGTCACAATCAATGTTGAAAATTTTTATATTAAAAAATTTCAACAAAAAGAAATATTATTTTGAGCCCAAACAGTAGTTCAAGTACTGTTATTATTAATTAAGCACCATAAATGTATGGAAAGAAATTAAATTCAAAATTCCAAGTGTCTTCATAGAAACAACAGCGGGATTCTGACCAAAAGTACTATTGGGTGCAAGAAAAAAACAACTCTTCGATATATATATATATATATATATATATATATATATATATAAAAGAACATTAATTAAAAGAATCTCCAAAAAAAAAAAATAAAGGTGAATATCTGTCTTATATAATAAATTATCACTCTAACTTATGAACCATAAATTTTTTTTAGCTGCCAAATGTTTTATGGGCTGAATCAATAATTAAATTATTTTTCTTGATTTCGAAAATAAATAAATGGACTATAATTTTGCTTGTGTCATTTTAAAAATAAAAACCCTAAAATCTCATATTTCTTACATCTATTCTTCTAATTCCTAAAAGTTAAGCTTGGCCCAAGTATCCTTCAATTAGCCAGACAACTAAGTTTAAAATTAAGCCCAAACTAAGTAAAAAAAAAAAAAATCACTCGTGATAATTTTTATTAAAGCATTTTTTATGTTATTTAATAATTTTTTTCTATTATTATTATAATGATAATTGATTCAATTATTTATAAAAATTAAAATTGATAAAAAAAATATTAAAAACATATAATAAATTAATTCTTTGAAAATCTAAAGAGGAGATTTTGATTAAAAATATAATTTTTCTAAATAAAAGATAATTATCGGCTCCACAAAATTATTCAAATTAAAAACTCTTCAAAATTTTCAATATAAAGATTATTTGAATACAACATCGACATAGAAATACCAATAAATCTATCTATATATAACTAATGTATGCTTAATATAAATATAAAATGTTACAAATATTTATAATTTTGTTCTCAGCTCTTTGACTTTCTCCCCTTCCCCCATGAGTTTTGCCGATCTCATGTACCAAAAAAATCTTTATAACTTGTTTTTTCTTTAAATTTTTTATTTCAAGAGTCAAGTATTCAATACAACGTTGCAAATATTTAAATATATAGATATTTCAATTTTTAAAAGAAAAAAAATGATATGTTAGATTAAATATGTAATTCTAAAATATTTAGTTATAATTATAAAATGAATAAAAAATAATCATTCAAAAAATAAAAATTAAATTCTTACATATATATTTGTTATAAAATATATATTTTAGTATTTAATATACATATATTAAAATAAAAAATAAGTATTGGTAAATATATAAAAGAATCTCACAACGAAATGTGGGAAGCATTCTAGTATATATAAAGAAATGGTCTCTCCTTCATTTCTTTCAGGTAAATAAAACTTCATAAATTATCCTTGAATTGATGTAATTATTAGATTGGATAATTCGTAAGATATGAAAAGGATATGAAGAAAAAAATGTGAAAGTAATATAATTTAAAATTTTAATAAAATTATATATTAAAAAAATAAAAAATATATTTTGTATTTAATGAATTTGATATGATGGTTTTTATAATTTTTTAAATATAAATATTCTAATTGACAACTCGGCTTCCAATATTCCAAATTATTACTATTTAGTTTCTTACATTTAAGCACTAGTTAATTAATTTCCTATTAAAAATTAATCCTCAATGGACAGTTTGCTTTCTTATACACAAATAAAACAAGTAAAAAATCCCCATCATCTGATCCTCACCAATAGTTAAAACTTTTTGCCACCCGAAATTTTGGATCAAGGATGATACCTGTTCAAAAGAATAAGTTCCAATCTCTCAAAAAAAAAAAAAAAATAATAATAAAGTTAAAGCTCTTTCATTAGCAGTACGACTACTACAATTTTTTTTTTTTTTTAAAAGATATAACTAAATTTGATGATTCTTTCCGTTTCCCAGCTTCAATATTCCATACCTGTCCCAAAAGCGTTGGTCTCCTTGGTTTACTGCAGCAATCTGAAATGAATTGATGTCATAAGAATGTGAAGGTGATGAATCCATGGCTTGGTCTTTCACAGTATAATTGGTCTTATTTTCTTGGCCAACAATTGAGTCAAGCTGCTGATGAAAATAATTGATGCTCCTGAAATCCTCTTTGCGCTTCTTGTAACACTCAGCATTTGTCATGTCAAAGTACATCTGCATATTGTCCCACTTCTCTTTACACTCAACTGCTTCACGCCTATGCCCCAAACTCACCATTTTTGTTTCTATTTCTTCCCACAAGCTTTGCCTTGAAGACCCAGTTTCCAGGAATCTTGGTTCCAAGCTTTTCCTAAGCTGTATCAAGCTAGAGACTTCATGTTCAGTCCATTTGTTTGTGTTAATCTCATCGTGGTTTTTGGTCAAAGGCGCTTCTGCTGAGGATGAAACTTCTAGCCCTTTCTCTGTGAACTTTTTCAAAACCTCCATTAATGCAGCATCACGAGATTCAACCCAAGCTTTTTCCTTGGCCCAGAACTCGAGTTCCTTATCAAACTGAGCAGCCACTTGTCTCCTCCATTCTTCCTCTTTCGACATTCTCTCTTGCTCTTTATCTTCAATGATCTTCAACATTCTTTTCATCCAAACATCTTGTGAAAAAATTAACTTCTTCATCTGTGACTCCACAAAGCCCTTCACCTTCGTTTTCCATCCCTTCTTGCTTCCACTCTTCTGATTCTCCATTGACTGTTTCATCATAAAAGCAACAGCTGAAAGGTCATCACCATTGTTTTCCGACGATGAAGTCTCAAATTCAGATGCATTGGAGAAACTAAGGCTCTCACTTAGTTTCCGTTCTTGCATGGATTCTTGCTTTTCTTGGTTCATTGCATTGCTTTGAGTCTGGGAAAAAAGAGTCCTTTGAGCAAGGTTGGTTTCTGAGACTGAACCTTGATTGCTTGTTTCACCATAAAGGGCTTCCAGTTGTCGAAAGAACCTGTAATTTTTCCCGTCTTGTCTTCCAGCTTTACCTTCCTTAGTTTTCTTGTAGTATTTGTAAAGGTTCTCAAACTTCTCTCTACATTTCTTCCCACTTCTCTGGTACCCATGCTCCTCCGACATTATTCTAAATCAAGATAGAATATCAAGAAATTAAACATAAAAAACAAAAAGTAAAACTAACCCAAATCGTAAAAGAAAAACTAACCCTAGTTTCAGGATACAGTTTCCCTTTAGCCTCCAAACGATGTTATCCAATAGTTTCAATATAAAATCTATACACCATACACAACCGTTTAACAAATGTAAACTCTGTAATTAATTAATTTTAAATTTAAACATGTTGAAAGTGTAAATATCTTACAAGAATTGATTAAGCAAAGAGGGTTTGTACGCAAGCAACAAAAGAAAGAAGATTTGTTTTGGTAAGAGTTTGCTGAAATGAAGGCAGTTAGGAATCCAGTGAAGGAATACCAGGGATTAGCCATTTTGCAAAATAAGACAATCTAGTTTAAATTAAAAAAGAACTGATAATGGATCTCTGAGTTAACTCACAGCCCTGTTGCTTTCAATCAGAGATAGAAAGCCAGCTGAAACAAAACATCATTTGATTGAAAACTCTTGTACTTTTCATATAAATAGAAAGACAAACTGGTTTTACCATGCAAAGCCAAGTACGTTTCTTGATTAAGCATAATCACAAAGTTGAAACCAAAAGAGTAAAAATGGAAATCCAAGTGAAAAGAAGAAGAAGAACGGATAAAAACTGAAGTGGGTTTAGTATGAAATATATATATATATATATATATTTATATATATACCTAGACACTTCATCCCACAAGGGTCCTTTCTGATTAGCCTCCTTGAACTTGGAATCAAGTCTAGATCTGATCTCCAGCAGAGTGATAGTCTCTTGCCTCGGCCACCGACTCTTGCCAACATCGATATTTCCCAGACTCCATCCACTACTCTCCATCTCAACTCCAAACACTGCTGCACAAGGACGAGAAGCCGCAGCAGCAACAGAAGCAGAAGCTGAAGAAGCAATAGCACTGGTGGCAGAAGCACCTACGAAATGGCCATGGCTAAACCTAACCAAACCACTAGGCATTGCCATCCCATTGCTCAGCATGAAGGCTTCATGGTATGGAGCTAATGGAGCCATGTTTCTTTGAGGAAGGTATGGTTCAGAGGTTTGTGGCAAGGTTGCCGGAAAATGGGTTCTCCTGGCTAGAAACCGCCGGAGATCAGGTAGGCCGTACTGATCAGCCATTTCCATTACGTTTTGTCGGAGTGAAAAGAAAAACTAGTAAAATACTGAATAGAAAGAGAAAGAGAGAAACAGTCAAAATGTTTATATGAGATTAGACGACTTTGTTTGGGCCTTTTTTCTTGGGAGACAGGATCCGAGTCTACCGCATCTTTCATCAATCTTTCATCACTTCATTCTCTCTCTCTCTCTCTCTCTGTGTCTCGCGTAATAGAAACTATACGTAAATTGAGAGCCAATGAAATGGTGACAAATGTCAAAGCATTACATAAGGAAGGATATACGGAGGCCCAGAGACTGGTCATATGACGCGTGTTGCAGTGCTGGGACTTTGTCTTTTGACCAACCTGTGCGGTGGGATCCTCCAGCTGGGCCTTCGGCACTAGGCCCCTATCCCTATACCTGCCCCTGGCTATAAGTACTCTTGGCTTGTTGCTCTCCGCTTTTAAATGGCTGAGCCATTGCTTTCAAAGTATCGTTGAATGCAACTGTTCTTTTCCAGGGATTCAATTTGCTTCGGATTTAGCTACCTTCCATTATTTTTCAGTATATTTTTTATCATCCTTCACATATGTAGAATGCGTTGGTAAATTTTGTAATACGAAAATGAATTATGATTGTGATCATGATATATGAAGATGGTAATGAGTTTTATCATCTCAAATTCATGAGGAAAAAAATTCATTCCTTTTGAAGAATTATTTTATATTCGTATCATTTCAAATTCAGATCTTGACTTTGAAATTTTTTATTGGACAATCAAATTATTTGCATTGGAGTCATTGTAATTAAAAATTATTTAGTTATAAAATTAAATCAATTTAATTTTAGATTATTGAATTTAAATTATTTCATATTCAGATTGGATAAGATCGATTGTTGATTTTTTTATTAAATTGAGTTGGTTTTGGATGTGCGTATCGGCACAAGTTTTTCTAATTGGGATCAGTTTTAACGGCTCTAATGATAATAAAAAAAATATATTGCAAATAATGAAGGGAGACCAACCATTGGTTGGATATAACTTTTTTTTTTTTTTTCAATGAGGATACACCAAACATGATTGAAAATACTGTTGCTAAGAGGATCTTATATTCTTTGCAAGTGTGCATGTGTCGGATTTATTGAAATTTCCTTTACATTGCTTGAAATTTATTTGGGAAAATATATGATATGCTATGATAAAGTTACAAAAAATATATATATTTAGTTATATAGACGAATTATTTTGTCATCAGATTCAAAACAGTTCATTTTCATGCTTTTATAGCAATATATAAATATTTATTTATTTATTTATTTATTTTATATATATAAAAGAGGAATCTACTCATACAAATGTAAAAGTTATACATTTTTTTATTTTTAAATTAAAATAACTAAATATAAATATTATAAATTTAATTTTGATTCAAAAATTTTTAAAAAATGTATAACTTTTATTCTAATATATGTGTATCTTTACTTATATATATTTATATAATAAGTTTTGATTTGGATTTGATTGGTTTGGTTCTTTGCCTTGGATTGAAATGTCACCTTACACCTTGGGAAAAGTATTTACTACAATTTTTTGGACTATTCTACTTTTAAAGACAAAAAAGATTGTTCAACTTCTTTTATGATGAAATTGTACAATATTTGAATATTAATTATTTGATTTATCACACTGCACATGCAGATCCACCCATGCAAATATAACTCTTTTGAATATATATATATATATATATATATATATATGAGTAGAAGTTTAATTTATTAATATAATTTTTATACTTTTTTTTTTAACATTTGAATAAAAATTAAATTATTGACTCATTTGAATCTAAATAATATGTAAAAGTATAAGCGTTATATTGGTGTAAATGGATCTTTCCTCTTCATATATATATATATATATATATATATATATCCATTTATACAAATATAAGTGTTACACATTTTTTTATCTTTGATCAAAATTATTATGTGTAAATATTATAAATTTAATTTTCATCCGATAGTCAAAAAAGTGTGTAACATTTAAATTAGTGTAAGCGGATTTATATTATGAAAAGGGATTTACTTATATTAATTATATAAGTCTTACACATCTTTAATTATTGAACCAAAATTAAATTCATGATTAATTTGGATCAAAATAATATTTTTAATCTTAGTTATTTTAATTCAAAAGTAAAAAAAAAAAGACTTACATTACTATAAATGGATCTTTCCTATATATATATATATATATATATATATATATATATTTATGAGAGCAAATAAAAAGGGCTTTGAGTACAATTTTTTCTTTCGAACATATATAAGATGTTATTTTTCTATTGAAAAAAAAAAAAGAAAAAGAAAAGATACGATCATTTTGTTATTAGGGCATTCATGTAAACACAAGGTCTAAATATGAGGTTTTAGTTGAGGAGTCATAATTTGTCATCTAAGTCAAGAATCTAATTTGTCATCTAAGTCAAGAATCTAATTTGTCATTTTTTTTATAATATGTTTTTAACAAGGAACATCTTGAAAATTCCTTTATGTAATCGAATGAAAGATCAATATTGATTGAATGATTGCTTAGACATGTACTTCAAAAGATATGTTTAAAAATATTGATAATTATAAAATTATAAATTGCATTAAATATAATTATAAAATTTTTAATAATTATGATCGGATATGAAAATTTTAATTTTTTATTTCTATGATCATTATCGTTGTTATCGTAATTTTTTTATAAGGTGTATATCAGTCATGTTAAACTTGATTGACATATGAAAAAACTTAAGTATGAACCTTTTATATTTATTATTAAAATATTAAAATAATATGAAAAACTTAAGCCTAAGCTTAAACTCAATCAATCAATTTATTTTATATTTTATTATTAAAATATTATGTAAATATATTTTAAATTTAAAATAAAATAATATTATTTATTAATGTAATAATAATTCCGATCAAACCTATAAGTCTAACAGGTTATCCAAACGGCGAACAACTCTAGTTTTCATCCTCGTAATGATCAAATGAGACATGGTAAAACCTTTTAAACTTTAGGTTAAAATATTAAAAACCCCATGAACTATTTCATTTGTCTTAAATAAATTCTTATATTTTTATTATATTTGAATAAATTTTTATTCTTTTATTTGTATCTATATAAGTTTTTATTTTGAAGCAAAAGATTGATTTATTTAAAGTTTATTAAAGTACAAATTAAAAAAATTAAAAATTTATTTAGATGCAAATTAAAGATTAAGAACTTAATTAGGTGCAAATTAAAATTTAAGGACTTATTTGAAAGTAATAAAAATATAGAACTTATGTAAACAAAATGATAAAATTCAAAGACTTTTTTACTATTTTAGCCTAAACCATATTTATAGGTTATGATAATTTAATTTAAGCCTTCATTAAGGATCCTATACATCTTTTATTATTACACCTTATGCCTTTTCATATCACAACCAAACAACCTTAACAATTAATTCACATAAATCTACTAGTTCCACTATTGATTTAATCATGTTATTACTTTGTTGGTTTTTAATAGATTTGTCCAAGAATTAAGTTACTTTTATAATATTTGAAAAGGTTTGAAAAAACATATTGAAATCGTTAAATATAGTTGGACAAAAAATGAGGTCCATTTAATAAGACAAGGAGCCAATTGACTCCATTATTCAAAGTTTGAGCCCGATTTAGCCTGACAACTATAATAGATATTATATTTTATATTTATATATATTAATTATATAAAAATATATATAATACTATAATGTAAACGTAAAAAATATGTTAAGTAATTCATGTTTTAAAACTTGGTAGAATAAAAAGGTAAAAATATTAAAGATGAACTAAAAATATATTTTTTATTTATTTTAACAAGTTATTTGAATGGGTCTAGATTGTACTTAATTATTATTTAATTTGGACATGTTAAAGTGATATTATCTTAAATTTATTAAATATCTAATCTTTTAGGTATTATATTCAAGTTGAGACTTTTTATCAATTATCAATTGATTTTAGATTGAATGCTTAATATAATATTAGAGTTTTATATTCTATTTTGTTATTCAATTTTGTTACTCTTGTACGTTACCTCTTTTAAGTTTGTCACATGATAGCTTCTATTTTAGATTACATGTGATGAAAATCTATTAAAGTGATGTCATATCATATTTATTAAATATTTTATTTTTGTGATCTTATTTTCAAGTTAAGACTCTTTATATATTATCAATTGATTTTAAATTAAATGTTTAGCCGTGCGAATAAGATAAAATTATTGGATCAGATCAATTTTAAACAAATAAGATGTTGATGTCATGTCTAAAATCATCCTAATTCGAGCTCATAAACACTTCTATTTCTTGTTTAAGAATCACTCCACTATCAGATCTAATTACTTAATTGATAGGATTCCCAACTTGATGCAACTTCTTTTACATCATAACACTCACAAAATTTCTCTTTATACCTCATTAATAAATACATCCCACTTTTAAAATATAAATCTTTATTTCTTCTAAATACACCCCATCTCAACAACATCACATTTTTCTTTATACCAAACTTAACCCTAAAACCATTAAACCCTTAAATCATAAGTTTTTTTTAATATTTCATTCATTGCAGGTAAGATATCAAGATTTTTGTTCATTAATTTGATTGAAATCAAGTGAAAGTTAGGGTTTTTTTAAAGTATTTTTGTTGAAATTGTGTTTCTTAAAAATAAATTTCTAATTTAGAAGGTTCTTGGAAATTCATTTCAAAAGCTTTAAAAGGTTTATTGAGAATGAATTTCTAAGAGTCTTTTAAAGTTTTTAGAAATTGATTTTCTAAAACTTTAAACATTGAATAGAGCGTGAATGGGGTATAAAGTTTTTTTGTTGTAATCATAGATATCGAAAATAAATTTTCAAGAACCTTAAAACACGGGATGTAAAAAAGATAAAATTATAATTTATTAAAAGATAAATTTAATAATTTACATATGGATATTTTTTTAAAAAAATATTGAAGTGTAAAGAGAAATTGAGTTGTGCATTTAGAATCACTTAAAAAAGCTATCGAATTAATGAAAATTAAAAAACCCGAAGCCAAACAAGAAGCCAAGCTGAGCCATGAGCCAATTTAATAGAAAGAATGGGAAAAAGAACTTGCAAAAGTGAAAGCTGACGTGGCAAAACAAGATCTGAGGTGGCAGTGATTATGAATGTTTAAAGCTTAAGAAAAATAGTGTATGATTATTGGTTAAAGGAGATGGGTATGGAGGGAAAGTGGGGTTTGTCTTTGCCTAAATAGGAAGGTAGGAGCTAAATCACAGCTGTACATCACAGCATATCATTTCAAACTGTTTGTACGGATGGTTGTTGATTAGGTTGTTGGGAGCAATAGAATTGATGGCCATGATGGTGTGGTGGGGTTATCATTCGATGATTTTGATGGAGAGCGGAGAAAAGAAGAAAAGAAAAGAAAAGGAGGGGACACCCTTTTTGTCAAGCGTCATTAGGTAATCTAATCTCTCAAAAGTCTCATCTCTCATTCCAAAAGAAAAACGAGAGCATGCAATAGAAACATTTCTTGTTCCCTCCTTGATGTATCAAAAATTTTCTATGGTTGGTTTTATGATTCCGTTAACATTTATCAAAACTTTCCTTTTTATGAACAGAAATTTGCTAGCAATAGTGGATGTGAACAGAGCTGGTAAAATCAGATCAAATTTGAAAATTTGTAAATGGTTAAAATTGGTATTGATATGAATTGATTGAAAAATAATAAATTTAAATTAAAAAAAAAATTTAAATAATTTGAAATCAGAAAATTAAAAATCAAAATAATTTAAATCATCATGATCCAATTTGCATCGATTTATAATTTAAAATGATTCGACTATAATTATAAGATTTTGTGTCAAAATTAAAATAAATAAGTTATCGCCTTTTTTCTTAAATAAAAATTTTAAATTGTTAAAAATATTATTGTTTATAATTATTATACAATTATTTCAATAATGTATTATCAATAAAATTAATCAATATTAAATCTTTATATTGAATTATGAAATTAAATTAATTGAAACTATCATAACATACAGGATTGAGAACTTAACCACTAATAAATCATGAAGTCACTATTAATTTTTTTATTTAAATATAATTGATCATCTAATTGAATTTTTTTTTTTTTTAAAGTTACCTAAGTTTGGTTAAACCTCCTTAAAGAAGAATGCTTCAAGAATTAAGTTTCGAAATTCGATTACCTAAGAAAAAGGTTTTAGTACTCTATAACACTTTGTACAAATAATGGTACCAAATAATTTTAAATCATCATAAAATATCTTGGCTAAATGATCTTTCCAATTTTTATTTTATTTATTTTAATTTTATCCTGTACATGTTGAAAAATTTTTAAGTCTTCCACACTATTTTGTGAAATTTTTTAAAAATTTTTCTCTAAAAATATTTAAGGAACACATTCGTTTTTTTAAAAGACTCTATCATCATATTGATTTTGTATTTTATGGAAAAAATTGATTTTTAGAATTTTTATTTTTATTTAAAAATAAACGTCAATCACTGGTTCCTAAGTTTTAATCTAAGGTTTCCATGATAGAAAATTTAGAATAATAACTTCTCACCTATAAATTTTGTAAAAAATCAATCACTATTAATTTCTCAAATTTTCATTATTAGATAATTTTTATTTACTTTTAAAATTCTTAGATTTATTATTATTATTATTAGTTGTTAAAAAAACAGTCAATTATTATTATTGAAATTTTGTCTAAATTTTTCACCATTGAAAATATTTAGGAGAAAATGTTTCATCTAAAAATTTTCATTTGGTTTCAAAAATTCAAAGTTTATATATATATATTTTTTATTATTCTTTCATTTGAAAATGAATATCTAAATTATTTTTACAAAAAATTTTAACTAAACTTTCCACCATTCTAAAGAATTTAGAAAAAATTTTTCATATAATTTAAAAAAACCATTTTTAATTTTTAAAATTTCATTATTGGGATAATATCATTTATTTTCAAAATTTTATAAAGATGACATGATAACACTAAACTAAAATATAAGAGAATTCAATTAATACTTTTTTTTTATCTCATATATGATCTTTTATTTACTTATCAACTAATTAAAACAAATTGCTAATTACCTAATTTAAATATGTATAATAATAATAATAATAATAATAATAATAATAATAATAATAATAATAATAATAGAACTCAGATAAAAAATAATAAATAAATACTAAGAAAACTAAAAAAAAAAAACCTAAAAGAAAATAATTAAAAATAAACTGAAGAGAAAAAAGGCAAATAAATACAAACGGGTTGGGTTGCTTATTGGGTCACACGTTGGTCGTGCATCAAGTCAGATGGGATCCGATTCCTTTAATGTTTCCAAAACTACGTCGTTTTGGCTAGATTTATAAAAGCCTTCTATTTATGCTTTCTTCTTCATTTTACATTTTTCCTTTCTCTTGCTTCTCTTTCTCTCTTTCTCAATTCTTTCTCCTTAAACGGTTGGCATTCCAATCCCAGAACCTGGTTGATAATTCTATAGTTTATCATATGATTTTATGGTGATTTTTGCTTGATGCTTAAATAAATTCATGTAAATATGCTCCTAATTAGTTTAAATTTTCATGTATAGGTAAAATTTATGAAAATAAAGGAAAGAAGGCAAATGTGGATAATTTGGAGTGATTTTCGATCAATTTGGAGCTTAATGTGCAAAGTGGCCTCACCTATGATCATTAGAGAAAAAACCAAAAAATAAGGTCATTGGAGCTGAATTGAGCTAGTTGGAGGTAGACAACTCTTATGTGCGGATCATGGAGCTGTTTTGGAGTTGATGTGTGGATTAATTTTGGCCAATAAATAAGTGGCTAAGTTGGCATATTCATGGCCTTTCATTGGCTGAAATATGAGGAAAAATCACAACATTTTGGAGTTAAAATTTGGAGAATGGACAGCAATTCTAGTTGGCAGCTTGGACAGTTATTAGTTCATTTGTGAACGCAAGTTTGAAACACCAAGATTTCAGGAGAGGAGTTAGTGGCTAACATCGCTCTTCTAGGACTTCCAATTGGCTGAATTTAGAAGCTCTTGGATCACCTAAATATAGCTCAAAGATATACAAGTAGAAAAAAAAATGTAAGTTGCTAAGAAAGGAAGGAAGCTTACCATTTACTTGCTAAGTTGGAAGCTTAGCTGATGGTTTGGAGCTTTTCCTCATTGGTCCATTCATCTTCCCAAATGCCTATAAATACCCACTCCTGCTGCCATTTGAAAAGGGACTAGATTAGAGAAGTAGACCTTAGAATTTAGAGTAGGATTAGATTAAGATTAGTGTAGGATTTATTTTCTCTGCTCAGTTTATTTTCTTTCATTTTCTTTTCTTCCAAACAGTAGTTCTTTTCATTTTTTCCTTTAATGTTTCTTTTGAATGTTCTTTACATTTACTTTGATGCCATTTGAATTTACAATCAATTTTCCTGTTAATTTCTTTCAATTCAACTTCCATTTTTTGTTCTTGTAGTTTCTGTTTTCCTTTACTTTCTTAGCTGCCAAACACTTAATTTTCTTGCACATTTTCTTTTCATATACTTACATTTGAAGCATTTTTTCAATCCTTTTATTATTCTAAGCATTTTACATTTAATCTTACTTCAATTCAATGCAAGTTTCTTTTTATCTCCTTTGCTGTTTTTGATTTCCTGTTTTGATGTTCATTCGGTTTTTTAAGCTTTTCACTACGATTTTCTTGTCCCTTTTTTTCCGAAATTTTACATGCATTTTTTTTATTTCTTGATTTGCATTTTTGCAAAATTTCACTTCAAAATTCATTCTACATTTCTTGCAATATTTTTTTTTAAAGTTTTGAGCTGCTGCTGACTAGAGGAGACACTGCTCTATTCAGTTTTTGGTTGCCATTTTGCATTGATTCCTTGACTTCTTGAAATTATTTTTGGTTCATCTTTCATTTACTTGTTCTGCATTAGTTACCTAGCTTGCATCTAAGTTTGAGAGCCAAACACCTTAAGATTTGAGAGAAAACAGAAGATGGTTGAGTGTGATCCAGAATCTTTCCTTCATGTTAAGTCATTGGTGTTTTCTTGATGATTTATGGCTGTTTGGTGAGGCTTTGAGGAAGGTTAGTGGTTCTTCAAGGTAGTGACAGTGGCTATGAGGTAATCTTTCGCTTGAATCAAGCTTTGATCCTTTTCTTTTGGCTTTGATTTTTAGTTTGCTACATGTTTGTTTAATTTTCTATTTTGAATTTTCTTTACTTGCTGTATTTTACTTTGATTTGTTTTAAATTGATGCCTTTGTTCATTTATATTTTGTCTTTGACATTCCTATGCATTTTCATTTTCATTTACTCACTTTTCGTGCATTTAACTTTTCGTTTTTGCTTACTTTTTCGGTGTTGTTTTCACTTTGTTAATTTTCTGTTTTGAGTCCTTTGATTTGGTTATTGTTCTTTTTGTTCAATTCTTGTTGTTTACTTCATTTCCATTATAGATTGTTCGTTAATTCTTGAATTTGATCGAGCCATCTAGGGTTGAAAACTTAATATGCTATACTTTGATACTTAGATCTAGGATAACCCCTAAATTAATTCTCATAAGAACGACAACTCTCTTGTCACTATAATTATTTGATAGGCCTGTGCACTTGTAAAATTTTCTAATCGCTGGCGGCTGGCCTGTTGCCTCCTTTGCCACTACCCACGGCCGTCATATTCCGCTAGTAGCTGTCGCTCGTTCGTGTTGGAATTTTCCCAAAATTCACTAAAAGGATCCCTTTCAACTCCTCTTTTCCTTTCCTTGCCACCAATTTTGTATATCTTCCTCAAAAAACACATATCTAAAACCTAAATTAGGTTCAACCAGCACTTGAAATTCCTTTTAGTTGTTTTCTGCCTGTTCACAGCCACCAGAAATTTTCTTTCATTGATCCTAAACGCCAAACCAAAAATTGATGAAACCCGAAATCCTCAAAAAAGAAAACATCTTTGTCGAGAGCCACCACTAGTCTCACACCCCATGGTCAACCAAAATCAACAGCACCTCTTCCTCTTGTCTTTCTTTAGGCGACTGACCCCCAATGACAAAAAAATAATAATAATAAAAATAAAAAACAAATCAAGACGAAAAACAACTCTCCGCCAAGTTTCTTTTTGGAGACTTTTTCTTAATTTTTTTTTTTTTTTCTATTGGACATTATGGAACCCTTACTGCTGGAAACAATGTCTCTGTAATTACTCGATGGAAAGTATTTTTCATTTGCTCGTGTGTAATTAGTTGTTGTTGATTGTGTTGCTAGAGCCTTACCAAATTGTGGATGAATTGTTTTGCTAGGGGTATGTGGGTTATGTTTTCTGAGTTTGAGTTTGTTGAATCTAGGTTTGATGGAAAACCTGGTGTTGAGGATTAATGATCTGGAATTGAGTTTATGGTGGCTACCGAACTACTACTTTTTGGGATTTTTTGCTGGATTTTGCGACTGTCTGCTAGATTTTTATGTTGCTATTTTCTATTGTGATGATTGCTGATGTGCATTGTGTGAATTGTTTCTGGGATTGTTGATGTCCTCTTTGTCTTATTGTGTTTGTTTATGTAAGCAAACAGTCCCCATTGAAACAAGCTTTCTAATTCAAAACAAAGTATCTTTACGGAATTTAAATCAAAACTTCTTTTTTTTTTTCCACATTTCTATCTTTACAAGATTTAATCCCTTTATTTTTCAAGAGAACTTATGAATCTTGTTCGAGGGATTTAAAGATTACATTCAAAAGTTTTATAAATCTCAATATTAAAATAGATTCAACTCAAAAGGTTTACGAATTTTATCTGGAGGATTTAGAGATTATGCTTGAAAATCTTAGAAGTCTCGGCACTAAAACATATTCAACTCAGAAGACTTGTGAATATTTTTCAAAAGACTTAAAAATTATGTCTGGAAGTCTTATAAATCTTGATTTTAGAATAAATTTATCTTGAAAGATTTACGAATCTTGCTTTGAGGACTTAAACACTATATCCAGAGGTCTTAGAAGTCTTGACACTTATGAATGCTCTTCCAAACAGAAGCTCCATAACTTTAAAAATCTCATCTTTTTTAACTTGCCAAATCATCTCATCATCACGATCAAAATCCTTTTCTTTTTTTTTTAAACGATTTTCTTTTGAGCTGGAAACTCTTTTTGCTCTAAATTTTCAGATTTCCCATCTTACAAGCTCTTTCCTTTTCATCTTAATTTTCTTGTTAATCTTTTAATCATCTTAGCATTCCTCTCCCTTTTACCTCTTTTAGGCTAACACTAGTTCTGTCCAACAGTAGTTATAAGGACAAATTCCTACCAGTGGTATCCCTTAGCTACACTTTCAACTCTTCAATTGTTTTTCAAATAAATGGCAGTAAGGTTCTCTAGCCCTTCAATGGAAGCATCTTTTTTTTTTACTAAGGCTTCTTAGTCAACCCTTCTCTTACCCTTTTTTTACAAGTCTTTTATCTTGGCTCGTAATTCCTCCACCAATAACCTCACCTGCTTATATAAGCCCACTTATTTGCTAAATACTACAACAAACACAAGAACAAATCGAAACCAGTCATACACATTAGCAGTGCAATAATAATTTTATAAAATAAAGTTATTTAGACTTGTTTTTAGTGTTTAAATAAAAGAATTCTGCTTAGTTCTTAAAAAAAATAAGCTTCTTTTTACTCTAATGTGCTTAATTTACTATTTTGTAAGAAACCCTAAAAAAAAATGGAATTTTGGTAAATCTTAAAGAATCTTGGATTTTCTTGATCAATTTTGGATGATTCTTGGTACATTTAGAGTAATATTGGATTGTTTTTAATGTTTTTTTATTGATTCTTGAAAATCTTAAAGTTGGATTGATGAATTTATGCAATATTTGCTTAGCTAAACCTAAGGATTAAAGTGTAAGAATTGTTGAATCTTGATGAAAAATTTAAAAATTTCATGCAAAAATTATGTAAGGGATGTTTGGCTATGATTAGGGATAAATATGTAAGTTCAAGTTAAATTCAAATCCATAGTGTTTTATGTAGGCACACATTGATAAGATTACTAATAGATAATACGGCAACAAGTCTTTTTTCATTAGCCAAGAGATAACTTAGAGGCTTATGTGTCATGATAACTTGGAAGTTCTATTTATACTTGAAAAAGTCTAAATAACCCTTAGTTTTCCTGTTTCAAGAAGGTTTTCCCACTTTGATTTGAAAATCCCACTTTGACTTAGAATTCCTATCTTGATTAGGAGATATACTTAGATATCCTATTTAGAGTTGATTTTCTTAAGTTGATTTGAAAATCCTATTTTGAATGAGTATTTTGGTAGGATTTGCATGAAGATAGAAGAGTACTTAAAAAAGAGGCAACACATGAGGAAAACACAACTTAGAATTTTACTTTCTTTTTCTCAAAGAACTTTTTAACAAGAAGTATAAGTTCAAGATCTAAGAAACTAATCTGAGACCAATTGATTTCAAAATTCAAACCTAATTCAAGAAAGGTCAAAAAAAAAGTTAAAGCCAAGTTGGAGTTCTTATTCAAAAGTCTGCCAAGAATTTAAAAGTAATTACAAAGCATTCTTTTCTCTTGAAGAAAGCCCTAGCCACCATCTTCGTATTCTTGTTTTATAAATAACTAGCTTAGCCATTAAAAAAAAATCATGGTTGGGATAGCAACCCATCCTATAGCTTTAAAGTGTTTTTTTTTTTTTTTTGTTTTCTTGTTATTTCAAGTTCTTTTTAGTTTAAAGCTTGGGGTGACAGACCGGCCATTATTTTTTTAAGCTTTCTTGCATTTTTTCTTAAGTTTTTAATTTGATTTAGTTTCTTTTAAGTTAATTTAAATTTCTGCAAGTTTAATTTAAGTTTTCAAGCAATTTAAATTTTGTTTTGATTTCAATAAAATCAAGCTCTTTAATTTTCTATTCTTGCTATTTAGTTTAATTTGTTGTTTTAATTTAATTTAAGTTCAGTTCATATAATTTAAGGTTAATTTAGTTATGCTTTAGTTTGCTTTAAGGTTTCTTAAGTTAAATTTACTTGCGCAAGTAATGATTTCAAGTTAGTAGATTATGTTTAATGTTTATGCATAATTAAAAGTTTAATTTGCTCAGGTTCTATTTTGTTAGTTGCAATTTAAAATTTTCTACATTGTTTATGATTCAAGCATGTTAGATTAGGTTTAATTTGCTATTCTTAATGTTTCATGAGTTAAATTAAGTTTGTTAAGTTTAATTTTAGTTTCAATTTTAGTTAATTCAATATCTTTAGATGATAATTCAATTTCTTAAGTTGTTATATTAGATTTGATTAGTTAAGTAGTTTAATTTAGTTCTTGTATATTAGCTTCAATTTGTCTTAATATAATTAAGGTGTTATAATTTTGATATTTAGTATTAACTCTATTTACAATCTCTGTAGGATTAACTCTATTTATAATCCATGTGAGAATGATCTTTACTAAGTACTTGTATGATTTGTTCACTTACAGATTTTCAATCAAGTTTTTGGCACCGTTGTCAATGATTGGTACAATTTAATGCTAATATAGATATTAAGCATGCCTAATTGTTATTCATGCCATTTTTCTTTTTCTTATTTCTATTTTTTTTATTTTCTTAATGTAAGATAGTATGGCATATCTTGGGAGCCAAGGAGATTATGCCATACCTCGAGTAGGTGACATCTAATCAAGCAATATGAGGCTCGAAATTGAAGTTGATAGCTTTGAGATTGATCCAAATGTTATCCTAATGATCTTGAAGTCAGTACAATTTGAAGGTTTACCCTATGACAATCCGAATGTACATATTATCATCTTTTTGAAGATTTATAATATATTCAAATATAATGGTATTATTGATGATGCCATCCGCTTTTAGCTTTTCTTATTCTCACTCTTAGACAAAATAAGAAATTGGCTAATATCACTTCCTTCAAATTCTATTACTACATGGGATGAATTAGCTCATAAGTTCTTATCAAAATTCTTTCCAATAGCAAAAATAATGAGAATGAGGAATGACATTATATCTTTTAGGCAACGTGACTCTAAATCTCTTTATGAAGAATGAGAAAGATATAAAAACTTGCTTCAAAGATGTCCTCACCATGGGTTACCAATATGGTTTCAAGTACACACCTTCTACAATGGTTTGGTTGACTCAACTAAAACTATTGTTGATACTGTAAATGGAAGAGCTTTAATGAAAAAGTTTATTAAGGAAACTTATGAACTACTAGAAGAATGGCTTCCAATAAGTATCAATGGCAGTATGAAAAATTCAATACTTTTGGAGTAAATGTCATTCAAAGTCCCTTTATTTATTATGAAATATATGGAGAGAGCCATGCTAGTGAAAAATGTCTTATTTTCTACAATTCAAATTGGGAAAGTCATCAAAATCCTTCTTGGAATAGTAATAAAAAACTCCCATTATCTTCTTTAGAGCAAATGCATTCAAGTGATTTTGTTTATCAAGTTTCATCTCAATAAAAAAAGCCATTTTTGGAAGTAATGTTTTATTGTATAATTCAAGATCAAAGGGTATTGATTTAGAACCAAGAAGCATCAATCTGAAATCTTGAGGACCAAGTGGGTTAGATTGTTAGCGTTATCAATAACTTTTCCCATGAGACTTTACCTAATGATATTGAATCTATTATGTTGGAAGAAAGCTAAAAAGATTTTGAAGCAATCACCCTTATGATGGATGAAAAAGATGTTGAAAAGAATGCACCACCTAATTTCATTAAAAAATAAATTATGAGAGAAAATCAACAAGTCTAAGAGGATAAACCTTCACCACCTGAGCTTATTGAAGAAGAAAGTGTAGTTGAAAATCTTACAAGTGAAAAGGATATTGAAAAGCCTACACCACTTGAGTTTATTGAAGAAAAGATTATGGTGAATGAAAAGTATCAAGATAAAAAGTCATGGAAGGATAGTTTATTATGGAAGTTCAAATCCAAAAGATTAACAAACATCAACAAGTGACATCCTTTAATATTTTTAAACCACAGAAAAAGAAATTTTGCTATATTTTGAAATTAACTAATAATTATGGTTTTTATGAATAGGAATATTGGGCTTAAGTTCTTACTAAGGTGGTACACTATGTACATCTATCCATCTTTAGGGCATTCAAACTACCTTAAATGAGGATTTTTTACATAGTTAAACTGATTGACTATAACTCAGTATTTTTTGAGAGGTAATCCAAGTTTTAGTTTTCAAGTTTTTCATACTTAGGATTAGATTTCTTTATTTTAGTTTTCATTAGGAATAGATAATTGTTTGATTTGTTTACTTTTGCTTTATAGTAACAAAAAATAGAAAACTAGGTTAATGTACTACACTTGGAGAATTCTTACAATTCCAAATTTTGGAATTAGTTCTTGATGAATTAGGGGGGTATCTTTTTTTCCTTTAATACTTTATTGTTATATTTTTTACACATTGAGAACAATGTGTCATTCAAGTTGGGAAGAGAGAAAATTTGTTCAAAATTTGTTTAAATTTTTTAAAATTTTTAGTTTTTGAGTTTAAATTATCATATTTAGAATCATTATATTACTTTCTTTGTTTATTTTCTCATAGTCAAATGATAAAACTTTAATTGACTTTGGTTATAGCTTATTAGAAAAAAATGAATATAGTGAAAACATAATATGATTTTTAAAATTTATTTTTTTTTAATTGTGATATTTTTAACGTTTTGAGAACTTAGTCATTATCATTGAGATGTATGCATGTTTAGTTAAAGCTTATGTAGATATGCGATTATATTCATCTTTGAAGTTATGTTCCAATTTTAGAATTTGTTTAAGCCTTTCAAATTTACCTTTATTATGAATATCCTTCGTCACCCCTTTTAAGCCTACTATATATCTTTTCTTTGTTTTAACCTGCATGAATTAGCCATCATTTTAATTTATTATCTTTATCTTTCTACCTTACTTTATATGTATATAGATCAATTAAATCAATATGAGGCTATGTTTTATTGGGATGGAATGGTGGAGTTTGAAAAGAAAACAATGTGCAAATTTTGTTGCCGACAAAGAAAAAAAAAGCTAAAAAATGTTTTCAAACAAAAAAAAAACAAAATTCAAAAAGGGAGAAAACAAGGGTGAAAACATAAAAACAACAAGATATATGTGCAAATCATTAAAAGTTATTTTTTGAGAAGAAAAGAAAAAAAAAAGAAGAAAGAAGAACTTAAGTTTGGGCTATTCAATTCTTAAAAGCTTTCTCATCAAAGAAAAATATCATAAATAATGCATGTGTAAGGGTTATGAGCCTAAATTTTTTTTTATCATGTCTTAACCCTAGTCTGATATTACAAGCTTAATAAAGACCTATTCATCTTTGGTTAAGTGTGACTATATGTGGAAAGAGTATGTGAAAAGCAAACTTATGAAATTTGTGCATGCTTTTAAGATTTTGTGTTAATTTCATGTTAGCGTAACTTTAGTTGAATGTTTTGCATTGATATGGGATAAATTATTTACACACACACATGAAAATTGCAATTTAAAGGAAAATAACTCTTGAATGAGTCTTGGTGTTTAAATTATGTCTAAGTTATATTCATAATACAATTTTTGAAGAATTTATGAGAATCTGATTATTTAAAGTTTATATGATTAGTTTAAGCATGTGTATTCTAATCTAACTAAGTTTTATTTTACTTGAAAACAAGCAAAAGTTCAAACGACTTCAACATACTACCATCAAATTCCTTACTTTCGCAATCAGACATAACTCAGTTTGAAGGTTACTGAATAGGGGAAAATTTTGCACTTTCTCTTTGGCAAACTTGGAAAGGCTAGTAATAGCCTACAAGCAAGTAGCCTTCGTGAAGAACAAAGTGAGTGGCCTTTCATTTATTGCGATGAAGTTTATGAAGGTCATTCTATCCAACTAGTCACCAAAATACCCTATAGACAAAGCAACAACCTTAAGACCGGCTTTTAGTTACTTATTAGTAAGCTTGTTAGGTTCAGTTCTCATCACCAAGGATATGCTAATTGATGGTGGAAGAAGCAACATTGCAGTAGGAGTTAACGCGGTAAGGACAATGGCAACCTTTGTTCTTGTAGGCTTAGGCGCAGCTATTATAGGTTGGGACACCTTGGTTAGGGCTTTAGGCGGTGAAAAGGCAACAAAAGTAGTAGTTGGTGCCTTTGTGGTCATAAGGGCAAACAACATTGGTGTAAGAGCAATTGGCACAATAACTGGTGCACTAAAACTCTTCATGTCTTGTCTCTTGGCAAGAGAGGGTTAGAGTGCATAGATGTTTTGCTTCTCTTGGTTCATGACTCTTTAAAGCTTCACAGCATGATCCATCTCTGTAAAACAAAAGCACAACAATTAGAATCAGTCAACAGACAAAACAAGTCAATAACACAAACAATAATTACTCTTAAAAGGGCCTTTAATGTTTGGCACTCCCAACCCCTCACTCTCTCCTAGTCGTTCATAAACTTAGCATTTTACCTACTTTTTACCCTTTCTACCCTTAGCATAAGGATTGGCTCAAGCACTGAATGCATGCTTTTAATAAGAGAACCCTCATAGTAGGCCCAAACTGCTTGGCTTTCATAGCCTCCCTCTTTATTGCAATAACATAAGGAAAAACCGTAAGTTACCAAACAACAACAACATAATGTTTGCCAACAATGTCAATCCACAACAACAGCAATACCACGTACTTGTCAACCAAACATTGTACTTGCATTTTTTGCTTCTAAGAACCATTTTTTTTTTGTCCTTGGCTTCTCCTTTCTTTTTACCTTTTTCCTTATCTAGCACACAAATAAATAAAATAGTCGTGTGTCTAGCATATTATAATTATATATTTCAGTAAGAGAAATTTAAAAAAAAAAAAGAAAAAGAATTGACAATGGTATCATAATAATATTAATTTTGATATTTTCACTTTAAAGCAAAAAACAATAAATTGAAGTATAAACAAATTGAGAAATTAAGTTTGGAAAACAAAAACTCAATAATTGCACTTTTAAATAATTAAATAAAATGTTAAATACATATTTGGCCTTTAAACTATAAAAAATTTATCACATTAGTACTTAAAACATTTTTCTATCATATTGGTATTTGAACCTTCATATTGTTATCACGTTACTACCTCGAACTAACCCCGTTAGTAAACTTTGTTAACGTAATATGAATATCTAATAAGATGCTGACACGTATAAAAAAAGTTTAGTCATTGTTAAATCATCATTGCAATGTCCACATAAAAAAGAAATTTTCATAAAATATTTAAAAATATTCTTAAAAGTTCTAACTTTTTTTTTAAATTACAAAAAAATTTAAAAATTTTAAAAACTTCAAAAAAAATCTAAAACATTCCAAAAATTTTAAGAAATTCTAAAAATTCTAAAAAAATTTTAAATTTTTCAATAAAATATCTTAAAAGTTCTAAAAATTTTTTTTAAATTCTAATAATTTTTCAAAAGTTCTAAACATTCTAAAATAATTTTAAAAAAATTCAAAATATAAAAAATTAAAAAATTCTAAAACTTTTAATTTTTTTTTAATTTTTAAAATTTAAAAATTTATCAAATATATAAAATATTTTTTAAAAAAAATTTTAAAATTTTAAAAAATCTAAAAACTTTTTAAAATTTTAAAAAAAATTAGAGAAATTTAAAATTCTAAAGAAATTCTAAAAATTCAAGAAAATTTTTAAAAATTCAAAAATAATCTAGGAAACTTAAAAATTTTCTAAAAGATTTTATAAATTTTTTTAAAATTTATATAGTTTTATTTTTTATAAAATTTATTTTTTTATTGTTTTGATTTTTAAAAATTGTCAAAATTTTAAAATTTTTTCAAATTATGATAATTTTTATAATTTATAAAAATATTTCATATTTTTAACGTTTTATAAATTTTAAATTTTTTTGAGAAAATTTTAAAATTTTTTTGAATTTTTTTTTTAGTTTTAAAATTTTAAGAATTTTGAAAAAAAAATTTAAAATTTTTTTAATTTTTTGCAATTAAAAGTTTTTACAAATTTTTAAAATTTTTAATAGTATTTTAGAATTTTTAATTTTTTAAAAATTGTTTTGAATTTTTTAAAGGTTTTAAAAATTTTTAAAAAATTTAGAAATTTTTAAAAAACTTTAATATTTTTTGAGAATTTTTCAATTTTTTAAAAATTTTATTGAACTTCTCTTTTTAAGGCTTATGTGGTAATGATTATATGATGCTAACTGAATTTTTCTTTTACATGTGTCTACACGTTATTGGATGTTGATGCTACATCAGTAAGATTGACAAACTAAGTTAATCCGAAGTATTAATGTGATAATATTTTAAAAATTTAGATATTAATATGACAAAAATTTCTTTAGATACTATTTGTGACAAAAATTTGAAAGTTTAAAGGCCAAAGATATATTTAACCCTTAAATAAAATTTCATGTTTAAGGCAAATCTCATATAATACTTGTGACTTTAGAAAAAAGAACTACCAAAAAATAAAGATAAAAATTGTAAAATAATAATAATAATAATAAGTGCACATTTTGTTTTTAGCTTCATTTTTCTTTCATGAAAATGGCGCAAATTTAAACTAATTGAAACACTCCTAATTTGAAATATAAATGTTTGAAAAAGAAAAACAAAATGGATTTGTGGAGAGAACATGTTAAGTTTACCTTGATTTAAAGCTAATGGAATAGGAGAATAGCCTCCTAATTAATGCTAGATTACACCAAAATACCCCATTTACAATAGTGTTTCTTTTTTGTGCAATAGAAACTAAGGAGGCTTTACTAACATGTAAATTGAATAGGCATAATTAAATGGATTCATTTGAAAAATAATTTCAACATGTTTATGTTTGTTTTAATACTCTATTTATAATTTAAGATATTTTATTAGAAGTAAGAAATAAGTCAATTTAAATTTTAAATGAAAATAAATATAATTAATACGTTCAAATATTTTAAAATTTATGTAAAATCAAATCAAGATAATTAAAAGTAGGATATTGATAATTGTTTAAAGCCATTCATATATCAAAATAATAGATTATCCACATTGGATTTTTTCCTTTGCATCAAAAATTTTGACTTATATATTTATATGAGATCTATTTTTTCAACTTTATATATACATATAATTCTTTATTATATATATAATTAAATTTTGTATTAGTGATCATGTATACACTTATATTTATTTTACACGTAATTAATATTTTTTAACACATAATATTTAAAATTATGTTTTAATAAATTTTGATATTCAAAATATACAATTTGCTTTTAAATATATAAGAATGAAGATGAAGTTTGCATAAATTTTATTTTATAATAACTCATGATAAAATTGATTTTTATATAAATAAATATTTATTTTGTTATGAATTTAATCGTATAGTACGATACGTATGGAGTATAGTATGAATTAAATAGTATATATACAATTTATATATATAATATAATCCTTCATGACCTAAAAGTAAATTAGTACTGCTCAATAATAAAATTAAAGATGATTTATTTCCGCTGTTTACATTTAAAAATTCCGCATTAGTTAAAAAAACAAAAGTTAGAGAATGATTTTTTTATGTAAAGAAAGCCGCAATACTAATACTAATGTTTTTTTTTTTTTTCTTATCCAACATTATGGACCCAAATCTTTATATAATTAGAATATCAAACTTGAACTCTAAAATTAAAGCCTCGTTTAGTATTATTTTTTAAAATAATTTTTACGTTCAAAAATTACTTTTGACCCCAAATATATAACAAGTTTTGGCTTTCGAGTCTAAAAAACTTTGTTTTTCAATTCAAACCAAAAAGCTACTCAAGAAATATTTGTGGTAAAAATTTATGTTTGGGATAGAAAATTATTTTATTATCTTTATATTTATAACATTTTTCTATTTTATACATATAATTTTAAATATTTCAATTATTCACGATATTTTTTTCATAATAATTCTAAAAATTTAAAATTCTTAATTATATTTTTTACCACATTTTTTTAATCCAAAATTTTCCCAATCACAACAACAATGTTAAACTAACCTTTAGACGATGAAAACTATTGTATGCCCATAAACTACACTAGGGACAATATAGTAGTTTCGATATTCAATACACCATATGTACGAAGGTAATGCGTTCTTCATCATCCATATTATCTCGCTCTTTTCATTCCCACTTCATTTATCTTTCCTCGTTAAATGAAATACTAACTTGAACGTATGAGTGGATACCTGAACACCAACTCCGATGCCACATAACATGCATCTTTGCTTGGCAAGTACTTTACCATGGATAATCACAACAAATTTGGACATCAACCGTTTAGAAACTGTTTTATTCACTGCCCATGATGCTAGAATTCTTCTAACAATAGTCTCAAAGTTGGTAACCACCTCATTACCAGCTGCCTTGGAGTCATTACCACGTTGGCCACTTATTCCAAAATTTCAATTTGCATTGCCTATTACTCAAGTTGTCATCGGCCCTAATTAGTTGTTGTTTCAGTAATTTGCTTATGTTATCTTTAACAACAAAACAATGTCTTTATTACAGATTCAAGATAAACTGTGAGAAAGCACAGCAAGCCTGACCAAAATTTCAAAGATTTGATAATGGAAGCTAGATTAGTGGATTAAGTTGGCTTACTCATGGGCATTCCAAGTATCTCAATAGTTATATTGCCGGAATACTTGCCCTTTTTTTCGGCACTTCAAGTATTTAGATATGATAAAAAGAAACCAAATTCTTAAAACAGTCTGAAAAATTGAACTCAATAAGACAAAAAAGTTTAAAATTCATATTCAGTAAAATCTAAATTCGAAATGAATCGAATTTAAATTACTTGACTTCTAAAATACTCAAACCCAAAAAAAAAAAAAAAAAAAGAAATGGAATTCATTCCAAATTAAAATTATGTTGAAATAGTTACAGTTTATATAAAATCTAAAAATAAATTAATCAGCATTCAATTCAAATTTGAAAGGATCTAAATCTTAATTTAATTTAAACTTGAAATGATTTAAATATGAAATGATTTGAATTTTAAATGATTTAAATTTTAAATATCCGAAACCAAATTCGTTTAAATTTATTTGTTTGCCACCTACAAGTATTTCAAAAGTTGGAATGCTGGAATTTGGGAGATGGCAAATACTTGAGTTTGGGTAGTTTGGATACCAAGAATGACTAATGGATTTATCAATAGCTCCTGGTTTGGATTGTTTGTGTTGGAGCTTGAGTGAATTATCAAGAATGACTAGTGGTTCATGTTGTTGACATTGTAAAATATAATCCAATTGAGCCAAAATGTAAATTTTTCATGGAGTAAATATAATTTGTCGTTGCCGTTTTAAACTAAATTAAACTAAACCCTAAATTAAACTAAATTGGCAAATCACTCCTTGAGAAAAGTGCTGTCAGTGATCATGGAAGTGAAGCAGTGACAACAGTCAAATAGTTACTTCCAGTAGAAGATTCTGTGTCTTCCTTTTGACCAAAGCCATTTGACGAAAGCCACTCGGATATTTCACATGTTAAACGCGTATTCAAACATGTCATGTTTGGTGGTTTAGCATTATTAAACAGGAATCGTAATAAACCCAAAAAATTACCATATTGATACACCTATCACAACATAATTTTTTATATTTTTCAAACTCAATTTTTATTAAAATTTTAAATTATATTGCTTCATATCATTTTTTTATGACATATCACCCTTTCATTTTAAAACTGCCAGGTGAACAATGATTGATCTAACAAGTTGCCATTGCCACAGGTCTGGCAACATTGATTCCAACAAGGGTCTGACAAGAGCAAACATAATAAATGTAACATAAAAAGGTATAAAGCTTGTCCACCGCTAAAATACACATTGAACTTCAAAAATTTTGAGCTTCTCAGGAGACTTTTGAGGAAGCCATTGAATTCCACATGGTGAGACGGCATTTCTGTGAATGCTGTTTATACGAAATTCAACAATCAGAAATTTCCTACCACACAAACGGCTGGATAACATAACTGCATCACTGTGCCTAATCTTCATCAAACTTTATCTTCTTTGGAACAGGCTGAATGCTACCCACCTGCAAAATTCTCAATCAGTGTGTGTCGAAAGAAAAAAAGAACTCATGATCCAAAAACAAAATATAGTAAGATGCAATGAATTAACAGACTATATACAATATAAAAGAGTTAATGTGTAAATTGGTCTCTAAACTATATCATTTTTCATGATTTGGTAATTTGACTTAGCTTCTGTCTGGCACTTTGAATCATTAACTAATGGTGTTAGATAAAATGATGACATGGCAGATATTGACTAATGAAATTGTGTCATGTATCATGATTGTATTCGTTGATTTTTTTCCACATCAACGTATTATTAATAGAGTTGATGTCTGGGATAAATGACATGAAAGAAAGAAAGTTGGACAACCAAATCGTGATTTTTTTTTTCTTCCTAAAAGTACCAAAACGTGAAAAGTAATATAGTTAAGGGGCAATTTACACATTAACCCATATAAAATATGCTGTTGACAACTAATAATAATTTATAATTCATGTTAAGCATGTTTGATTCAAGGCAATCGTAAGTCAAACTGTCAAACGAGCGAATGCTGAAACTATATCATGATTACAGTCACTACATTCATAACAATGGCTGCCAGATCACAACTCAAAAAAGAGGAAGGACCAAGTTAAAATGCCCCTTCAACTGAAATAAAAAAAAATTACACCTTTAATTAAAAATGTTTTAAGCCTAGTATGATAAATTTTCAAGAAGCAACATGCTAGAAGGCTAGTGGGAAATTTTAGAATTAGATATGCTGACAGACAATCTGTTAATTAGGTTTTCCAAGCAAAGAAATAATTTTTAATATGTTACACTAACCAAAACCTTGATTCTTAATACCTTTGACGTACATAGAAATATGCTAAAACCACAAACAAATTATAAAACCTGCTTTTTTTTTCTACAAGAAAGTGCGGTGTTCAAATTTCAATTCTATATTGAATTCCCCTGTTCATAAGAAGTAAATCCTCCCTACAAGATCAGTTGTCCAAGATGAGACGTGAATTCAAAAGCAAAAAGAGATAGGAAGGAGAAAAAAGAACGGAGGAATGGAGTGTACAAGGCTAAACCAGGATGAATGTTGAGCTCCTTGTCCAATTTCATATTCCATGTCAAATCCATGAAGGATCAACAATGTAGATGCCTTAAGTGAGATGCAAGTGGCACAAAATATTCCAGACACAGTGGACTTTTATGCACAATTTAAAGCTCTAAACAAGTTCTCCTGATTGAGAACCATACCTTCTGTAACTAAAGCTACAACAGGCCCATATGTTTAACTGTTTCATGCCAAATTATTGAACAGGAGAGTCCTACTACTAAATGTTCATACACAAGCAACCTAAGTGTTCCCAAAGATTGTCCACTTGCACCAGTAAAGAATAAAGCAAGTAAAAGACAGAAAAGGCAGATTTTTACAATTTCAGGGCATTCATAATCAATGCTAGCAGCATCTATCCTCTTTTGACACTTCAGATTTCGTTTTATGATCTTCTCCACCAACTTTTTGTGCTCTTCCAATGTTTTCACCTGAATAGCCAAAAACGGAAGAAATAAGTTTAAAAAATTTTAAAAATTTATCATGCGATAATTAATATATTTAAAAATTAAATTAAATTAAATTAAATTCTTTCTCTATTTTCTGTCTTTCTCTTATATTCTTGTATAGATTCAATTGATTGTAATTAATTAATTAAATTTTATCATGTGATTAAATTTTGTTTATTTAAGAATTTAATTAAATCGAAATAAAAGATTAAAAATTTGATTAATTATAATAAAATTTTAAATAATTATTAAATTATAATTTTAAAATATCTTTTACCTTGTAGCCTTAAATTTACTTAATTAAAAAAAATTAATTTTTATTTGGTACAAGCATAGCTCATAGGGATGCAAGAAGGGGAGGAAATTCCAAACAAAACCTTTATGTTTTAAGAGAGCCCTTAGCCATAATTAAGCTAAAGAGTTAAAGACAAAAATAGTTTAAATTTACTTGTTAAGAAAATGATACGCAATAAAAGAAAAGGATTGAAAAAAATAAATTTATTTTAAAATTTTCGTCTATCCCGTAAAATTTGTAAAATTTGGAGAGTAATCGGGTGTTCCTAGGTCATTCAATTTTTTTCATTGACTAAGATTAGTTATAGAAAAGTTGTGTATTTTTGTTTTTTTATTTTTATATTTTGAAAATATTTTTTATTTTTTATTTTCTTAAATTTAAAAAACAAATTCGAAAAATTTGTTTTAAAAATGGAAATTGTAAAAATATATTAGATATTGAATTTTTTAAATAAAATATAAAAAATAATAATTAAATAATTAAAGTAAATTTCATTCTTAAAAAAAATATGTAACCAAATAACAAAAGTGAATCCATACACCCCTCTCTCAAATAGATCATGGGCTATACATCTTAGTTTTTAGGACATAAATGGCATTATTTAGTTTATTAAATAAGACTTGAGAGAGAGACAAGTAGAAAAAACGAAAGAATAGAAAAAAGATAGATTTCAATTGGGCACTCGTAGTGTCACGGTCTTATAGAAAGAAATCATGAAATTTACATCGATTGTAAAGTAAAATTAATCATAAAATATAAAAGTTTATTTTTTTTTATATAAAATATTTTTTTTAAGATAAAATCGTGAGGTAAAAAATAATTGAAATAAAAAATATCTCGTAAAAATGTAAATCGTAATAATTAAGTTAATCTAAAATATTGAATGAGTTAAATCTCAATTTGTGATAAATGATATCAAAATTAATTGTAAAGATACTAATTATTTATCATTGAAAATGGTGGGCTTTCATTAAAATAAAAAAAAATATCATGATTTAAAAAAAAATCATAAATTTCACATCAATTATGTTTAAATCTTAAAATCATATGAACTTAGAGATTGATTCGTAACTCGTGACACATAAGCTGTGAAACGTCGTTTAAGAGGCAATTGCATCAACGGGTGGTTGATACTTCCTCTTAGGGGATTGCTATGCACAACCTTTTCCACACAATCTCAAAATAACAAGCATGGCCCCGCTCAAAAAAAAAAAAAAAGAACATTATTAGATTGTGTTAGTGGTGGATTAAAAAAAAATAATACTAAACTCACAAAGAATATGTTTGTTTGTAATTTCTCACTTTTGTAGCTCTATTAATATTATAATTGTATATTTTACTTAATCATATTTTATATGTGATGTATTCGCCTTTATATAAGTTACAAAATAAAAAATAAGTCCACTAAAAAAGTAACTTTAGAGTAAAATTATGTATTTACTTTTAATGTTTTAGAATTTTAACGGTATCAAAATTTTCACCCACTTTAAATTGAGCTACCTTTAATGGTATTACCATTTTTTTTCCAATTGTGATTTAAATTTTCAATGATAATGTAATCATAATGCTAATTATCCAAAAAATGGAATCATAATTTTAAGAGAAGAAATGATAAAAAAATATATTTTAATTGAAATTTGTCGTAAAATATTAGATTTTAGATGGCTAGACAAAAGAGAAAAAATGAGTTGAATAAAAAGTATATGTTTTGCAAAAAAAAAAAAAAAGAAAAGGTTACATGGTTGTGGATAATATTTTTGAGATATAAAAGGACACAACTAGAAATTTTAATTTTATATTATTGGAATTATTTTATTTAGATTTATAATAATTTATTTAACTCGAGTGATAACTTTAAACTCTTTTACTTATCAATTGTCACGATAATTATTTATAAAATTTAATTAAAAAAAACCAATATTTAATATAACTTATCTTTTTTAGTACAATAAAATATGTTTTATATTGATTGTTAATTTAAAGGTCGTTTGGTAACCTTTTTATTTTTTGTTTTCGTTTTTTGTTTAATTGAAAACAAAAACATGTTTAGTAAGTTATTTTTGTTTTTTGTTTTTAAAAATTGAAAATAAAATTTTGAAAAGTTTTAAAAATTATTAAAAACAAAAAAAAAAAGATATTTTTAATTTTTTAAAAAATAATTTGACATTGTTGTTACACACGCACTATTCATATAAATTATAATTAAACCGTTATAATGATGTTACAAGTATTATATTAATAAATAATATTAATAAATATTATTATATTATTAATAATAAACATAATCTAAAAATTTTAATCACTTTATCTTACATGTTTTTGATTTCACATGTTTAAAACAAAAATATTTTATTCAAACATGTTTTTAAATTCGAAATTAAAAACAAAACAAAATTTTCAAAAGCATAAAACACAAAACAAACAACAATACCCAACAATCTCTAAATTATTTAATTATTATTATAATTTCTTCTAATACGTATAATTTCATAAAAATAATTATTTACTCTTATATCTGCACACATAATTTGCCTCTTTTAGATGAAAGAGGTGCATAATAACAAACTAAGAATGAAATGAAATTCAACTTTAACTTATAAAATTAAATTCATGGATGATCAAATCAAAAAGTTGAAGTAATATCTCATTGTCCTTGGATTAACTTTTTAATGAAGAAACTAGATAATACATTCTATAGTTTTATAAACTTAATATTTTAGGATTTATATAATTTTTTTCAAAAATATAATGAATATAAAACATCATGTTTACATATAGAAAATTGAAATATGACCCACTGAAATTTTTTTTTTTTATTGGGCTACACTGATCCAGATACGGAAGATTTCGATAGCTGAGAAAAGACTTTGGCAGTAATTCTCAGAGTTTAATTTGAATCAATGACAATCATAAAAAAATTGTTGTGTCCATAAAGAACGAATATCGCTTCAAAGGATCATTAAGGGTGTTTGATTCTCAGGCTACCTTGGAAGTGTTAGACGAGCGATCTTTCCGAAGCCACAGGTTAACAAGGAAAGAGTCCAAGATAATCTGCATATATAAATGATATTGATGTCAAAAACAATGAAATTGACAGCAGGAGAAGCTGAGAGATAATGATATAACCTGAATCAAATGTGCGGAAACACATGGTAGAACCAGTAAACCAGATTCACCAAATGCACCACCAAGCTGCTCCACAACTGCGACCATCACCGGCAGAGTTTTCTGCAAAGCATGGCAACACAGTTTCAGACAATACAATCATCAAATAAACAAGGGAAATTGAGAAAGTTTCCCAAGTAGATGGTAGCAGAAAGTGTTTTAGAGGAGAAAATCGTGTAAACAAAAGCTAGCTCAAGATAGCAACCTGGCTTGCAACAAGCAAAGCTGCTTGGGCATTTTCTTTCTTGGCAAAAATTGATTTACTACCGCCAGAGACGGCTGAGAGGCTCCTTAGAGCAAGAGCATTAAAAGCTAACAGAATGAGGTGTAAAAGCCTGTAATAAATTATGGAATCCTTCCGTAAGTAGATGCAACTCCATCAAAAGTGTATAAGATGCAACCAATACGGAAATTATGCATAATAGGTCCATAAAAAAATTTTCATCTTTTCCCTGCCAGTCTGAACTAAATGCACACAACTGTAGTCACAACATTGGAATATCAGTTTTGACACAAGTTGCAATTTGGAAACCCAGGTTAATAAATCTACTAGTATGATCTAGGTCAATACTAAAACCGCTTGCAACTCAGAGCCGCATGAAGACAATTCTTAATGAAAGACCCAGGACCAACTCAATTGAGACTTAGAATTAAGCAATAGCAAACCACAAACAGGAAACGTGAAAATCTAACATCATCTTATACAACATACAATAGACTGGTCCTTGGGAGGAACATCTGGTGAGACCCTATAATAACAATTCATATCGAGCTACTTTCCATACTATTAGGTCTATGATCATCTTCTTTTATGTCTTAGGACCGATGCATGACAATTTCCATAATTCAATTGTACATCACAGCTGCTATTAAACCAGAAAATTAATGAAATGAAGAATGGACATACGTTCCCATTCCAATAGCTACAATAAAAACTGCAGGTTTAACCATCAGAAGTAGCGACCTTGACCTGCTCACTTGCATCCATGGCACCTGGCAACCATCATAGTTTTGAAACATAATATAAGCTAAGACCAAAATGGCATTAAAAGTTGCTGCATTTGTTTCTTTGAGAATCATACACGAGCTTCAGAAACAATTTTATAGAGACAGTGACCTTAAGCTTCTGATAAAAAGGAACAATTAATTTTAAATATAGAGAAAAGACATAAGAAAATTTTGAACAATGTGAAATTCTTGTTGCTACTTAACTTAGTATGAAAGCAGGCCTAATGTCTGCTAATAGAATATTACATGATCCTGTAACATGAGAAAATGTCAATTCACTAATTTTTTTTATTATTTTGAACAAAAAAATATGTATAAATTTAAATATTATTCTGACATTATTACTCTCTGAATGTTAGAACTTATAGATTAACTCTCAAAAACTTAAATAAATATGATAAGGGTTTAAAAGATTAAGAATGAATAAGTGAAAAAAAAAAAAAAAACAAACAAAATGTTTCCATAAAAGTATGTAAGACCTAAGAATGGAAAAGAGAGGGTTCGAAAGGAAGGAGTACTGCAACAGAACCAAATGAAGCTTTGAAGCAAGACATGAGAATTAGCTACTAGAGATCCTTGAATAAAGTTATATAAAAAGTTATTATTGCATTTAGGATAGAGTCTTCCAACTGATGGGAAGTCTCCAGAGTGCTTCAACTAGTCAAAATCAGTATAAAATTGGACCAAGAATTATTTTTATAAAAACAATCAACTGATAAAAGTATTTGATGTTAGAATATTATATGTAAAACAAAACTAAAAAGATCCAAAGTTTAGGCCTTACTAAGCTAAGGAAGACTGCACTGATCTTTGAAAATAGCTTACGGTTATGGTCAACGAAGTTTGCCAATCCTGTATTACACATTTAATCATGTTTGAGACCATGAGCTGGTAAACAACATAGATGAGAGATTCCTAGTGGGTGTAGTATATGCAACAAGAAAGCCAATATACCATCTATTTACTTGTTCAGTTTGTCTTTGCAAGATCAGGTAGCCTAATAATTTTATGCTGAAGGGCATTTCCATTTTTTTTTCTCTAGTATCATGAGAATCCATTGCTTGGTTGTCAGATACAAAGTAGCAACTGGAGATCAATAATAGTCTTCAGTGGACACAGCACTGCTTTTGAGGTTTGGAAGGAGACAAAAGAATGCTCAAGAATGGGAAAATGTGCCACTATGAAACTTAAAGAAAAATAATCTCTATTATTTCTTTCAAACTACTCTTATGAATCCTGAAGTAGTGATGGGCACCCATTTTCAGCCCACAGACTTTGATGCTTGAATGGTTTTAAATATCTAACCTTTGCATTTCAATTTTTAAGTTTTCTAGAAGATGCATATCAAATAAGACTGACGACTCAAACCAGAGTTAAAGGTATTATGAAGTATTGATAATGGTCAACATCTTAGATCATATTACTTCATGAAGTTGAAACATTACGAGTATGTGGGAGCTATGAAGATTGGTGAATTAGCATAAGTATATTCTAAAACATGGATGCCTAAGCATAAATATTATGCAGAACCTTCTTAATGCTTACAAGGAAAAGGGGAAAAAATAGCCACGAAAGAGGCTCACCTTTGAAGGATTCTCGTAAAACCTGTAATTAGGAGGCAAAAATTACAGTTAGAAACAATAAAAGCTGATAGGAAGATTATGCTAATACGATTTGGAGGACCAGTTTTTATAGTATTAAATTTTCTTCATTTTTTTGGATAAATAGTACTAACTTTTCACCATGTATCACAACTCAACAAGTGAAGTTTAAAACCCTCAAGTAGGAAGATGATAATGTAAAATCATGAAAGAAAAACAGTACTGAACTATGCTACTCTAGTGCTTCACTTAAAAGATCAGGAATACTTGGGAGACTTCAATGGATGACTACTTTTACATGCTCCATTGTAATAACAAGAAGATAACTTATTATTAAGAAGTTTTTACAATGAAATAGTTTCATGCAGCAAACAAGCACTTCTTTGCAAATTAGCGGATACCAGAAGAATTTTTCTTTTTAGATATCATAATCAATGGAAATTTTACCTTCCCCAATATCAAAGGAACCAAAAGTGTGAAAACAAGACTTCTAAGCAGTTGTGAAGTTGGGACAGACACACCAACTCCAACAGCTATGAATTTGGAGATGGAAAATGGAATCTGAAAATGATATAAATATTAGAATATGCTTATTTAAGTTAAAAAGAAAATTGCGGTTAATACATCAAACAAGTTTAAAGACACTCTGTGCTCAACCATTACAAATCAATGATTTAAAACTTAAAAGAAAACAAAACCATACTGCAACTCTAAACAACTTACATAGATTTTCTTTCTACCTGCTTGAAGACAATGCTATCCTAAGATCTTCAAACTTAAACCTTTATAACTGCAACATGTAAAATTGTCACTTATAGCCGTACGCTTTATCAATCCTTCTATTAGTGTTAAATCACTTTTGTAAATCATTGTTTCCTGAAACTTATGTTGAATATCACCAATCTATTTAGGGAGCACTCCGCTTTGAATTTATCCTCTATTACTGCCATATTTGCCCCATTTTCAGTAGATTCTTTTCTTATTTTGTAATCAACAATAGCATCATGTTTTCACATTCATATTGTGAACAATCAATTTACTATAATGTTGTACTAGCCCAAATTTCAATACCGTAACAATGAACTAATTTAAAACTTTCTTAACTAATTTTTTTTCTCAATAGTTTGCCTCTAATATAAATAACATCCTCCTAAGTCTAAAATACCATAAGTTTAATTGAACGTAGATAATAACACTTCTATACATTACAAAATTCACTTAATATAACTAGAAATATATTGTTTTTGCCATAACATTCTTCCACTTTATATTTCCCCTCAGTCAACAATAGAAATCTGTAAATACAAATTACATTACAATCAGGGTGATTGATACATTGAAATGACGTACAGAAAAGGGATATTAGACTAAATGATCGACATTAATATCAGAGAACAATAAAACATCATAGAGAAAACACAGATAACTGTATACAATCAGCTTATTAATGACTGACCAAAATAATCCATCAAGAGTTAAAAGGAAAGCAAGGATATATCAAACATCCAATCAATTCCAGTAGCAAAGCTAAACTTTAACAGGATATTATACACCTTTTGCATGCACAACTTACAATTAAAATTCCCAACATATTAGATATCACTGTCATTGCAAGAGCAAGTGCAGAGTTCCCCCCTGCAAGCTGCATTTCGAAAACGCAGGGCTTCTTAAACAAAAAGCCAAAGGCATCAAGAAATGGACTTAGACAATAAATAGAAATCAGCATGCCTGAGTAAGTGCAACTCCACTTGATAATGTTGTTGGCATACAGTTAAATATAGCCAGTCCTGTAGTTAAAAAAAGAACATAGAAGATTAGTTTATAATAAAACAATAATAAATAAATAAATAAAGAAAAGAAATAATATTATTATGTCTTTGGACTCCTGCTTGATTATATGGTCCAATATCAATTGGTGGGTGATTCTTTATTTTACTCCATTAGTTTTTTTAGTCAACATAACTTCTATCTAAATAAAAAAAGCTAATTGCTCCATATTAGCTACAATAACTACTACTTTATTTTATGTACTTTTATTTTACATAAGAAATAATGAAAATTTTGAATAACAAATAAGAGCAATGATCTGATAGTTATTGCAAAGTGTACCAAGATCCAAAATAGTGTACAGACTAAAGCTATCCCCCTTGTACCACAAATTAACTACATGGTGTACCCATTCCCATATCCATATCATGAAGCAACACGTACCACATTCTAGTAACTCTGACCTAGACACTGATGTGGCTTTTCTAGCGTGACAAAATTGGTTTGAGTGGAAAATTTTCTCGCTGGACATGGTATTCCAATCAATCAATTTCACCATGTCAAAAAAGCCACGCCAGCTACCAAAAGTGCAAAGGATGCCAATTGGCCATGACCCTAACAGCTACTAAGGTCACTTATGTCATGTTGACATTTCCTCGACATAAGGGTTTATCCAGGTAAAAATCATAAAATAAGGACTTATTGAGTTACAATTAAAGGATAAGAACTATTTGAGAAATTTGGCATACTTCAAGGGCTTATTTTAGCCTAAATAAAATATAACGTCATGTCAAATTATAAAATAATTATATTTTGATGTCCATATCACAATCTTTTGCTTTATATAGGTGCTGCGAGGGCTGCTAAAATTGCATCAGTAATGGGGTTAACGGCTATTTTTTCCATTGGTCTACATTACACCAGTAATCAGTGTTAAAGTTAGCAATTACATTGAAATTAAAGTATAAAGCCTGGATTGTAAATTACATTTTCTTAGTAAAGTTCGAGGGTAAAAATAAGGTATGATCCCCTTCGGAACAAAAAAATTGAATGCCTAGATGTGAATAAATTAAAATATTTGAGTTAAGCCATACCTGAAAAATAAAATGAGGAATCACCTTAATAACCAACTAGAAATAATTTTTGGAGAAAGTTGAAACCATATATACGAGGACAAAATAAAGTATGGCTTTTGAACATAAAAAAAACACCATAAAAAGTTAATATGCTACCAAACAGACCATGCAAAGGTTTAAACAAAAGATAAATGATATAAAAAATTATATTAAGGCTTGAACAAAGGATCAAAAATATCAAGATCATATTAAGCCTTGAACAAAAGATCTATAGTACAAGGATTACAAGGACATTAAGTACAAATACCCATAATTACCAATAACATGGCACATGTACCCATAATTATTGTAATTCAAAATCCGATCATTTCCATTCTTTGTTAATGTAAAACACATTACATAAGAATAAAGTGGTTTTTTTGGCCAATATGAAGCTTAAATTTTTTTTTAATTTAGTCAAAAGGCCATGTGGACTTTGAAACCAATGAAGTAAAATAAAATTTGTCATAACATATGAATTCGTAAATTTATAGCTAAACTTACAAGAAGTTATCACAAATCTTTTTTATTTAGACACGATTGGTCACTTAATAAATTCATGTTTACGGAACCAGAATTAGTTTTCAGAGTACAATTACATGTGAGAAAGGTTATAACACCCCCACATTGTCTACCCACAAGATGGTACCAACTTAATTTCGTATTATCCAAAAGCCTAAAAAACTTACCAAGTAATTTAATATCGAAAATTATACCTAAATTACTCAAATATATTGATAATAATTCAAAAACATCCTCTCATCTCAATAGTAGTCAAAGAGACTATTTGTCACATTTTGAAAACACTCCGTCGTCAGATTCATTTAATTTTTGTAAAAAAACTTTTACTTGTGATAATTGAAATTTTTGTGAAAATTTTATTGAAAATTTTTTCTAAATTCTCCAATATGTTGATAAAATTTAGAAAAAATTTATCACTTAGGAATTTACATGAAGATTGCTATATATACAACGCTTTTAGTAATTCCATTATCGGAGATTTAAAATTTAGCTTTATGAAAAAAAAAATTTATTTTCAAAAATATCCTCCAATATATTGATAAAATTTTTTGCTAAAAATTATCTTCCAATATGTTAGTAAGATTTTATGAAAATTATTTCTTTGCTAAAAATTAATTTTTTATTTAAAAATCATAAAATTTTTCAATATATTGGTAAAATCTTATCTTAAAAATCAAATTGCCTTTCAATATGTTGGTAAGGTTTTTTATTGAAAACTATTTTTTCCATTAAAATTTGTTTTGTATAAAAAATTATTAAGGTTATCTAATATGTTGGTAAACCTTATTTTAAAAATTAAATTACTTTTCAATATGTTGGTAGAATTCTTTTTTTTTAAATATTTATTTTAAAAAATTTTGAACCCTCCAATATATTGGCAAGATTATTTTTATTTTATTTAAAAAAATTATTTTTTTCTTAAAAATATTTACAAATAATTGAATAACAAATAAATACAAAACAAATAAAAAAATATAAATGGAAAACAAATAAACAAATAAATAAATAACTAAACATAAATAAAATAAATAAATAGGATAATAATAATAATAATAAAAATATCAAGAAAACTGCTCAATTTAGATGGCATAAGAATAACGGCATAAAAAATAGTAGGTGAATCAAGAAATACGGCTAGAGGATCAGCTCGACTGCATAAATGGCTAGACTTCAACTTCAGCGGAGGTATGAGTTCGCAGGTTGCAAAACAGGTTGGGTCAAGGACAATGAAAACACGCAAATCTGGTTTTCTTTAAAAGCAAAATGGCATCGTTTCATGCATGTATAAAAGGTAAAAAATTTTCTTTTCAGATTTCATTTCTTTCTTTCTCTCTCTACTTTTTGTTTTATTTTCTCTTTCTAGAATTTTTTGAATGCCGACAAAAAACCCCAACAAAACCCAAATCACAACAAAAAAATGCAGATTCCGATTGAATGTTGTCAAAAAACTTAAACGTAGTCATTGAAAAGTGCAAGAAACCCAGATTTTTCATTTTTAGATTTTCCCTAGAAACCCAGAAACAAAAAAAAATAAAAAATAAATTGAACCCCTTTAGTCTAAACTTCACCCACAATCCTAAATGATGTTGCCCAAATTTTTACAATTTTTCTGACTTCCCTTGCCTTAAGATTTTGTTTGTCTATTGCTTCCTCCCTCCTTTGATTCCTCCTGATGGATTCTTTTTATAAGCCTTGATAAGATTTTTTTTTTGTTTTAATCTCCTAATCAAATTCATCTTTAGATTTTTAATCCAAATCTATTTCTCCAACCATAAAACATTAAACTTTTAAACTAAATCAAACTCTTCCCCTTTTTTTAATTTAACAAAAACCAAATCTTATAAAATCAACCCCAAACAAAATACGGCTTCTACAATTGCCCGCTTTTGCACATTTTCTGTGAAACAAGAATTGTGCAAAAATGTACACAACACACATATATTCAAATACCCAACCCAACATTTTTTTAAACTGTTTTAAACATACACTCAGACTTTTTGAAAAACATAAAAACTCTTTTAAACAGTCATTCAAAACTTTGAAAATATAAAAAGGCTCTTCTAAACCGATGTTCAATAACTTTTAAAAAATATAAAAAGTTTTTCAACAGAAGCTCAACAACTTTTAAAAAATATAAAAGGTCCCACTAAACAGAGGCTCAACACTTTGAAAATATAAAAAGCTCATCTAAACAGAAGCTCAACAACATTAAAAAAATATAAAAGGTTCCTCATCAATAGAAACGCACAACTTTAAAAATAAGAGCTCTTCATAACAAAGGCACACAACTTCTAAAAAAAAATAACGCCTCTTCCTTACAGAGGCACACAACTTTTAAAAAAAAAATAAAGATTCCTCATAATAGAGGCACAGAACCTCTAAAAAAAATACCTGAAAGTTTTTGACAATTATGCGTAAAGGTCTTATAGATCGAGACGAAAAAATTAGGAGATTATACCCGAAAATCTTACAAATCGTTCCTAATATCGAAAAATGCCCCTTCGTCCAAAGGCTTCACAAGTTTAAAATTTTGAAAAATGTTTCTTGTCCATGATTGATATTATGAAAATATCTTGTTTTCAAGGATTAAACTCTTACCTCAAAGATTTCTTCTCAAATGAGAATTTGAAATTCCATCACTGAAAAGTTTTCATATTTATCTTTTCCATGCGGGATCTTGCAATATCCCTGTTTTCTAGATTCATGCACTAAACATTTCTAAATGCAGTGCATGTTATGCAAATGTCAATTAATATCTTTTCAATTTTGGTACATAGGTTCTCAAGCCTCATTCCTTTGGATCTCAAGCTCTTTAATCTTCAAGCACTAAGATCACACCAATTCAATTCCTAATCATATCTCTTATTCAATATTAACAACTATATTTCTTTTAAGGAAATCTTCCTTTTTCATTTCCAAATTTAGTGTCCTTTCTAAACCTTAAACAATTCATACTTTACAAGGTAACATAGAAATCTTTCATGTTATTATTCATTTATCAATCATTATTTTAATTTCAAAAAGTAAAAATGCATTCACACAATTCTTCCATTGCAAGGTATTTAAAAGAAAAGCCAAGGGATAGATCTAGAATAAATGGGACAAAATCATTAAAAGAGAGATAATGAACAAAATGAAATATCTCTTATTTTAAAAAAATGATAGAACAACTTTGGCCATTGAACAATATAGAAGGGAAAAATTATAAAGATAGGTTATTAGGGCAACAATGCCTAAAATAAACAATCAGATCCTCATGATAACACATCTGGAAGTCTTTTCAAAAATTCAACCACCTGATGCACCTAACAATTCAAAACTCATCGACACATGCTAGCCTCCATGTTGGTGAGTTCCCAAATTCGATGTTATATCCCTCTTATTTAAGCCATTTTTTCAAATTTTAACTTAGAAAAATCATCTTTGACTCAAACTGCCTTTTATAGGTTTTTTATTTAAGTCCTCTTTTTTCTTTTTTTTAAATTTATTTTTCTCATTTTTACTTTTTTTCCCTTTTTTGGCTTTTTTTTCTTTTTTTAAGCATAACATTTCTTCACGGCATTAGAATTTATGAGATTAGGCAAATCATTTCCATCCATCTCTGTTAATATTAAAGCTCCGCTTGAAAAAGCTTTTTTTACAACATATGCCCTTTTTTAATTTGGAATCTACTTTCCTCTATTATAATATTGGCTTGGAAGAATCTTTTTCAAAACCAACTACCTTTCTAAAGAAAACGAGGTCAAACATTTTTATCATGAGCCCTCATCATCTTTTTTAATAAAGCTAACCAAACATAATAAAGCATTTATAGGATTGGTCACCAACATATCCTCTTCTCCAAACATAACGACAATTGGCCCTCTATGTTGAAACTGACTTTTTAGTGTAAGGTAGATGGGATAACACCTGCCATATTAATCCATGATCTTCCCAACAAACAGCTATAGGATGGGGAAATATCCATCACTTGAAATTTAATATTGAAAGTACATGCCCCAATTTATAAAGGTATCTCAATATCTCCCAAGACATCGTGCTTGGTCCCATCAATTGGTAACCTTGCCAAAGTTGACGTAAGGATGACATTAATAACAGAGCCACTGTCGATGAGGACCTTGACTATGATGACTCTTGCACTTGACAGTGATATGTAAAACCTTAGTGTGGCACCACCAAATTCCTAGCTAAATGATTCACATATTCCACTGACACTTTGTGGGCCACATATGCTTGGTTTAATACCTTCAACAAGGCATTCCAATGTGGTTCATAATTCAACAACAGCAATAGTAATGAGATCCAAGCTAGCATCTTGTTTAGTTATTCAACCACAAAGTACTTACTATGCTTCACCAATTTCAAAAACTCACAAGCCTATTTTTTCGTCATTGGCTTTTGACATTCTTTTTCAGGCACTACCTATGATTATTTCTATTCTTCTCCAACCTTTGCCTTTTTCCTTTCTAGCCCTCTCCAACATTTTTGGAATATAACATTTTCCACTTCGGATTATGCCACCCACACCAGTTATGTTGGCAGCATTGTTCTTGGGCACAATCTCTTTTTGCCCTTGGACTACCACATTACAGCTATATCTATATTGCACAGCTTTGTCATCTTTGTATGGAAACGTGGTAAAGACTTTAAAAGTTACTTGCTTGGGCAATAGATTATCTATGATCGACTTCGATTTCCCTCCATAGTAGATCATTATTGGTTTTAGAACCAATTTTGATGATTTGTCGATCATAAACACTTCGGCATTTCTTAAAGTCTCCCATTCTTCATAGAACTCAATCTAGTAAGAATCCATGAGCTTTTGTATCTCTCAATGAAACTGTTTACAAGTTTCAGTGGAGTGACCAAGAGCCCCACTATGGCATTTGCATCTCTTATTTAGCACACATCATTCACAATAAGTACATGGATCTACAGGTTGTATCATGTCAGCTTTGTACAAGGCATCAAATAGCTTACTGAAAGGAGTTTTAACCTCTTCCACTTTCTTCTTTACACGACGCTCCCAATCCTCACTCAGAACATTGACATTATGATTGAGCAATGGATTGCCACTAACATTGGGTGTTGTTACCCCAGTTATATCAAGTTAATCATCTCATCTTTAATCAACCGTTGCACTTTATGCTTCAAGGCGATGTAATTCTCAGTAGAATAACCAACATTTCCATAGTGTTAATCACAATGAGTTATAGAATCGTACCACTTAGGATAAAAGGCTTGAGTGGTTCCAGATGAGCAGGGGCGATTAGGTGATTATTGTAGAGTTCCCAATATAGCTCTGTATAGGTCATGGGGATAAGATCAAAGGTAGACTTTTCTTGAATATTTCGTGCCTATTGCGAACCACCTGTTAGGTTGGTAAAATGGTTTGGGGGTCTGACAAAAGATTGGGGATTAGGACTGTATATATGAGTTTGTGGTCTAAAAGATGGTTGATATGTGAGAGAGTAAGATGGTTGTGGAGTTGGTTGGTATGGGTAAGATGCGGTGTTATTTATAGTGGGGTAATAGCTGGGGTAGATCGATGGTGGATAGGGTTGGTAGTTCCTGAACTACTGTCTTTCAAAGCTCACAGCCTGAGCTTTAATCTTTTTCTTCTTAGGTGCTCTTTTGTGAACGATTTTCTTCCTTCCAACTTGCCATTCTTTATGACATTCTCAATGATTTTGCTTGAGATCACTATGTCGGTGAAATTCTTAGTTACATTTCTTATCATCTTTTCATAATAAGAAGACTTCAAAGTACTTACAAAAAGCATCGTAGTCCCTTTTTCAGTCAACAGTGGCTGAACTTAAGCAACCATATCCCTTCATTTTTGGATATATTCCTTAAATGACTCGATCGTCTTTTTCTCCATATTCTACAAGAAAAGGCTATCAAGAACTAGATCTATTATATGTCAGTATGGACTAATAAAGTCACAAGCTAGCTCCTGCCAGGAGTGAATGCAGGATCAATTCAATTGAACATACCATCTCGTCACAGAACCAATAAAACTGCCATAGAATACATGTATCAAGAGCTTTTCATCACTAGCATAGGCAGCGATTTTTTTATAGTACATGTTAACACGAGTTATCCAACACTTTGTACCATCATACTTATCAAACTTCGAAACTTTGAATTTTGAAAGAATAACAACATCTGGGACTAAACAAAGGCGAGCAGCATCCATTGAACCATAGAAACCAATTCCCTTTATTGCTCGTAACCTTTCCTCAAGCCTGTTCATCTTTTGGTCAGCCTTTGAGTCCTCCAATGACCTAACCACTTTTAACTTCAACTTTTTTTTTCTTTGGGATCCTCCAGATTAAGGACTTGGATTGATTTTGAAGTCTTCTCCCCAAAAACTAGATTAACATAACTTTAAAACTCATCTTATGCAGCAAGAGATTGCATTCCTAGGTTAATGTATGGATGGGCCACAGAGAAATTTGCTTGTGCTCCTTAAGAAGGTTGGCCTTGATAAAGGCTAAATCCTAAAAGGTATAGAGGATCAATTACATCTTGCATAGGACATTCTAGTTAACTTGGAACTTCTTCCACCCTTTTCCTTTATTCAACTTATTCAAGGCTTCCAGGATTTTATCTCTCCCTTGAGCTCTTATTAAGCTTTTTCAATCTTTTCAAAATGATTGGAGTTTTTTTGTTTCCTCTATCTGGCTCGAGCTCTAATGTTGTATTGGTGGTGAATGGGGTTTTTGGATGGTAAAACTATCCTTGAACCTTGAGTACCACAACTGATAATTAAGGGACTTGTTTATGACTCAATGTGAAAAATAAAAAACTAATTATGAATGCAATGCATGAGAGATTATATTTACCCTTTGAAGAATTTCCAACAAAAATAAACTTTCACTTATTTCACAAAAGTCTATTTACATAGAACTTATTATTCTTAATTTGAAGAAGAGTTTTGACTTGTTCGTACTAGTCTTTGACCTCCTCAATGAAGTTCAACAAACGTTGTCCATGCTTTCTTGCTAGGGTGATTACTTCTCCAAGAGTTTCAACCTCTTCAGCCATGTCCCATGCCTTGATCATTGCCTTACTTATCTGGGTTACAATATGCTCTATGTACCTCTACCACTCCAAGTTTTCCTTTTTGCCACACCAAACTTGTTATGATAACTCCTTATGCTCCCTTGTGAGTACGACGATGCGATTCACTTGCTCATTAAAACTCCGTTTCAAAACCTGAATATATTCTTTGAGTGCTTCATTCTCTTTTTAAGCTTCAATGCATTCATCTTTCATCTAAAAATATCCCTTCTTCATTTTTCATATCGATGATGTTTATTACTTTGGCTTCGACTTCGATGTGCAATCTTTTGCATTCTCAATGTGATTCCATCAGCTCATTGAGGGTGGTATCACATTTTCTAGCCATCTTTTGGATCCTAGCCCTTTGTCTTTCTGCCTCAATAGTCATCTTCTTGCATTCTTGGTGCAATTTTGACAAGCCATTAATAGCTATGTCTCGTTCTTTGATGATCTTCATCTTGGCATCTTGCTTCATTACTTCTTCCTTCATTTACCTTTTTTCTTCTTCAAGCCTTTAAATTTCTTATTTCAATTTGTCTCTCTCAAACTCAAACTCTTTTTTTGTAACTTCCAACTCTAAAGGTACCTCTTTCACATGTTCCTCTGACTAATAAGAATCTCTAGATATGAACACTTCTTTGCCCCTTTTTGCCCTCCATACCATATATCTTAAGGTGACCCTATCAGTGAAAGACCCAAGACTCACCCTCTTGGGATTCTTCCAAGCCCTAATCACTTTATCCACCATTTGCAGCATCTTTGGCTCACTATATAAAAAGTTTGATTGAGCGAGCTTGTGTATCATAGGGACGAACTGCTCAGCGCCGAACGCTCTTCGTACCATGAGCGGCACATAACTTGTTACTCCCCATAAACCTAGAAATGGGCCCCCGGTCTCATCTCTACACTAATACAACATCGATTCACGATTCATCAATTAGATCATCCATTTTACTTGGATGCAAGTAAGACCTTGTAATAAAACCATCCATATCTCCTTGGATTTGGGCTTTGGCCATTCACTCTCATAGAATTCCTTAATTGGGGCTCGATTGCGGAAGTAAAGCTTCGAGAATGCATTCTTCTTGCACTCGAAATGACTCTTCATCCACAAATATAGTAATGGTACACTCAACAAAACGTAATTTCCCCTTCTACCAACAATAATTTAGGGATCTAATTATTTCTGCTAAGATTGCAGATGAGGGGTTGCAACCTTTTTCTATATGCCAAAAGAAGTCAATCACTTCAATCTCAATATGACCTAGGATCCTGGGAAAAACCACCATGCTGTATACCGCCAAAGCAAATATATCCAATCTTTGGTCGTCATTTGAATGTTTTGTGATGAAATCACGAAAAAACTTCCAGCGCAAACAAATATGGTTACTTCTCTCTTGAACTTGTACATTCACATCTTTTCTAACCCCTATGAGATCGGCTAATTTCTTACAAAATGCTGGTTTCTACCTTCTGACATTTTATCTGCCGATTGAATATGCCAACCATTCAATATCATATCCACCTCATTAAAGATGAAGCCCCTATAAAGATCCCAGAATTGCACAACTACTCTAATGAGGGAATTTTCAACTACTATCGAAAGGAGATGTGCAATATAACCATACTTTCACAAAAAGTTGATTGTCTGGACTAACTCATACTCTTCCATATCTTTGACAACTCTTCCAAGTTATTTTGCTTAAGGTGATGAACTACCTTTGGCAAAGTACAGATATAGTCTAATGGTAAGCAATCTCCCTCATTTCATTGGATCCTTTCTGACTCAGCCTTTAGATCATTAGGTGACTCGCATTTGGCAAAGGTGGATGAGGCACAAACCAAACGATTTATGGACTCCATGAAAGTTTTTGTTGAAAATAACTTCAGGACAATTTTTATATGCAATCTTTATGCATGATTTATGAATATGCAAAGAAAAGAAACAAGCAAAGAAATTGGTTAGTTTCAATATCAAGGAAGCAAAGAAACAAATTAGTTAGCACATAGGAAGCAAATAAAATAGCATGATTTCCTAAACTCCAGGTTAATTCTAAAGGGTAAAAAGAAACATGGCTTTACTTATCGGTTAGGCTTCATAAGATTAATATGTGATTTAGGTTAAATCTAAAGATTCTCAAATTGTTACTTAAATCATTGTCCATCACAAATTAGTAAAATATCCCAATCCTCGCCTCTTACAGGCTATAAACGAAAAGTGTTCAATTCAAGTGAAAGTGTTTCACTAGTCCAGGCAAAGATATGAAATCTCACAAGAACGTAGGCATTTAACTCTCTCCTAAAAGACGAAACTCGGGTATAGAACTCCCGTTATGTAGATGCAAGTGAATGACAGAATAATGTACAATTATAAATAGATAAAACATTCAAAGAAAAAAAATCTTAACTTTAACTTAGGCTTTGGATAATATGAGTTTACTGGCCTAACTCTCTTATCTTTAGTAGAGTCGTCAAACTATCATAATGTATAGATTCGTAAATTTATAGTTAGACTTAACAAGAGAACTCAACACCAATCTTTTTTATTTAGGTGCGATTGGCCACCTAATAAATTCATATCTATGAAACCATAACTAAATTCAAAAGTAATGTTACGTGTGAAGAAAGTTATAACATCCGCACATCGCCCACCCATGAGATGATACCAACTTGAGTTCGTATTATCCAAAAGCCTAAAAATTATCCTTAAATTATTCCAATATGTTGGTAATAATTCAAGAATATTCCCTTACTTCAGGAGTATTCATGGAGACTATTTGTCATGCTTTGAAGAAACACCGTCATCTAATTCATTTAATTTTTGTAAAAAAATTTTATTTACAATAATTGAAATTTTTGTGAAACTCTTATTGAAAATCTTTTCTAAATTATCCAATATGTTTGTAAAAATTTAGAAAGAATTTCTCACATCAGAATTTACATGAAAATTGCTATTTACAACACTCTTAGTAATTTCATCATTAAATATTCAAAATCTAACTTTATGAAAAAAAAAAAAAAACTCTTTATTTTCATAAATATCCTTCAATATATTTGTAAGATTTTCTGCTAGAAATTATTCTCAAATATGTTGGTAGGATTTTATGAAAATTATTTCCTTTTCAAAAATTAATTTTTATTTAAAAAAATCATAAGGTTTTTCAATATGTTGGTAAAACCTTATCTTAAAAATCAAATTGTCTTCAAATAAATTGGTAAGATTTTTTATTGAAAACTATTTTTTCCCTTGAAATTTGTTTTGTATAAAAAATTAATAAGATTCTCCAATATGTTAGTAAAACCTTATTTTAAAAATCAAATTATCTTCTAATATGTTAGTAAAAATTTTTTTATTTAAACATTTATTTTAAGAAAATTTGAACTGTCCAATATGTTAGTAAGATTCTTTTAATTTTATTTAACAAATGTTTTTTTCTCTTTTTTTTTAATATTTACAAATAAATGAATAATAAATAAATACATAACAAATAAAAATATATAGATGGAAAACAAATAAACAGATAAATAAATAACTAAACATAAATAAAATAAATAAATAGGAAAAAAAAATAATAATAATAATAAAAATACCAAGAAAACAGCTTGGCTTGGGAGATTGAAGACAAGCAGTACGAGAAACAACAAGCGGCTCAAGAAACAACTGGTAAGGTCAAGCACATTGAAAACACACAAATCCTATTTTCTTTAAAGGCAAAACGGCCTCGTTTCACGCCTATATAAAAGGCAAAAAATTTTCTTTCTTTTTTCAGATTTCCTCTCTCTCTCTCTCTCTCTCTAGTTTTTGCTCTATTTTCTCCCTCTAAAATTTTTCAATCACCAGTTGAAAACCCCAGCAAAACCAGGATCACGATGAAAAAATGCAAATTCTAGTCAAATGTTGTTGAAAAACTCAAACTTGGTCACCGAAAAGTGCAAGAAACCCAAATTTTCCCATATTTTCCTAGGATTTTCCAGATTTTCCCCAGAAACCCAAAAATGAAAAAAAAAAACTAAATTGAACCCTTTTAGTCTAAACAACTTCTCCCACAATCCTAAACGATGCTACCTAAATTTTTACGATTTTTCTTACTTTCCTTGCCTTCAGATTTTTTTTGTCTATTGCTTCCTCCCTTCTTTAATTCATCTTTATAAGGCCTTTTTATAGGCTTGATAAAAAAAGGTTTTCTTTTTGGTTTTAATCTCCTAATCAAATTCATCTTCAGATTTTAATCCAAATCCATTTCTCCAACCTATTCCTTTTTTCAATAAAACATTAGACTTTTAAACTAAATCAAAGTCTTCCTCTTTTTTTAATTTAACAAAAACCAAATCCTATAAAATCAACCCCAGACAGAATGAGGTGTCTAAAAAAATCAATCACCAATTGACATTGGACTAATAATCAAGCAAGACCCAAAGAAATATAAAGCCTAAGACCCAAACCTTTTGTTTTTTTAGGCTAGACTATAACACTTGTTAACTGCAATTATAAAGAAAGTATAAATCTCTTCTAGAATGGATTGTTAGCCTGAGTTGGAATAAAAAGGAAGGGCTAACTTGTAGTAACTGCACAACACAATGTGCTTGCTAAACTCAAAATCCTTCCCTCCCTTCAAACCTTGTCTCTCCCTCTCTATCTCTCTTTGTGAATCACCTTAGGCACAACAAATATACTTGTCTTTGATGTAAAAATTTGGATCCCAAATTTCAGGAATCTGTATCGTGTACCAAGAGCTCCAAGACCATTAGGGTACTATGATCTAATCATATGATTTAGTTCGTAGTTCGGTCTCTTAAGTCTTGAGTTTGCATTGGCACTCATATTCAAGTCGGATGTTAAGTAGTGTTATCTCACATCAACTAAGTCTTGAGTTTGCCATGGCTTTCATATCCAGATTGGGTTTCTCTACCAAGTGCTAGTTGGCTCTGGGTTGAATACTTAACAAAAGCCCAATGAAAAGAAAGACAGTCAAAGTAGTCAACCCTATTTAGTTTTGATTTTATGTCTTTTTCATATACTTTTGTTTGTCTTTTCAATAGTAAGTTCACCTATATCTTAAACTAATTTGAAGATGCTCAAGGTTCATATCATAGTAATTGCATTCCCTAAGCAAAAGGTCACAAGCGGCAAGCCTAAGAAAATTTTGAGTAAAAGCATGAAACTAAATTCAGCAGCTGTTGTAAAGAGGCGTCGGATCCTCCACAAAGTTTGCAACCGCCAAAAAAATAGAAAAATTAAATGGATATTCCGAAATGGTCCTTGCCAGAAGGAACACCAGCAAACTTTGAACTATGTGGCCAAAGGACAGAACCAACTAGATTTATTTCCAACCAGTTCATATCGAAAATAAAAAAAAAAGGGGGGCTCATTTGCGAACTTAGAAGCAGAGAAGAAGAACAGACATATGATAGATAATTCATTTTCTCTAATAATAAGATCAAGAAAGCAAGAAATCTCCCTTGAAAAAACTACAAGATGAACTAAGTTCTATTATCAAACCTGTTACAAACTCTTGAGGTTGAAGCTCAATTTGCAGTACCACCCTTGAAAAGTATGGAGTAAACAATAGGATGGAGCACTGCAATAAAAGGTGATAATTATTTAAACATAAGTTCTTGCATCATTTCACCACAAATACAAGAAGCATTATAATGCTGAACATTGAAATAAAATGTCAAGAGAAGACAGGAATGTGGCAGCAAAAGATAATAGAGAAACAGCCATCTAAGTTCCTTGACTTTAGCTTTTTGTCATCTTCCAAAGGACCACCTGTGGCAGTGTGTCTCTTCTTTAAATGAAGTAATTACTACCTTCCAACAAAACATAACTGCAAATATTTAGCTGATTTCTAGAACTGTGGGGAAGCTCCTAATGAAAGCATTTTCAAGCTGAAGCATCTTAAGCTGGATAAAGTTGATAGTTCCCCATAAGAGATGAAAAAGTAGGTACGATATTATGAAAGGAAGAGATCTGTAGGTTTTTTTTTTTTTTTGGTAAGTTTCCACACATGAACTCTATTACATGGACTTGGCACTTTCAGCCACCATACCCACATCGACGCAACGTTGACACGACAAGGACACAGAAACGATATATATATTTGACACTGGCAGATATACAGACTCACCTTCTTTTCCTTAAGCAAATCAAACACAGAATATTACAAATAAATTGACAAGAAAGAGGTAGACAATAGTAGGTGGTTTGGTGAAGGAAAATCTTTTGTTGTTCTCCTTCATACTGATGGCGTAATTGTGCTCAGATTCTCACTCTTTGCTGCTGAAGTAAAATCTAGAAAGCAGTTTAGAGCTCAAAAAGAAGGACCACAGCCCATATTTATTTTTCTTAACTTTCTAACAAGATAAAGTGAAGAAGCCCAAATTTAGTTTTCTTAAAATGCTAAAATCTAAATTTAAATTTCTTAAATTGCATGTTGCAATATTTCACTTTGTCTTTCTATATCAATTATTATAAATCTTAGCTTCACCTGCGAAATTGCATGATACAATGTTTCAAATAAAAAATAAAAATAATAAAAAAGAAGAATCTAGATGCTAGATATCAATTTTGGAATTTCAGATTTCATATAATTTTTTTATAGTATTATTACAAGACGCATAGCTCAGCTTGATAAACAATGTATGGAGTTAGTTTCACACCTCAACCTTTCCTTGTGCTTGGTTCCACTTCACCCTTTATAGACATAGCATTCACATTGACTATCACAAATTCACTATCACTGCTAGTCACTTTAGAATTCACCAAAAATTTCTTTAATGGGGCATAAGCTCCATCTTTCCATTAACTACACCCCTATAGTCATCAGGAGTTATTTTTGGGAAAGTTTAACAAGTTTCTACATAAAGCTCCAAATTCCCCAGCTTTTTGTCCAGCTTCCTACCTTCCCTCGACCTTTCCACTCTTATATCTCACCTCTGGCTTGAATCTCGGTTCCAACGTCTGTTTTTAAAGGCATTGGGGAGGCACGCCTTAACGCAAAGCAGACACAAACAGCCATGAGGTTTTAAATTTAGGTGTTTATAGGAAATGCAACAGTAATATCAGAAAAAGGCTTTCATCAATGCTTTAAGGCTTACATCTTGCCTTGCTAAAGATAAAACATCCTGCTTCATGTTCCCGCCTTAAAAAAATAGCTTCCAACTTCTTCAACATGCATGACAATTCACATTCTATACTATCTCCAATCTTCCTCTTTACTACTCCTATTTCATTCTAGTTCAGCCATTTGCAGCATTACCTAACATTATATTCAAAAGACACTGAACTAGTTCTTCTAAGTTCCATACATAGTGAATTCACCACAATATAAAACCAGTATCTTCAAAACCAGACCAGGCAGGATGGGTCAGTTCAACTAGTTAAACCAGGAACCTGTAACCTTGCCAATTCAGATAGCTATATAGAAGCTATGTCCAAAACCAGTCAACAATCAGATGAGCTGGAAAGAACAAGCAGTAGAACAGATTTCAGTAGTTAAATAGCCTTTTGTATTGTAGTGTCGTCAAAATTGTTGATCTAGTAGTGGAAATTGGAAACCACCAAGAAGGCTAACAGAACATTTTGAACTCTGAATTAGGATCATATTAGATCTACGGAATCTACTTACTTAAAATAAAAAAAAAAGATTTATAAAACCTCAAATACATCAGATCTATTCCAACAAAAACAAATGACATTGGGTTCAATATCTAGAAATCTCAAATATTTTTATTCTCATATCAGATTTACAATCTGTTTCATTATAATTATATATATATATATATATATAAAGAGAAAGAGAGAGAAGCAAAAGCAAAAAAATACAAAAAGCGGCTTTCCATTGGTTGAGCTTGCTAGTGGTGCTATCTTAGACATTAACATGAATTTAGAAGAAGCAAATTATAATTTGCAGGTTAAAAGCTTAGTTCGAAGATAGCTTTAAACACTAAAAGTTAAAAAAAAAATTGTTAAGGCATGCGATGGTCTATTGAAAAAAATGTTAAATCATGGAAGGGTGTAGGATAGGGTGTAACAATAGTTTATAAGAACTACAAGGAATGATGAACTGGTTGAACCTGAAATTTTTCCCTCATCAAATTTTATCACCTGATCTTGTTATGTGAACATGAAAAGGAACCTTCAAATATGGGGTTAACTAAAGTCACAAACGAGTAACTAAAATGAAGAATAACAGAGAGGAATTTAGGAGTAGACTGTAGAGTGCAGTGTTGCAGCAGGTGGAAGAAGTTGGAAGCCAAATAAGAGCCAAAAGATAGAAGTAGGAGCAAGGAAATGGTTGATGGAAAGGAAGGGCAGAGAATGGGAATACGGACATGTAGCGAGAAGCTGAGTAGAATGTAGTGTTATGCAAATAGCTTAACTTCCCCAAAAAATGACTCTCAATAGGAAGATGCTTGTGAGTGTAGTTAAAGCTACCCATGGGGAAGATGCTTGCCATTTCTCATTAAAAGGAATTCTTGGTGAATTCTAAAGTGACTAGCTAAGATTGTAAGTTAGTAATAGGTTCCATTAGCAGTAAAGCAGTATAGAAGTGACAATCATACGTACTAAGGTTAAGTTGGGGAACCCTTGGCTAACTCCATCTTGAGCAACCAAGCCAAGCTTTCTACAACATTCAAAAGCATGAAATTTTCCCAAGGAGTCTACTACTTATGCTGAGGTTAAATCTACTAATGTGATTCTATGCCCAAAACAAGACATACTTAGAAATATAAACCAGTAGAATTTGTGTGATGAACAAACATCTACCTATTCCATATACACAGAAAGTAAAAGAGCATGGGTCAGATGTATTTAAGTCATAAAAAATTCAATACACGGGCAACGAAAAGAGAAAGCCTCTTTGGAACCTATGGTCCCTATTAAAACATTGAAAACAGGAAGATGCTTGAAGGAACTTAATGTAAATGTTGCCATCTTTTTCTAGTACATTGATTATTTTACAAACATATTTCAGTTTAACTCAATAACTCCATAGATCTTTCTTTCATATCCAACCATTTGTTTTCTCTCCCCCTACCTTCATACACCACTCATGCCAAATATAATCTGCCTCCTCAATTCTCGTAAGTTGCAAAAATTTTGGCCGCCCACTAACTAGCGATTGAAGGAGTAGATGACGGATGTAATAAAATAACCAAAAGCCATTGAGAGCTACAAGAATATATAGCCTTAATTTATAATTGCTATTTTCTTTTTAAAATAGAAAGAATAGGGTAAATATGATAAAACTGCACAAAAGGAACGTAGTAAAAGGCACAATATAAGAACACGATAATATCTTGACTTTAAATTGTAAACTTTATGATGGCATCAAGAAACAAGCAAAAATAGATAATGTTGCAGCTTGACTGTCACAACAAAATTAAGAAAAAACATTAGGAATGGCCAAAAAAAGTTAGCTTAAGAATTTAAAGTTGACACAGACTCCCTACAAAATTCTAATTATTTCCTTGACAATAAATTGTAAATGCATATCAATGTAAGCTCAAACCATCTAGGTTTCTCCAAAGCTTACTTTCAAAATAACAAGAACTTTAGCCACCATTTTTGGAATCAAGAAGAAGCCTCAAATAATAAGATAGCTAAGGCCCACAGCTCCCACACTGAGCTGTAATAAAGTCACCAATGATCCATAGGTTCAACATTATCTTTAGCATAAAACAAAAATCCACAAAAATTCTTCTTACAAAGTTAGCATTAAGCACTTTAAGAGAAATTGTAACCTTCCAATCATTCTTTTAGTGAATATTAATACCTGCACTGCACCCTAATCTCAAAAAATTAACTTACAACAAAACTTCTTAGTGCTAGTCTAACAAATTTAATCTAAATGCTATAACCAGTAGTCATCGCTCACCAGCTTCAGAAGATGGCCCAAAGAAAAGCACATTAAGTGTACATAAGCATTAATGAGACAGCTTATTATCATGATTAAAGGCTCTACACACTACAAGTGATATGGGCTACAGCCTACATGGAATGATCAAATCTTGTTAATGATTTAACGTAACAGAAAGGCTTAGTATTTTACAAGGTAAGCATATAGGTTGACAAGACCACTAGAAAATAGAAACCAAACTTGTATGTAAATGAAGATTAGCCAAGTTTTTTTAGGAATATGGGTTTTCTTTGTCAACCCATGCCTGTGTAATAGAAAAAGCTAGCTCAACCATTGATTTCATTTCAACAAAAACAGCTAACAGCATAAAATGGGTGGAAACACCATTCGAAACTTTTGGAGATCACTGCAACTTTAAACATAACAGTGCTCATTCTCACGCCAAAAAATAACCACTCAATCACCAAGAAATAGCGGATCAATATCATTCTTACATAGACATTATCGTCCTTGGAAACCAAGGGCTAAAGTTACAGGTACTTGAACAAGTACAGTTTGTCTAAAGGACAATTTCCTTGGTATTTTTTTAAGTTATTAGTACTGTAATTTATCAATTTAATTGAGTTTTGGAGTAAAAGGATATTTTCATAATTTTATGTTATCCAGAATGGACCTTAATTATGTGGTCTTTAATCTGCAAAAGATGAGCTTTCTTCATAACTCTATATGAAAGCATTCTTTAATTAGGACAGTGTTTTCTCCCTTTCTTCTTCCCTGCTCTTTTTAGGCTTCCTCATCTAACTCACTTATTACTCCCAGCAATTCAAACCCCTAAAAAAAGCTGCCTTTTTCTTATCATATTCATTAGGAAACTCTATTTCTTTCCCAATTCAAACCCCTAAAAAAGCTGCCTTTTTCCATTAACCCTTGCACTCAGACACTCTTTTCCCTTAAAGTCAAGTAATCCGAGCCAAGGCTCGGGAGGATGGAAGAAAAGGAAAGAAAAGAATGTAAAGGGAAGGAAAAGTAGGAGATGACAAGACAATGTTTCCTTGTTTGGATGTTAAGAAAAAGGAAGGAACATATCAATCATTCATTCTTGTCCAATTGATGAGTAAAAAAGGAAAAAAAAGACAATTTACTTCATGCTCTCAGTAATATGGTCTCCATTAATGAAAGAAATGTGAAACAAAGATGAGGAATATAATTGGTAGTATGAAGAAAGGTATAACTGAATAACAAATTCCCCCCAAATTCTTATAGTCAGAAAGAATGAAAAAAAAAAAAAATTGAGCTTTGACAGATTTAGAGGGATAATGACTTTCCCTGCATTTACCTACATTTTATAACTTTCTCAAACAAAGGAAATCTATCCTTGCCTTACATTTCCCTTTTTTCCCTTTATTTCCTTTTATACAAAACATAGTGTAGTAGCTCCAAAAAATAAAACACATAGTCTAATAGATATAACAGCCAAAGATAATTGCACAGAAAGACAACAAAACTAATATATATATATATATATATATGAAAGAGAAATGATGGGAATGCAAAAACGAGGAAGAACCTACAAAATGCTTAATGGCATATAAGAAATTTGAGATCATACTAGCCCAAAAACTCCTACAGGCCATGCTTTGGCAGCACCACCAATTGCATCACTGTGCAGAGTCAAACCTGCATAATTGACGGATAATCAGAGATATGCATTATAGAACAATATCATTACCATGAGAAAAAAAGAAGCAATGCTCTAATTTTACCTGAGATAATAAATATTGCGAATGTGCTAAATTTTGACAGATAATATTTATCCGCAAGACAGCCAAGCGTAGGATTTGCAAGTCCAAATGCTACTCCACCAACAAGTGCTGCTTGTAACATCACAAACACAAACAAATTCTTGTTATTTTGGAGAATGAAAAGAATTTTCTCACAAAGAACACATAAAAAAATTAAATAACCTAGGCAGGCAAAGTTTTCGAGATTATAAGGAAAAACTAGAGATATTTACATTTTCCTTTTTGGCTTCGAACCACCCTTCAATAACACAAACCATATATGCCGTTAGCACTTGACTCAACTTCATTGTCCTAGTTTCACTTAGATTTTATTTGTAGCTTGCATTTTATTTAGATGATGATTAAAATTGGCTTTCTTGTACCAGAAGGAAAATTGTTGTACTTTTTTTGGGCCGGACAATAAGAAATTGGGTTAGAGACTATTGTGAGTAAACCAAATTTAAGGATTTACAAGAGAATAGTATGCACGACAAGACTTTCAAGAGATACAAAGAGATGGGAAAGCATCAAGAAGCATGTAAAGGGAAACAAAAGAATATTTTGACAAACCAATGTTAATTATTCATCTTTCTAAGTGATTTCTTATTCTTCATCAATCTCAATATTTATATTCTCTTGCACTAACCCTGAAAATGTTCAATGCAAACTCTACCCAAGAAGCCAGCTAATTGGAATGACGAGTGCATATGTTTATCCACCTACTATATATCAAATACTGAAGGCATTATTAGTAAATCATGAACACTTATTAAAGTTATCTTTTAGCTTCTCCATTGAGCACCTCCTGCAGTAATCATTCCATTTTCTTTTCTTCTTCTGTTGAATCAATTATAAAAGACAAAAACATCCCAACTTTTCTGTTTTTCCTCATAATAAACACTAGTGTAGACAAATAAAAATAAATTAATATTGCACCTGAGCATTTGGCTCAATGCTAGGCGCATCATCCCCTATTCAAAGAGCTAGGTTTGAATCCCCTCTTTTCCAAATCAAAAAAATAAAATAAATAATATCTAATTTTGTTGGTCTTCTATAAGTTTCATTACTAACAAGTGTCTCTATAAGGAATTTGAAAGAAATATTGAGAAAACAAACAATGTGGAATTGCTCTCAATACAAAAGCAATAAACAAGTCTTTCATTATAAGTGAAACGGTCCATTGTAACAAGTTAACGAATATTCTGTCTTTTATTTTGGAACAAAAAAAGAAGAAGAATCAGAAAATATTGTTTGGAAACTTCTTGTTTCACTTTAAAGGAATTTTTTTTATTTGAAAAAGTGTTTCTTACAAAGTAAAAATAAAAGCAGCCACTATCTAAAAATCACGCAAAATACTTTTAGATTTTCTACTAAAGTTTTTCATCATTTAGGGTTAAATAAGGGTACACATTCAGCAACCTAGTTTTACAGAAACTTACAGCAGCATCAAAAACACTTACACAACAACGCTCCACATCAGAATTTTCACAAAAAGAATCCAGAAAAAGGAAACATTTTCGTTTTTCTCAAAGACAGATGACAAGAATCGATTCAATTTTCATAACTAAAATCCATTACAAAATGCACACACCATAAGAATCCTAAATTAGAAAATCAACAATCTTTCAGTGCATTCCTCATGAACGGAAATCATATTTACCTAATTTTATGCGAGAAAAAAAATCCAAGATATAAACAACGAAAAATAAAACTGTAAAAATTATACCAAAAGCACTCCCATTCCCATCAATCAAAATTACCATTACCTAAGGGAAGAAAATTATCAGCCGCAAAATTCAGCAAAGGTTTTGTCCAATTTAATCCATTAGCCAAACCTGAACCATGAGTCTGCAATTCAATTCAAACTTCATCAGCCGCAAAAGGATAGAACGAAAAAAAAAAAAAAAGTGGAACTGAAACTAGGGCGAAGGAAACCTCATCGGACGGTTTGCAGCATCTGATAATTGTTGAAATGGAACGGCTAGGACTGATTCTGAGAGAGCGGCTGATGATAGGGCAAGCTTTCCGGCGAGGAAATGGCCTGGTCACGATGGACGGAGTGGTCAAAATTAGGGATTGGATGGTTCCCGCCATAGACCTCTCAAACAATATTCGGAAATGGTGATGTCTCTACTCTCCTGTCAACAACAGTGATTTCTCCCAAAAAGAAAAAATAAAAAAAAAATCAGTAAAACAGGCGTACTTTGGAGGGAAAGGGATTGTTTAGACAGGAATGGAGCTTTCATTCTTGACCCTTACTTAACCTAGCTATTTTTTTTTAATTTAAGGATGTATTTGAATGCTATATTTGCACTAAAGATTTAAATTTAAAAATATGTATTTTTTTTTTAAAAAAGTAACAAAGAATTTCAGTATTTAAGAGCAATTTCAATGACTTTTTCTTTCGAAATTTCATTTGAAGAGGTGATTTTTCAGAATTTTTTCAAATCATCTTTCATTATAAAATCAAAAACCCAAAAACTAAAATATCATTTTACTTTAACTCTAATGCTTTTTTTCTTTTTATATATTATTAATAATATTTATATATTTTTACATATATAATGATACACATAAAAATATTTATGTATATTTTTATTTTAATATCATTATTTTTTTATAATTATTATATATCTCTTAAATTTCAATAATTTAAATTTTCTTTTAAGAAATATTAATCCAAATTAAAAAATTACAAATGCTAGCATTTTGAAATGATAATTTTTAAAATGCATTTATTTTAAATATTTTTCAAAATTTTAAAATTCCTTTTCCAAATACACTTAAAAAATTAGTATTTTACTTACGTGTCGCTATGTGATTTTTTAATTTTTGTAATTATGTATTTTTTTATTATTATTTTTTAATTTAAATCTAACTTGTAGTCAATGAGATAAGTAAGAATTCACATATATAAGATCTTGATCTTTAATAAAAGCTTAAAGGTAACTACGAAGATATGACTTAGCCAATCGTCTAAAATACAATATTAATAAATTGCAATGGCTAAATTTCAAAGAAGCATAGCATAAGACTTTAGCTTAGTGGTTAAAGGTGTTTGGAAAATTATTAAGGGCTTAGTTTCAAGTCAAGCATCTCTCTTCTTCTTTAATTGTACCAAGGTTTTGCTTTCTTAATATAACAAAAAATATATATATGCATAGCATAATATATGCTAAAAAAAAAAGTATAATATTTATTCATTATCAATGGTAATAGTGAAACCATTGCTTCAATCATATAACTTCAATTATACCTACAATTTATATATGTAAAGTAAAAAAAAAATTACAAATTTTAATTTAAATCACTTGATTAACTCAAAAATCAACCATAAAATTTTTGAATATGACTTAAAATAAAAAATAAACTTACATTTTAAGGAATGAGTGTTTACATATATGAAATCTTAATACAAAGTTCAACAAAAACATATAAATTTAAGTTAAATCACCTAATCTGTAGTTGCAAAAATATCTTCTAGCTAGTGATGATCCTTTACACTAATGACTTGATTATTCGTATTAAAATAAAAAACCAAATGCTTCATAGGAAATGACTTCAATGTTTTTAGACTTATTTGTCCCCATGTGATTTAGATTTATAATAAAAGTTAATCAAATAATCTATAAGATACAATTAAGCCCTTGTTTGAATTTACCTTGCATTAATAAATTCAAATCACTTAACACACTTGAAGAGGATTAAAAATAAGTTGTCAAAAACTTAGTTTTTCTCAACAAACAAAGTCCAACAGACTTATTTATTTTTTAGAATGAGTGAAAAAAATACACAATGTTTTTCAAAGTATATTTTAAATATGTTCTAACCATCTCTATTTATAGAAATTGAAATAAAAAATTGTGACCATTTAATTTAATTGAGTCAATCAATAATTATATTTTAACATTAAAAACACGTCTTTCTTAATAATTAAATAAGTAATTATTTATCTTTTGTTGAGGCTCTATTTGATTCATGATCTTTTTTAGTATTGAAGAAATTGTGTCGATTAAATAATTGATTGATAGGTTTTGTAATTAGACTTTAGAGCAACTCATTTACATTTGGATTTTTATTTGTAATTTTGGTATTAAACCCAATCCTAAGTGCTTAGTCCATCTTTCTTTTATTTATTTTTATGTTTTTTAAATCATGTTAGATACATAAAATTATTTATAGGATAAGATGATAATTATCTTATATCATGTTTAATTTGTATCTAAAAAGAGGGATAGAAATTACAAGGCAGATTAATATCCTTTTGATATAAGAGTATTCAATTCTCCCCAAGTAGAGAGGATTATTTATAATCTATGAGATTAAACTTATATGTCCATTTATATTCTTAAAAATTATATCAATGACTTTTCCCTCTTAGCGTAATGGTTAAGAGACGGGTTGAAAGTCATGTAGGCGTGGGTTTGACCCCACCATCCCCTATCCCCCTTGTAAGGACACTAGCTCTCCTTTGCAACCAAAAAAAAATTATATCAATAATTTAAATTATATAAACTTTGAGGAAGAATAATTTTGAAAAATAAATAAATTATCCTATCCTAATTCTTATATACATCAAACACAAAATAAGATGACATTATTTAATCTAATCTTATTCATAATATTATCTTATCCTATCATATCATAATCTTGTATACCAAATATGACCTTAGGTTATTATTTTATTTTTGAAATATTATAAAAAATATAATAAAATTTAAAAAAATAAAAGAAAAAAGGAAAAGTTGATTCATTAGAAAACCGAAATTGCTTGGGTTGGAATTAAACTTATTTTGAAAATAAAATTTGTTTTTAGTTGAAGTTAGAATTATCATGAAACCATGATGATAAATTTTTTTAAGAATATAAACTCATTTTGGATTAAGAATTCTATTTAAATCAAAACTAAAAGTCCTATAAAAAGCACAATCCGATAATCGATAGAAGAATTGAAGAAATAGGCATTTAGCGGTAATGATTTAAAGGATCCAATTTTAGGAAAAAAAGAAATCATAGTAAATGTTATCGGGTTTTCGAAACATGGGATTGAAACAGAGGAAAAATCAAGACAATTCCATCAACAACAAGAATAAGTGAAACACAATAATACACAAACACGATAATTACACAATACATAAGCAATCCAGCTAATCCCTCACCAAGCAAACAAAGATTGGGATTAGCATGATGTTTCTATAACGATGACTGAACTAGACTGCGATGGAGCATCTGATAAAATTATGTGGAGAATTACATGAAAAGTGCCTTCCTAATTATAATGGCTGATTAGACCCTCCATTTAGTGTAAAAGGAATTTAAGATCTCCATTATTAATGAAGATGATGATAGGCCATGAATGCAAAAGAAGAAAGAACAAATTTAGAATTGTGATAAAATTGGATAAATGTGTTGATCTACACGTTATTGACTCTTTTTGCATAGGAAGCAAACTTGATTCACCTTAAAATGCTCTTCATGATGTTGTTCTTCATGAGTTATCTACTTTTAGGTACTGTTAGATTAATTATTTTGACCCATTGGTGTTTTTTTATTTAATTATTTAGGTTATTTTTTCATTTGATAATTATCTATTTTTCATTTGCTATTATTTGTTTTATTATTCGTATAGGTATAAATTTTCGTATGTTTTAATTAATAATAAAAATAAAATTTATATTAAATAATTGTAGACTTTTGTATAATTATTTGTTTATTAAATTTTCAAAAATAATGATAATAATTTAGAAATAAATAAAAATTTGATCAATAATGATATTCTAGAAAAGTTATAAGTGTGTAATTTTTTTTTTAATTTCTAGGTGAGAAAACTATTATAAATTCAATCAAAGTAATGAAGGATTAAAAAAATGATTTCAATATAAGAATTTTTATTTTATTTTTAAAACTAAAATTAAAAACAAAATTAGTGGAAAATAAATTGTGATTATCTAAGATTATATGTTGTGCATTTTGTATATTTTTTATCATGTATAATTAATTATTTTTTCATAAAATATTTAATATATCCAATGACGAAATTTCTCTAGGAAAACATATATGTTACTTGTATACTTTTGAGGTGAGAAAAATTTTTTAAGTTTTTAATCAAAGCGTTAGGGAAAATCTAAAGGAATTATATCCAAAATTTTAATATAAAAACTAATAAATATAACAAAGTAGAATAAGTTAGAAATAATATACCATTTTAATTAAGACTAGAAAGATAATTTAAAATTAGCTGGTACCATTTTAAGATGAGCATTGTAACTAAACTCCTGAGCATTGTAATGGTAGTATACCCTTTCCTAGTTGTAACTAAACTCTTAAACCTAGTTCTATGACGTAGGCAAAAACCTAATGTTTTTAGAGTCCTTTAATCAAGTTTAGAATAATTTTAAAAAAGATAGATTAATTTAGATAGCCAATCACACCTAGATAAAAAAAAGAAAAAAAATTAATGACAACTCAATATTTTATGTCTAATGGGTTAGTTCATGGAGTTGCACATTACAACATCTTTTATAAGTGAAAAATTATTTTATGAATGATTATAACTTATTTAAGGGAAACTATTTTCCATTTTGCAGAAAATCATAATTTTTAAACTAAAACAATCAAATGCTCTACCAAGGCATTCAACTACCCCTTGTAAATTTGTTTCAATAATACTTATCTCATGTAGGGTAATCAACTACTCTATTCAAGACATTCAATTGCCTTTGTGTAATTCTAAAATAAAAGGCTAGCCATTTATTGTCTATGTGTGAGTAGTCAAATGCCCTAACTTAAAGTCAAGCAAACAGAAAGTTAACATTTAATTACCTACGTATAGGTATTCAAATTCCCTTATAAGTCATCCAATTATTTGACTTTCAAGTTATAGCAGTCTATTGTTCTTAATAAGGCATTCAATTGCGTTTGAGCAATCTTGAAACATAATTAATTTGATCATGCAACATTCGAATACCTATGTAAGAGTATTTGAATGCCTAATAGGAAATCTTACACATTGATTCTTTTAGGCCTAGATCTATTTTCTTTTGTTATAGAACCTTTTCAAAGTTTAATACTAGTTTTGTTTACTTAGTTTCTCAAACCATTGATTAGGTTATCATACTTAACCAATTTATCTTTCACCATTTGAAAATAGCTCCAACAATCTTTTACCATTTTCAAAATAGAGCAAGTCACATACTACCAGATATCGTATCATAAAAAAAGGCATCAATCCGAATTTAAAACTTTCTAATTAATGATAAGATGTTGTTGAGCTAATCAAAATTATATGATAAAATTTTTTCTTTGAATAAATAATTATATACCATTAGTCATGCACCAAATCATATAAACTTTCACACATCATTAAATTTAAGGATTTTAATGAAAGTACAATCAGAAGAAGTAGAATGGGTCTGTAATTGCTATGAACAGTTGAATTTGATTAAAGAAAAAAGGCTTACGGCACTCAATCATGGTCAAATGTATTAAAAAATGATAATGGCACATGCTAAAAAGATAAAACCTAAACACTTTCATGAATGAGAGTTAGTTTTAGAAAGGATATTACCCAATCAACATGACAATAGAGAAAAATGGACACCAAATTGAGAAGGCCCATATGTGGTCAAGAAAGCATTTTCTGGTGAAGCACTATTTTTTAGAGAAATGAATGAAAGAAATTGTCAAACCTTGTAAACTCAGATGCTGTTAAGAAATATTTTGCTTAAAAAAAAAAGGAATATCCAGGTTGAAAACCCTAAAAAAGGATAATCTAGATCATGGGCGAAATATTTAAATCAAAAGAGCAATTTAGATATAAAGAGGAAATCAGAGAAATGATTGGGCCACAAACTTGAAATAAAGGTATACAGGGGGCCAACAATATGTTCAGTTTTAAAAAGAAATGAAAGACAAATCATTGTTGTTAGATCAGGGGGCATTATTATAGTTTGATGAGTTAACATTGATCAAAGTAGTTGATAAGACAAGATTTTCGAATGAGGATTAGTGTAAATGATCTAGATCTACCTTAATGTTCAATATTCAAATATTTGAAAATAGATATTTGATACTATCTCATTTGTTCACTTCCTTCTTACATCAAGATTGTACATTCATTTTCTTCTTTCAAAATAACTTGTAAACCAAGCTACCCAAAATTGCAATGATACCCTTTATTCTCATTGTTCAAATCCTTGTTATTCATCTCTTGATTGAAAAAGGTGTTGTATTTGATATAATATTGTTGATAATGATTGATAATTCTCATATCCAAACTTGAAGCATATTCTAAAAAGGTTTTAGGATAACAAATATAAACAAACAGAGGTCACAAAAAATGATGTTGAATGAAAAAATGAAAAGAAAATGGGTGTTTGAGATGGAAAAAATGAAAAAAATATGAAAATAAAAAAATGGTGATTGAAATGAAAAATGATGAATGAAAAAATAAGGAAATGAAAATGATTGATGATTGAAAGGAAAAAGAAAGATGAAGAAAATTGGAAATGAAAAAATGATGGAAGAATGAATAAAGATAAATGATGAATGATGATAAAGAAAAAGGAGATAAAGTTGCTAGAAATATCAAGGTAAAAAAAGAATTGTTAAAGAAAAGAAAATGAAGAAAATTATGAATTAAAAAAAAATTTTTGATCAAATGAGTAGATTTGACTAATGATGATTTGTCTAAAACCAAGAATTTGAAGACAGTTGTGGTCATGAAAACTTTATTTCCGTAAATATGAATGCATGATGTGAACAAATTGTTGGAATTACATGCACTATGTGTTTTGCATTCATTATATCCATTGCATGAAAAATGAATTTGATTTTGGAAAAACAAACATGCCATTAGAATATGAACACCTTTTTAAGGAAAAACCAAAGAGAATGTTTTTTTAAGAAGAAAAGAGAAACCTTTAATAAAGGCCTCAGATACAACCAAATTTTTTTTCCAAAATAAGATTTTTAGAGTTCCTTAGCCTATTTTTATAGAAATCATTTTTCAAATGAGATTTTTAAAGTTCTTTAACCTATTTTTATAGAAACCCTTTTTCAAAATGTGATTTTAAAATTCCCTAAGAGCCTTTTCAAATAAGATTTTTAAAGTTCTTTACCCTACTTTTTATAGAAGCCTTTCCAAATAAGATTTTTAAAATTTTCTAGCCTATTTTCATAAGAGTGATTTTTCAAAAGGTGATTTTTAAAGTTTTTTAACCTATTTGTATAAGAGCTTTTTTTTCATAATATGATTTCTAAAGTTTCCTAACCTATCTTTATAAGAGTTTTTCAAAGTTGAGATTTTAAAATTTCATAGCCTTTATTTATTACAGTTTTTCAAAGTTAGGATTATTAAGGGGTCGTTTGGTATTGTTGTATATTTTATGTTTTATGTTTTTGAAAATTTTGTTTTGTTTTATTTTCATTATTGAATTTATAAACATGTTTGGATATAATATTTTTGTTTTAGAAATGCAAAAACAAAAACATGTAAGAGAAAGCATTAAAATTTTAGATTCCATTTGTTATTAATAATATAATAATATTCATATAATAATATTTATTAATATATTATTTATTAATATATTATAATATTATTTATTAATAAATAATATTATAATAATAAATAAAATATTATAATTTAATATTTTATATTATTTATTAATGTAATAAATTATTTATACATATAATATATTATTAATAAAAATATATTATATTAAGAATATATTATTAATATAATAATATTTTTATAATAAAAATAATATTTATTAATATAATATTTATATAATAAAAATATTATTTTATTAATATAATAATTATAATGTCACTATAACGGTTTAATTGTAATTTTTGTGAACGGTGCTCGTGTGGTAACAGTGCTAAATTGTTTTCAAAAAATTGAAAATACCATTTTTCTATTTTCAACAATTTTCAATACTTTCCAAAATTTTGTTTTCAGTTTTCAAAAATAAAAAATAAAAATAAACTACCAAACATGTTTTGTTTTCAATTTTCAAAAAAACTAAAAATAAAAATAAAAAATACAAAACGAAAATAAAAATTAATGACCTCTAGAGTTTTGAAGCCTCTATTTAGAGAAATTTTGCAAAATTCAAGTTTTTAAAGTTTTTAAAGCTTCTAATGGCCTAAAAAAATAAAAAAAAAAACAAAAACAAAATAAAAACAAAACAAAAAAACACTTAACAACAAATAGTAAGCGAGAAACCTTTCACCCTTGGTCCCAGTCAAAATTGATATATTTGTCTTTACATTATTTTTTATATTAAACAATATATAAAGAAGGGTAGCTGTAGACACTTAATTTTGTCTAAATATATTCTAGCAAATTGCAAGGTTCTTAAAATTGAATCCAATTTAAATCCAACATTTCTCTAATTTTGATAAGTTTTTAGAATTAAATTTGAGACTAATTTGACCCCAACGTCCCAAGGTCAAACTTGATCAAACCTAGTCAAACAAAATCAAAATTAATTAAAATCTTTCAAAATCAGTCAAATCAAATTGAACATGGGTCAAATTTTCAAAATTTGGCACCAAATGGGACTAATGTGGCTTAGAATTGATATTTGTGATTTTAACGCACTGAAAACCCTTATTACACTTTGGGAAGGGTTAAGTTATCAAAATGCCATTAAGGGTTATTTTTGTAATTTGATTTTCTCAAATTTGAATTTTTCTAAAAAATTTCATATCACATTTAAGTAATATTTTTATGATTTTTTATGCATTAAAAACTTTGATCACACCTCGAAATGTATGAAATTACCAAAATACCCTTAGAGATATTTTCATAATTTGACTTTTTCAAGATTGGCTTTTCATGAAATGGTCTAGATCATGATTTTATATTATGTCATGATTTTTTGTATATTAAAATCTTGATTGCACCTTAGAAGGTGTGAAATTATCAAAATACCCTTAAGGGGTATCTTAGTAATTTGGCTTTTCTAAGGTTGGTTTTTTGCGAAACACTCCAAATCATGTTTTCATATTATTTGATGATTTTTTGTGCATTAAAAACTATAATCAAACCTTGGAAAGTATGAAATTACTAAAAACTTTTTAAGGGGTAATTTCGTAATTTGACCTTCTAATGGTCAGTTTTTCATGAAAATTTTTAAATCATGATTTCATAATATTTTAAGATTTTTGGTGTATTAAAATCTTAAAAATGAAGAAGGGATCAAGTTCTCTAAAAAAATTACATAAAAGGCTAAAACTTTCTAATAAATGGTAACATGGTATTTTCACATTGGTTCCAACAGCATTAAAAATGCAAACTTTGACCATAAATATTCTAGGCCATGAGATGATCTTGTAAGGTTGAATCCACAAGTGAAAGGTGATTCATTGCAAATTAAACCAAAGGAGGTATAATTTCTATTACTTGTTTTTCTTTGCATTTTCATAGCATTTCATAATATTGTCCATATTTTTCTTATCATTTACACTTTATTTTTTTATTTTTCTTGAGAAAATTCATGGTTTTTTTAACTCTTTTAATCCAAGCTTAAATCAAAATTTCATCCAACTAAACAATAGTTTGGTTTAAACAAAAAAAAATCAAGCAACAAAAAAAATATCCACCATTCAAATGCTTATGAGAGGTTCGACCAACCTTCATTCCTCCCATTGCTGAACCTCCTTTGACACATTTTTAATGTTTTCTTTGCTTTAGATTATGTGTATGGATGATTAGATTATTAGTTTACTTGTTATTTGCATTGTTTTGGTTATTATCTTGGTAGTTTACATATAGTATTTGACTAATGTTCTTATTTTTATAAACTCCTATTACTTTAGTTTATTACATGTTTAATAAAATTTTTCCTATGTATAAATGCCTTCATATGATGGTTTGATAAGTGATTGATGCATGATTTGGCTAAATGAAAGGTTGTGTAATTGTGGATTTGCTATAAAGATGTTCGATCTATTTTTATGCTTATCTAAAACTTCCTAGTTTGAATGGTGGTTAGATTTTGGTTGATTCATCGTTAAATGCTAGCGTTTTTGGTTTGTTCATCAAGTTTTCTATGTGTTTGATCATATTTTCAACGAATAAAAAATCTTAGATTGGTAGACTTTTCAATGATTTTAGTTTGTTTACATGAATTTCAAAACAAAAAAAAATCACAAAACATGTCCTTAAATTTTTAAACTTCTGGTTTTGATCTATTTTTACTTATTTGTTACATGCATGTTAAGTTTGTAATATATTTACAAATATGCCTTGGTTTGTAATATGTTTGCAAATATGTTTTGGTTTGTGATATGTTTGTTTTCATACATGGTCCATGCATTAAAGTTTGCATTTTCATTAATGGTATTTTTGTAATTTTTATTAAGTTACTCCCATGCATCAATGTTTACATTTTTATCAATAAAATTTTAATAATTTGGTTACATGCGTCAAAGTTTACATTTTTATTACTGGCATTTCAGCAATTTTGTCACATGCATTTCTTATGAAACCTCAAATCTAAAACCCTAAATTCCTACTCCAAATCCAACCCATCAACCCTAAACACTAAACCAAACCCTAAACCAAAACCTTAACGTTAAACCCTAAGACCAAAACCTTAACCTAGACCCTCAACTAACCCCAAACCCTAAACCAACCCCCAAACCCCTAAACTAACTAGATCTCATTCATACATTTGCATTTCATTTTATTTTGTTGTTACATGCATTCTTTATTTGTCATGCATTCATATTTTATCATTCATATTTAATTGTTATGCATTCATCATATATTATTATGCTCATGCATATTGCATAGGATTTATAAATAAGGTTCTATAAAGAAAAATATTTTAAAATAAGATAATAACTCTGGTAAATATAACCTTTGAGAATTTAGCCTAAATACATGAAGACTCTTGACGGTTATGATTTATATGAGGTATTATCTTGATTTTGTAGGGCAACGTGAAAATTCCTAAGTTAAAGATATTTTTGAAGCACTATCTAAATATAAGAGAGTAGAAATGATGTGTTGATGCTTAGAATATTTTTATCTTGATCCAAAAATAAATTATTTTGCTTTAAAAAAAAAAACTAAAAATGATTTGCCTTAAAAAAAAGATATTTGATTTTTGGAATAAACAAAGGAATTAATTTCTAAACATTAAAAATAGAATCATTTTTATCAAAATCTAATGATAACATGCAATTAATTGATACTGCCTTTGATGAGCATTGTAAGGGTGCTAATCATTCTTTACGTGTAACCAATTTTTGAATCCAAACTTTGTTTGCACATATGGCAAATTGTTATTTTATAAAACTTTAAACCCATTTTAAATATTTTACTAAAAGGATAAATTTTTTTAGATAGCCAATCATATCTTAAAAAGATTGGTGGCGACTCTTCGATTTTTGTTTTTATTAAAAATGCCTTTTTAGCACTCATTTTGTTTTCTATTCCCTAAGTCTAATAGTCAAATTTCTTGAGCCCACATGTTGCGATGATTACTCAAAAACATCTAGAAAAACCTAGATCTACAAAAAGATTGGTGGCTTCCATCCTTTTTATCATTTTTATTGCCTAACTTGTGTCCAAACGTGTCTTAATCATGTCATGCTCATGTTCGATTTAGTTTTTCTATTTGTTTTCTTGTCTTGGCATGTCGTCTTCATATTTCAACATGTCGATGGTATGTCCATATTGAACATTGTTACAAGGGATTGTCACATGTTCGTGCTTTATAGGCTACTGATAAAGTAACAAAGACTTTGATTTGCAACTACTGATCAATAGAATTTTGTTATGGAATTTTAAAGATTAATTAATGTTACTGGTGGATAATCAATCTTAAGTTTTGATATCACTCTCTTTAAATCGTTGCTTTAGTTTATGTATCGTGGTTACTCTTTTATTAGCATATAATTTGTCAATTGTTGCTCGTTGACTTTAGTTGTTATAATTCTTTACCAATAGCAAAATATTTTAAAAATCAAATCATAAATAACCTTTGTTTCTTAACTTTATTTTTGGTTCAAACCTTAAAAGTGTAAAGGTGATTCAACCTATTTTAAGTTGATATGGTCTTTTTTAACTTGTTTTTGGTCTACACATACTAGATTCAACCTCTAACAACCATATTCAACTTATGCTTGGCCGAATTCAACCACCATGAGAGGAGATGGGAGAGAAATAGTGGGTCAAAGGAAATGAGAGAAGAAAATTTTTTTTTTAAAATTATATTTTGTTAATTTCTAAATTTTTTAAAAATTTTAATATGTGGTAAAAACTACATCTTTCAATTTTTTAATAAAGGCATTTCAAGTAAAAACTAACATTATGATGCACCTTATCAAGGAAATAAGATATATATTGTATATAAGAAAGAATCATAGTTAGATTCCGTTTGTTTTGTAAAACTTGACTTTCAAACAATGTTTTTTGAAAAATATTTACATTTTTGGGAAAAGTAAAAGTTTTCTATTGTTTGGATGAGTCAATACAAAATATTTTTTATTTTTTAGTTATTTTATGAAAAATCTATTTTTTTTCAAATAATATTGATGTTACTATTAAAATATTAAAAATATTAATATTAAAAAAATATTTTAACAATAATATTTAATATTAAAATATTATATTAATATAAAAAACATAAAACAAAGTATTTATTATTTATATTAGTATTTTAAAATATTTAAAATAGTATTACTATTTTTAAAATATTAATTTTATTAGTATAATAATATTAAAAATAGTAATTTATTATTAAAATATTAAAAACATTTATACTATTAAAATAGTTATATTTATATTGAAAGTATCTATTATTAAATGATAACAAAATATTATTTATTATTAAAATAATAGTATAAATACATTAATAAATAAAACACAAAATAACATATTTAAATTGAAAATAATAGTAAATTATTAAAACATTCATTTTATGAAAATAATATTATTATATTATTTAATATTAATTATTAAAATAATAAAAATATTGTTTAATATATTATTATTTATTATTAAAATAATATAATACTATTTATTATTAAGATATTAAAATATTTATGTTTAAATATACAAAATAGAATTATTTAAAAGTAAGATTTGAAAAGACTTTTAAAGTAAAATATTAGTTTTTTAATTAAAATTAAATAAAAGTATTTTTATTAATATAATATTTTATATTGATTAAATTAAGTTTAAATTTAAAATATTAAGTTCAATAACTTATTTGGGTAAAATTAAAAAAATATTTTTAAAATTAAAATATTAAAAAAAATTTAATATTACTAATTTAATTTTCTTATGTAAAATTAAATAAAAAATTTATTAATATAATAAAATTACAGGTTGGGATAAATTAAGTTCAAGCTTAAAAAACCATATACAATGCATGACTTAAGTAGAATTATGCGTACGAGCTTGGTAAATAATTTTACACAAACAATTGTTTTCTACGACAAAATAATTTCTTGAAAAATGATTTTATTTTTTATTTATCAATAAGTTATTTTTCATTAATTAGATAATTTTCTACCAAACAAATACCAAAAAATATAGAATCATTTTCCAAAACTCATCTTTTGTGAAACAAATGAAGTTGAATTATCTTTTCAAATATTGGTTTTCTTTTGGCAAGTTAAATAATTTATTTTTAAACTGATTGACCTTTAGATCAATTAGTATGTCGTTGGAGTTGTGTTTGGAGCTTGTAAGTTTAAAAGAACTTATATGCGTAATGTTCTTTTCAATCAGATAAGTAGAATGAAAATTTAATAGTAGATTAAGAACTAAAAAATAATAATTTATTTTTGATATAATAATAATTCATATGCAATAAATTTCAAGATTTTTTTATATCTCCTAACTAAAAATTTAGATTTTGGTTAATGACAGTTACACTTATTAAAGTAAAAAAGAAATAAAATTTATTTGAAAACTATAACTATAACAATAGAAAAAGAGTACTACAAATTAAAAAATAAAAATAATACTGAAGTAGTTCAGAGGCACCCATAAGAGAATTCTTTATTTTAACTTACATGTTTAAAAACAGTGAAGAATTATTAGGGTTCCAACCAATTCATAAATAATAAATAATAAGCATAATAATAAAAACTCAAAAATTAATTTGATAATAACCAAATTAGACAATAAAAATATCAATTTTCAATTCAACTCAATCAATTGATTCAATTATCTCTTTTATATAAATATGTATTTTAATTTTTTTATAAAAAAATTTATAATTTGAAAATAAAAAAAAAATTCAAATACTACATTAACTAATTAAATTAAATTACGAGTTTATATTTTTGTTATTAATAAACACCAAAGCCACTTTTAACTTAAACGGCTATTGATTAAGTCTTTGGAATAGAAAAACACACGTCATTAATTGTTGATTAAACCAATCCAATTACGATAACATTAATTAGAGATTAATCATATCTAGAGCTATTTATTCCTTTTACATTTCTTAATTAAGAGATTCTATAACGTGGATGTGAATAATTTGATAGGAATAGAATTAATTTCAAGTTCAATTATTAACTATACTAGTGTTGGACCTTGGTTTCATTTGGTGTGTTAAATTAATTTTTAGTATTTTATTTAGGTAATATTTAATTGAATTAAAATTTAGAATAATTTAATATAAAGTTAGTATTGCTAAGTGTACAAAGCTTTGTTAAAATAATTGGCAAAAGAAAGTTACTATAAAACTAAACAAAAAATGTTAGATATCTATTTTAAAGTTACAAAGTTCTTAAAAAGAGTAGTTGTTAAACAAAAACTGTAATGAAACACTTAATTTGTAATTATAACTGATTATTAAGAAATTTATTCATAATCAATATAAATAATTATTTTAAAAGTGTTGTACGCTGTTATAGCAAATAAACAATAATCACTAATCTTCAACTAATTATCAATAACAAATTTTTTTTACTCTTCTGAGAATGATTTATTTTAACGTTATAATGTACGATCCAAGATTTTTTTTTCAAGATTTAATAAAGTGATAGAAGAATGTTTATATGACATATGCTTTTAAAAATAATTTGAAATATGTTATAGAAATAATATAATAAAAAAATTGTTAATAAAAATTTTGAATGTATGTTTATATTATATAATAATATATATATATATAATTGTATACAAGATGGGATGAGTATTGTCGTTTGCACTTGTCATCGTCAAGTAATGAAAAATTGAACAGTCAAAACAACCATAAATTCTCTTAGAAATAACAAAAGCTTCCTAACTACATATTGCATCACACACATACTGCATCAGCTAACTACATATATTGTTATTCCTCACTAAAAATATTACGATGATAATAATAAAAATATTGGATTAATTAAAAAAATTAGAATATACTGTTATTAAAAATATCAAAAAATAAAAAATTATAATATTTTAAAGATACTAAGTACTAAACAATTAGTATAACATATAAAATAATAAATTTTAAATTCAAAAATATTTTATTCATGTATTTGTTGATTTATTGTTTGATTCATAAGTTTAGTAAACATAATTCAGTTTTTGACAACATTAAAAACATATTTTTAAATTTTCTCAAACTCTTATAATTTTTATTAAAATTTTAAATTATTTCATCTTTGTATTTTTTTCATAATGTTTACATGTTATATCATTATATTGAATTTGAAAATTTAAAATCTACCCATGCTAACTATACTTACAAAATTAATATAAACTTTATAAACTTTAAAGGATTTTGTTGCCTTAGCAGTTTTTTATTAGATAAATTATCAAGCATTTTTTTAATCATTGAATCAGAAATATTAGAACTAATAATTAAGCACTCTACCAACAATCCACTGTTAATCTTGAATATGAGGCATAAATTTCAATGTCCCCTTCGGAAGAATAAATTTCAAAGCCATTTATAAGCAGCAGTAAATGACTAAATATTACATATAGACATCCATAAACCTGTTCGGAGAAAATAAATATACAACAAGATTGCAGTTGTTCCATCAATTGATATTTTCATGAACAAATTGAAGCCTTAGCAAATTTTCATTGATGCTACAATTTATCTTCTATGAAAGAATTACGCCGATCATAATACTATCCCAACCTTTCTTTACTGCCGATGTTGAGCTAGAAATGGTTTGAATGTCATCAGCACTCCTATTGCTTCCACAATATTCAACATGAAGAATACCATCTGAACACCTGTAGACAACAATTAGCTGCTAAGTTCTTGCTCGTAGAATGTAAACCTGGTTTTAAACTTGTTTTTTCATGGAACAAGCTATAACCGTTCAGAATAAGATTCAAAGTTCAAAACTGATGAGCCTGGGGCTTAGCCCCAATAGTTTACCCACCTCTCTTAAGAGGTGGATTTCCCGCAAGACTGATAAGGTTAGACCTAATAATTTTGGACTCGAAAAGGATATGGAAACGACGTGGGTTAAAGTTTTGACAAAAGGAGTTTAAAAAAAAAAACTGAAAAATGTGTTGTTTTTAGACTCAATTTTCATGATTTATACGTGTTTGACACATTAGACACAACACATACACAAATTGCTAGATCTAATTGAGGTTCTAGTCACAGTACTTGAAGACCACTTTCTCCATAAGCTTCAGCTCCCCTTTTACCAAACAGAAAAGTTCAAAACTGATCCACTCACCCTCAAGCTCTTTTGATTTAAAACGAAAAAAGAAGGATGACAATTATGATATTTACTATAATCACATGTTAGTAAAGGACATGATCAAGAAATTCTTCAACTTATTAATGTCATCTTTCATTCTGAACCACGTCTAAGTTAGAATGCTTGAAAGTCACCTAGATTTTGACCAATACTCTAAATTATAATACAATAGTTAATTTCACGTTCAGACTAATATAGACCTAATGATACAAGTTTTCAAGCATATGGTAAATGTTTTCAACATGCTTCCATTCTATTCTAACCAAAGATCTCATGTCAACTGCAGAACATATGGCTAGACAAGAATTCACCAAAACGTGACATGTAAAAACTATACAAGTAAAAACATTTGTTGAAAGTACCTTTACTATTGCCATTACATTTTGGTTTATGATACATCTTGTAAACAAAAAGAAATTATGATGTGAAACTTTGTTGATTAGCATACCTGGAAGAAATGAAGCATCTTGACGCTTTTCTGCCCAAGAAAACCTGTGAAAAATAAGATTACGAGATTGATTGCTATAGGAAACGAAAAGTAAAACGTTCAACACCACCTAAAAATGGAGAATACTGGCCTACTAGTGCCATACTAGCTGCAAGAATGGAGAAAATCTAGAGTATGAAACTTACAATGCACCTCCTCCAGCTGGACCAGCAGCTTTGAAAAGAGACATTGCAGTCATGGCAATTCCATTAGCAGCTCCTCTTTGGTGTTGATCCTGTTTTTCCATATTTAATCATATTAAGATGAGGTGTATTCTATAGAAAACAAATATTTATGTAACTGATAAGTAGACAATAGAATAGGGAAATTAAACTATGTGAAAGGCTTACCACAGCTCGATTTTGGAGAATGAATAATCCAGTTATGATTGATACCTAGTTATGTAGAAAGACTTAATAGTGAGAAGGCATGTAAGTTCGTAAGCAAAGCTTGTCAAGGCTAAGGCCTTTGAAAATATCACTTCTGAAGAAATCAAGCGCCGGACTCTTAGTTCCAGTGATCAGAGTTCAATCCCTGATTGCCTCAAGTACATATATATATATATATATATATATATATAAACCTCTCATGGGTCAAAGGCATCTCCGAGTATATAAAAGTAACTGAAAATAAAGTTCCAAGCACATTCACTTACTGATAAAACATTCTTCACAATCGATGCACAATTTAATACCAAGCTAAGAGTGAACCCCGACAACATGGCTATGAAATAATAACTTTGCAACAGAGGTATGCTTAAGACCTGCAAGTAGGAAATTATGTACCAGAAAGAAAAAAGAAAGGAAAATTTAAAACTAAGAAGATTTAAAACAAATAGATGAAACAGGGAAAGTACACTAAATGTTACAAGGTTTTGGAAACTTACACTTGCAATACGAGACACCATTACAGGTCCTAGAATCCTCTCCACATATGGATATACGGAAAGTTGAAAGACAAGAAGGCTGAAACCTAGATGTTGAAGAATTGATCAATGAAGAACTCCATACCAAAACACATGTTTTATGTCGTCATGATATTCAAAAAGAAATTGTTAAAGAAACGCAGATGATGCAGTAAAGATCACAGTCATATCCCATCATAATCTCAAACTCTTCAGCTATCCTTATTTACTATGCATATTCATACCCTTATATTAAAATACAAAATATAAACAGAGTTTATGAAATCTAATTATGGGGTGTTAACCACTTGGTAATACGTGGAGTCTCGGCCTAAATACAAAGCCACAAAAAACCTTAAACTTAATTGATGTGGGATAACACTATTTAATAAATTTAAACATGGAGCCACATATTTGTGATTGCAGAAGCTATTTATACATTTTTCTTGCCAAGACTTGATAGTTGACCGCTTATATGTGCAAGTGAGAAAGAGAAGATACTTGCAGGAAAAAGTATGACTACAACCAGAAATGTGCAGAAATTATAGACATGGCCTTCATATTAATCCAAAGAGGGCAATGCCAACTTGTAAACAATACATAAATTAGCAAGATCGTTGAAGATTATATGAATTTATGAGGTTGATACAAGCATAGGAACATAGCCAGTGCCCTTGTTTTGAATTGAAGAATGTGCTTTATTAACAAGCTTGGGAATTCCAAACCTAAGAGGTGTGTGTGTGTAAGGGTGGTGTACTTATGCAATATAACATGATTAACATAAATACCTGTGATTGCAAGAACAGCTCCAACATCATCTGTTGAATAACTCAAACCCCCATACTTTCTAGGGCTAACGGCCCATAACGAAAATATCTGCAACATAAAGATTAATTTCAACATATGCCAATTAGATTGATAGCTAGAGCTTACTTACTAATCCATGAACTTATCGATATACTTGCACATATCTAAATTAAATATGATTAGTACCTCCGTGTAGGCCATATCATGAAGGGAGAAAACACAATAAACAATGATAGATGACATTAAAGGCCAATTCTTTAGGAGGCTTTGCTTAGAAGTGGATTCTCTTCCTTCATCCTCTTCTGTTATTTCTTTTGTGATAGATTCATGAGATGCAGCTTCCAAAGCATCATATGAATCATCACATGATATATTGTTGTCATTGTGTTTATGAAGTGTTTCCTGCAATAACCAGAATTTTTAGAATCAGCGATGGAGTAAATAGCCAACCACATCAAGCCATTACGACAACAGGCAAATAGTTTTCTTTCAAAATAAAGATCCTAGAAATTCATAATTAAGTTGAGAGTTAATTTTCAAGGAAATTTATGTTATCTGATGATGAACTTGATACAATAAGCAAATCTGAAAATGAAACTCAAAAAACTAGAGTGTGAGAGATGACCAAGTTGTAATATCGCACAGGCAGAGAGTTAGGGTCGAAGATCAAAGATTCAAATCTAAGAAACTAGAGGCTACACTCTGTAGACATGTACAGGACAGGTTTTGTTCAATCAAATGTAAATAAGACTTGTAAAGTTTTACTATCTTTTGATTAGAGGTTGCAGATACCAGGATGAATTGTCCCCTACATTGCACCTTTCATTACACATGTTTTTAATGATAACCTCAATTTCAGGTACTAGATATTTTGGTCCGTTAACATCTTTATAGTATTTATTCGTTTGTTTAAGAAGTATCATACATAATTGAAGAAAGAAACTGCTGATTCTGGAAAGAAGAGCAGTTATGACCACATGAGGTAAATTGGTGTAACTATGTAAAATATGAGATGTTCACAACATGGGTTCACAAGCAGAAAAGAGTGGCCAAACTAGAGATGTTATTTAACATGCCAAATAATGGTTAATTCTTGATAGAGATGATTTGTTTGGAAGACGGATTTGATAGAAAGTAAGAACTAAACCAATTAGGATATGTACCGGAAGCCAGCAAGTAGGTATGGATACTCCCAAGGCAAAAAGTGATATAGCAAGGCACGGTAAGAAATATGGAAATCTGCAACAAGGAATATCATCATGCTCAATCGACATTGAAATGTGCCCCAAAAAAAAATAGAAAAAATGCTAGCATAAAACATCCAAAGTTCTTATCTAACAGTGTGGGAGATTAAGCAGCATAAATTCACTTACCTTCCAAACAGAGAATCTTTGGAAAAGATATTCGGATACTTCTCTGCTGGCTGAATTACAAAATTTGTAGAACATCAAATGAATGCTTTGAAGTGATGAAGAGGGAAACATATATCAAAATCAGGTGAAACACAAGTTATATAGAAACATTTTTCCACAGGAAGTTTCAAAAACTCTTAGATTACCCATAAAACTAAAAATTTTCTACTGGATTTCAACATCATTATTATTTTCTTTTCTCAATTGGAAGTTGAAGATGCTATGGACTTAAACTTTACATGTCAATGTATGTGAGAAATTGGATTCTATCCAAAACCAAATTCTTCATATTACTGGCTTCTCACATATTTTTCAGACAATCAAGATAACCAACCTTCACTTGAGCAAAACTCTGCTTATAGACCTACTGGAGTTCCCACTAAATGCATGGAAGAATAACTACATTGCGTTTTAGATACAAAATCAATTGAACACTTAAGCACTAAATTCTTTTTCTATTCTCTGTTATGATGAAATGATTAGAGAAGATCTTCCATGGCATCTCAAGCAATAATTGATATACATTGTCTTGGAAGTCTTAAGTGCAAAAATTTGTACCTTTTCCTACGAGGTTGACATCCATTTAGAACACGAAACTTAGTTCACAACCACATAAGAGAAAGTGGCGGATTCAGGATTTTTTTTCTTTTGTGTCTACTTATAATATATATAAAAAACAGTTCACATATTAACTAATATTGTCAATGGAAATGATGTCTACAAAAAAGTTTTGGGGGTGTCCAAGGGAAATTTTTCCTTCAATTTTTTTTATTTTCCAATTTCTGGGAATGTCCATGGGTACCTTAGTCCAAAGCATAGATCTGCCCATGATAGGAGACAAAAGAAATGGAAGTACCTGAGCTAGAAAACCTCCCAGAGCAGGGCCAATAATCAATCCTATGCCCCACGATGTGCTAACCTGAAATTGTGTAATACTTCTCAAATTGACGTTTAAGTAAAAGTTCACAGAACCAAAGCATATAAAGGTTGATAAAGGCTTACAGTTGACAGGCCTAAGGCCTGGTGCTCTTCTCGAAAAATTTCAACCGCATATGCCTGAAGATTGTGCAAGTTAACTATATTTGTGGGGTGGTAAAATTGATTAAATATAGCCATATGTAAGAGAAGCAGTCAAATAGTTGTCCAGAAACAAATCAAAACACAATTAGAGTTTGAGCCATGTCGTGATAACAAACCTTTATTGGTCCAAGTAAGCCATTGAAACTTCCAAGAAGAAATCTTGTAATTACAGCCATCCAAATATTTACGCTAAGGCCAAAGAGAGTGTTGAAAATAACCCTGAGGCACATTAGCAATTAAAATTAAGAAAATACAGACATGAGAAGTTGAAGAAAATTTCACAATTATTTTAGAAATGTCAACTAGAAATTTGAACTTGGAAAGAATTTTCACTAACACAGTAATTATTCCCACGATTATAACAGGCTTTCGACCATAACGATCAGCAACTATTCCCCATAATACAGATGTCAAAGCTCTTCCTAGCATAAATGCAGACCCTTCAAAGATATTGAGCATTGTAGTAAGATCACATATTTGATTGAAGAAAACATGTACCAATAAAGAGAAAGCAGTGAAAATAAGCTCACCAACATAACCAGCATAGGAGCCAATATCTTCCTCTCTTTTTGCAATGTGAAAATCCCTAATCTGAAAACAGAAAAATTAAAGGAAGACTAATAGCATAAGCAACACATTTTTTAAGTAAAACTATCAAGGTTGCAAATTTCCAATTAGAGGAGAATCTCAAATAAGGTTTTTATTTCCCAAGTTTTTTTCCGAAAAGGAGAAATCAGAAAAATAAAAGGGGATTTTTACCCTCATCCCACAGTTTACTGTCAAGTCTTAGACCAAAAAAAACATAGAAAGAAAAAATTGGAAGGCACATGGTGCCTCTGTTTATGTCTTGTACGGGAACCAACTATTTGCACTTCAAATAATGAAGAGACAGATCAATAAGAATCTTAAATGTTGGTAATATGGGGATGACTTCATATCTAAAATACTTCCGATTAACATCAAGTTAAATCCTCGGTGAAGATTAAGGAATGAAGCTGAACAATCATAAACTTTTCGCATACATAAACTTACAAAATGATAGAAACTCATAAAGAAGAATTTGTCTGAACTCACCATGAAGTATAGGAATGGAAAGAGAGATGATATCGGCAGAGCTGGAAACATTTGACAGTAGGAAATTAGGACCAACACATATGAAGTAAAATGCTATTGAAACAATAGCTCTCCATAAGGAGATAACCATGCTACCGTAAAAATGATAAATAATGCAACACTGCAGAAACATATAGTAGTAGAAATGAGAACAGAAAGTAATGCACTATTTCAATCTTTTTGGCTTTGTTAATGTGTGAAAATGTCTAAATTTTTATTTTTGGTTGATTATAATGTATAATTTTCTGCACTCATTTTCTTTTCATATCCACAAATGCAGTCAGACACACACGTCAATCTTATAAACAAAAGGTTGAACTTGGTAGATGACAAGCTAAATCCTGTCACTCCAACTTGATCAAGTTCAAGACAAAGACATGGCTACTTTGTCATTGCTCCTAATATGAAGGTTAGCTTTGAAAATTTTTACCAGTGCATAACACAACAATCCATATGGAAACCAGTTGCCGAATCGGTATGCCTCGCTGCAACTCCTTCATTTGATCAACCTTACATCCAGGGCAGTTCTCATGGTACTTCTTCTTTAACAGCGGCTCTCTATACTCTTGTGCCATATTTTCTTACTGAGCTGAACAGCTATAGATTCAGCTCAATAAGCTATGTCTTTCTCTTGGAAATCCAAGTATCCAAGCCCTTCAATTTGATCAACAAAAACAATCAATCAAAATAAAGAAACAATAGCTTTATATGAAAATAACAGAATAAAACCAAAGTTCAATATGTTAAAATCCATTGCTATCTAATCAATCATATTTAAAAACATAAAGACATGAGCTGCTACTCACGTTTAAGCTGCTATTGGGTGGAGAACACACAAAAAAAGAAGTTGATTTATTTCACAATATTCTTCTAATAATCCAATATTGAAATACTTTGAAGCAAAAGCAATCAGAGGAAAAGAAAACAACCTGATTCTGAAAGAAAAAAAAAAGGGTCTTAAAAATATTCATTCAAAGATGCCAAAAAGAGCTTTGGGTTTCTGTCTTAAAAGAGAAGCCATGAATCAGACCGCTGCGCTACAGCCTACAGCTCCGATGGGGATAGCAAAATGACAGACATCATTGCACACGTCAAGCCAATGAAGACGACAACGAAAAAGAAATTTTATATGGGCAAAAAAAATTATATGTAGCAAACTTTGTTTGAAAAAGCACAAGACATAATCATGTAACAACTAGTACATTGAACCAATCCCAATCAAAAAGTAAAAGCTGAGGAATCAAAATAAAAACAGGCTTCCTAAAAGGTAGAGTTACAGATGACTAGAAAGACGCGTATTGATTTGCAACACTACAAATATTGGAAACGACAAAAAAGGCTTGGCTGTGTGATAGTACTTGGCTCAGGTTTCATCTGCTTTGCATTAAAAACTGCAATTTGTATGCTAAAACTAACTTCGGTTACTTGGGTAAGATAATTTTTCTCCACATAAACAACGAAAAATAACTTTTTTTAATCTAATAAAAGTTTAGAAGGAGACTTCATGAAACACGTTGCCGATGCTTACATCAAATTTATATACAGGATGCAGATACTTACATTAAATTTATATACCTTTCACATAGCTGCTGGGAGTCCAAGCTATATCTTATTCTTTAGAGAAAATTTTGAATGGATATTTAAAGTGTTGGATGTCTCAAAAAATAAAATTTTTCAAATGCCTTAAAATTTTTTCTAAATATTTTTATTAAATTATTAAATGTGTTAATATTTTTTATATATTAGTATAAGTAGATTTCTCCAAATAAAATCATAGATTACAATTAAAGTATTTGTCAATTCAATCAATTTTGTTAGCGAATAGTTATTTTTTTAATCAAAGTATTTCAGATTAAAATCATAAAACATTTAAGAAATAAATTTGTTTTACCTTTGAAAATATTTTTATTGATTTCCAACTCAGATTGCATACCATAACAAATCTATGCTTTGTCAAAGCTTCGCATGGCCAAAAAACCGGAAAAAAAGAGTAAAAAGAAATTGTGTGTCAGATTATGATTTTGGTTTGGCCAAAAAGAAAAAAAAAAAAAACAAAGAAGACTTTGAGTATATGATCCAAACAATGCCTTAGAGTTGCAACAAAGTGATAGGCATCCCGGATACATGATTATGCAATCGTGATTCGCCATATGTCACTTTTGACAATTATTTTTTTAATAAAAAATTACAATTCTTCTTTCCAATGTTCGAACTTCACGTTATGTTAAAAGTGTGATGTCTTTCATAAAAAAAAAAAAAGAAAGACATTGATTTCTAATTCTAAGTTGCAACTGTTGAAAGGGGCGTTCGAATGTTATAGCCAAGCAGCAGAGCAAGCTGGAAAGCTGTGATGTGCTATAGTCAGAAATTCATTAATCTAAGCCGACAGGTCTTGATGTAGACGCAACAGTCAATGGGCCCCCGTCTCTGATTGTCTAACTTCAATTATGGGGAACATGATAAAATAATTGTACCCCAAAGCCACCTCTACCAAAAGATTGATAACGGGTCAAATCAAACAAAATTTTTGTTTATCTCAAATTTAATCTATTTTTTGTTTATTAAATTTATATTTATACTCAATTTAAATTTTTTTATTTTTTTATATTTAAATTTTATCTTATTCAATATTATATAAATTATATTTAATTCGATCAAATATAAAATTAATAAAATATTTTTTAAATATAAAATATTTAAATATATATTTATATATATAAATAAAAAATTAAATAATTAATTAAAATTTTTTTATATAATATTAAATCGAATCGAATTTATCTAAAATTTAAACTTGATTCAATCTTAAGTTTTCTTTAATTTTATACGACTTGATCCAAATTTTAATTTTTAAAAAAATTTAAATTTATAAAATTAAATCAAATCAAAATTCATCGGGATAAATTGTGTTGTCTACTCTACCTCCGCCTACCAAAAAAAAAAAAACAAATCTTTAAACTTTTAAATAAATTTGAAACTAAAAAAAAAATTCATAATTTATAATTGCATTATATATATTAAAGCTAATAAAATCAGATTTAGCTTTTTTTATATGGGAGGTCGAAACTCAAAATCTAAAAAAAAAAAAACAAATTAAAAATGTTAAAAATTGAACCACAACAAGAATTTATTTCCTAAAAAAAAATTAATGAATCATTTGGTCCAAATTTCAGATTTTCAAATTTAACCATTTAAATAAAAGGATACAAACACTTACAAAGTAAAATTTACTAATGACTCGTAATCTTTTATTAATATTTTAATTTCATTCATGATCTTTAATATTTTATGAATGATAAGTTTCACTTATGAATCATGATTTTTTAAATGTTTTTACCGTCCATTCATAGTCTTAAAAGTTTTTACTATTCATTCATGATCATCAGGTGTTGCATGGTATATTTTATAAGCACTTAATATATTAAGTGGTAATGATCTTATATTATTAAAAGTATTTAAATCATTATTTTAGAGGTTAATTTAATTTTTTTAAAAATATGATAAACCTTTTATTACAAAGGTAAAACGATATATAAAATTAATAATAATTAATATTAGTTATTTAATGTGTGAATTAAAATTTTTAAAAAAATTATAATTATTATATATTAAAATTTTTTTACATTTCAAACTAACATTAATAAGTTCAAAAATAATTTGTGTGTTTTTTTAAAACTTTTTTAGTGTTTATATATATAATATAATCTTTTTGTTTTTCTTTTGTTATAATTTTAATAGATTAGATTTATTTTTAATTCAAATATTTTTTATATAATTTATATTATAAAATTAGTTTGCCTATTATTAAATATGTTTGTTAATTTAATAATTTAATCATATTTTATTATGAAATAAATAAAATATTACTAATATTTTACAAATTACTATTTTTAAATAATTTATTAACTTATGTAATTATTTTAATATGTATAATTATTTTAATACTTTCAAACAAAATAATATTTGTTTTTTAGTAATACCAAACCCAATAATTTTTAATTTATAAAAATTAATGATTATTAACTAAACAAAATAATCCTAAATCACTTCAGTAATTAAATTACTAAAATGATCTTAAAAATGATGTCAAGCATTATCTTAAATAATCATATATATAATTTAAAAAATAAGGTTTCTCTAAAATAATTTTTTCTATCCTCTTAACATAACATAATTTTTTTGTTGAAATAAAACTTTTTTTAGGTGAAAAAAATTGAAGAGATATGGAAAAAAAATAAAAAAATATATATAGATGAACACGAGTGAGATCTTTATAAAAAATTGTTAATGATATATGTAATTTTTAAAATATTTTGAATGAAAATAAAACATTAATAAAGATGCAAATGAAAATGAAATATGATATTACTGTACATCACAACTTGTTAAATGTAACTTCTTAAATATCACGGATAAAAATAAAATATTAATAAAAAAATCGTAGATCATTAATGATTTTACACTACACTTACCATTTCACCAAATATTTAGCTACACATTTTTTTAATTATTATTTAATCCATTCTAAACGTGAATATTGAATATGCATAATTCGATAATTTTACCACTAATCACATTCGTTGATGCAAAGAATATAAGCGTAACATAAATCTATAATAAATTGACCAAAAAGATAAATCATAAAATTAAATATATATATTAATAACGTTATAATTGTAGCTTTTTTTTTTTTCATAAAATTAGAGTGGGAATTTCTTTTTTAAAATCCACTCCTAACTATTTTTTCTCTATTTTAAAAAAATATTATTAGTTATCCACTTTTTTCTCTCTTTTATGTTTACATTTTTATATAATTATGAAGTTTTTTATTTAATTTTCATTTAAATAATCATATTTCATTTATTTCGTCAAAGGTTGATAACAATTTAGATTATAAAAAATTTGATTCATTTTTTTAAATAATGCATATTATTATAGATTTTCAAATTTTGATTCAAATACAAATCGAACTTCTTTTGAAACAGATTTTATTTGATCTGAATTATATTGGTTTGATTCAATTCATTATTTTTTAAAAATTTATATTATTTTAATTTAATTTTTAATATATTTAATTAAATTTCATTTAAAATAATTATTTTAATTTTATAAAAATTAAAATTTTATATAATTCTGTTCGAATATTTTCAAATTTTCACTCTTTTATCCTAAATCCAATCTAAACATAATAAAAATATTTAATATCTAAATTTAAATAAAATCAAATAAAAAAAAACCTATTTGAATTTATCTAAACTAAATAATAAAAAAAATAATATAAACTCTTATATTTTATAATCAACTCTATATAATAAACTATAATATATAATGTATAATGGATGTCAAATTCATGTTCCTCCCAACATCGTGACATCAGGATCCACTTGTAAAACAGCGTCGGTTCTTCCACTTTTGAAAATCTCAAATTCGGCTTTTGTTTAATTTTCTTTTTCTTCTGGTCTCTCTCTCCTTAACCGTATTTTCTCTCACCTTTCTCAAAAAAAAAAAAACCCAAGCAGCCTCGAAACCAGCCCTCAACCGTCGTTATTGCCACCGTCCTCCGCTGTGGACCGCCACTCGTCCAAAAGAAAAACCTTTTTCAAATTCCCTTCACCTCCCATGTTTTTTGGTTAGATTAGATTTCTCAAATTCCCTTTAAAACCTCATCGATCTACGCCCAAGTTTTTTTTTTTTTCTGAAAATTTCAGCGAGACATCCTTTCGTACTCAAAGTTGGAAGATTCGTGTGAGTTGTCAAATCACACTTCAATTAATTAATAAATAGCCATCAATTGTGTTTTTTCTTTGACACAGAAAGTCACGTATTTAGATCAGATTTTACATTTGGTACGTTTATCACATACAATTTTATTCTTAAAAAATAGTTTCCATCGTCCAAAATGTGGGTCATGGCAACTGTACATACATCCATTTGAGTTTTCAGCTACTTGACCGAGTCTCAGGAGGACATAAAGTTAGAGTTCGATCCAGCCTTTCTCCTTTTCTTTTGTTATAAGACTCTGTTCTCTTGAAAAAAAAAAAAATACAGCCATTGGAGCTTCTGCTGCACCCCTAACGTAACTTTCAAGAAGTGCTAAATTTTTTATAATTGACGTCAAACCCCACATGTTACGTATTGAAGAAAGAAGACTGCAAGCAAGTACTAATTTTTAATAATAGAGGTCAAACCCCACATGTTAAGTATTGAAGAAGGGAGACCGCAAGCGTTGAAACTAAAGCTTTGATTTTGCGATAAATTCATCTATTAAAGTTTTAAAATAAAATTAATTTTGATAATATTAAAAATAATGATGATGATAAAATTAATTATTATAATAATAAAATTAAAATTAAAAAAATATATATTTAAATATAAACATTACTATTGTACTCAAATTAAATATAATAAAATAAAAAAAAATATTAAAAATATTAAATTAAAACTCTTAAATAATAAAAAATTTGTAATATATTTGATATTTATGTAATTAATAAATTATTAAAAATATAACATATTTTTATATTAAATAATAATTTTATTAATAAATAATTAAAAAATAATAAAAATAGATATGATAAAAAATTCTTTAATTATTTAATTAATTTATTGTTTAATTATAAAATTTTATTTATTTATATTAAATTAATAAATTTATTTAGTTAAAAAAATGAAAAAAAACTAAGTGACAAGGACATTTTTATTTTTGTATTATAATTTTAAAGATAAAAAAAAAATGGGAGAGCATGACAATTTTTGGAAAGGCGAGTGGGTTGGCAGTAGACGATTTTCACGGGACCCTCACGGATTCCTTATGGATTCAGTCCATTTTTGGCTTCCGGTGCGTTCAAAATGCTTCAATTATTGAGCTGAAGTTGTGCTAGCTAAACGGCAAACTCCAGCACGATTGGATAGAAAAGCAAACCAATCACGTTGTGGTGGTCCTTCAGCAGAATCCAATTCCAATCTAAAAGAAAACATGTGCACCAAGTTTTAAGTTTAAATATAACATTATTTACATTGTCATAACATCCATAAAACCTATAGAGGGATTATTTGCACCCCAATTTATTTTTAATACACTTCAAAAAATTTAAATTTTAATAAAATTACTTAAATACTTATTAGTTAATTTTTTTTTTTTATCTTTTACACCCATTTCTTTTTCTTTTTTCCAAATAGGCTTTACTAGAAATGATTCTCTAAAAAAACATGAAAGTAGCCAAACATATATATACGAAATAGTTAAGTAAGTTCCAGAAATGAATTTCTAAAATTGAACAAAATTTTATTTTTAAAAAATAATACAATGATCTGGAAATGCATTTCTGAAAGTAATTTTTTTTTTTCAAAATTCTAATTTTGTTTGATTTCTAGAAGTAAAACAGTTTTTGATTCAACTCTTATTAGCAATTTTCTTGGGAGCTTATGAAGGCACTCTCTGTTAGTCTATTTGGGCTTGTGTAGAATGAAATGGTTAGGTAGTGTTTAAGCATATCTTTTCTGTATAGCACTTTTACCATTGGTGCATTTTCTCATTTTTACCACAGGCAATTACTGATAGTGTTTTTCTTATTGTTAGGAAATATTGTTTTATAAAGCCAGTTTCAAGAATGACCTGATTGTTAGGAAATATGCAAATCTTTTGACATGGATTTGTGCATTTCTCATGCTAGTATTTAACAAAATAAAATAAAATCAAGTGAATTTATTATTCAACAATTACTTCAAATCCAATTTCAACACTCAATTAAGTACCCTATTATATGAGAAAACGTTCACCTAGATATCATAATAAATAACTAACTAGATTGGCACAATTCTCGGACATCTATAGGCAAATTTGACCTTGGCACAGAGTGCACCTTATCCTTCCTCCTATGCATAATTGCTGATAAGCCGAGCATCGAGTCCAACACTTACACTCACCATCCCTAAATGATCAGCATCAACCATAAAATCCACATAAAATGGATAAACCAACAAATAATTTGCCAAGACCAGTACTATATTTGTCAGTATCCAAAATTTAAAATGGCATTTGATTGCCTGGGCCATCACTAGTGCCACGAAAACCCCAAAAGTGAGTGGAATGGATGTCTACAACTTTCTACATGTCGTCACTAGTGTTAATGGTCTAACCAATTCTGACACTGCTTGCTTAGAAGAGGAAGTTGATGAGCTAATGGAAGTGGATGAAGTGGCTGAGTGGAGCTTGTCTCCAGACAATAACATTAGTTTGGACAAGCTCTATTCTGTACTTCATCCACTTCCACCAAGCATCAACTTCGTCTCTTAGGTACTTCAAGGAACCATCAACACTAATGACCATGCGAAGAAGTTGCAGTCACATACAATGAACAGTTTTGGGAACATGGATCTACATTTGTAAGAAAACTATGTTAGTTTTCCATAAAACTCAAATCACGTCCTAATAAGCTATTTTAGTCATTTAAACATGTGCTTGTCATTTTCTATGGAAAACTTTTCAAAACTTTTGGAAATAGATTTCTAAAGGTTTTTAAAAGTTTTTGAAAATAAATGTCTGAAAGTCTTTGAGAACTTTCAGTGACTTTAAGAACTTACGACACTAAAAGTTCTTAAAGATTTTCAGACAATTATTTTTAAGAAATTTTAAAAACTTTCAATAATGAATTTTTGAAAGTTCTTTTAGTCTTCCAAATACCTATTTTTGAAAACATTTAAGAATTTTTAAAAATCTATTTTTAAAAGTTTTGAAACCCTAAACCTGAACATTTCAACATTCAAATATGAAATAAACACCAAATCAAACAAAAAAGCAAAAAGAATAAATAATTTATCTTTGATTTTATGTTTTCCATCTTCAAATGAATGGAATTTGGCTTGATTTAGGGCTTCAAATCTTAGGGTTTAGGGTTTAGTTTTGAGATGTAACCAAAAGGAGAGTGTGAAGAAAAGGAGATGGGGTGCTTGGTTTTAGGTAAAATTTGTGTTTTAGGTGTGGGGTGTGATAAGTAAATAATGGGTGTTAAATGTAAGAGAGTGTGTTGAGTAAAAGTTGGAGTGCAAATAGTCCCTCTATAGACTATATTTAAAGTAATATTCCTATGAGATTACTAAAATGTTCCTAAATTTGGTTAATAATGAGTTGATACGTGATCAAAATAATTGTAATGTCCTCTTGTTATAATTACAAAAATACCTCTGTAATCATAACAAAAATTATTATAATATCTCTCTTACCATAATTATAAAATACTTCTCTTATCATAATTGATAAAAATTACTATAATATCCCTTATTATAATTACAAAAATGCTTTTATAATTGCTTCATGAGAAGTTAACATGTGGTATTTTATTTAAAATTATTGTAATATCTCCATTAAATTATATATTAAATTTTAATACAATATATAATTAACTACATATTAAATTACTAAAATATTTTTACTATCGTTTCATAAAAATTAAATGTATGACATTTTATTTGAAAATTGCTATAATCCTCATATTAAATTACATATATTAAAATTAACTACATATTAAATTACTAAAATTAATTACATATTAAATTACTAATCTTATTGAGATTACTAAAATGCCCCTATAGCTCTTTGATAAGGAGTTAACACATGTTTTAAATGACGATAATGCCCCTCTTACAATAATTAGTCAAAATTACTAGAATGTCCATCCAATTATGATTATGAAAATGCTTTTCTTACAATAATTGATCAAAATTACTATAATATTTCTTATCATAATTATAAAAAAAAATACTTTTAGAATTGCTTTATAAAAAGTCAACATATGATATTTCATTTGAAAATTACTATAATACTTCTATTAAATTACGTATTAATTAATTATAATTATATTTAAAATAATAAAAAAATTGATAAAAAATAATAATAATAATAAATATTGTCAGAAAAATAATTCACTCCATTGTAGTGGGGTAGGTATTTCTAGTTCGTTTTAAATTATCATCAATGGTATACATTTCTTGTATAAAAAATTGAATTTGAATCTTTCTTCCTTCAATAATAATTAATATATATATATATGTATGATTTCTCTTAATAAAGATATCTTAAAATTTGGATGCATTTTCTCACATTAATTTGCTGTATCCAAAAATTTTATTGTTAAAGTGCTCTGCACAAAAATAGTAACCTAATTAATTGAATTAATCCTTGTACAAAAGTTTAAAATTATATAGATCCACTAATTTGAATACAATTGAAGTACATGAATTATCAATATGGACAACTAGAGCTGACAAAGTTAAAAATATCCACTTTTTAATGCACTCAAACTTTAATAAAATATAATATAATTTGATTTTAAATTTAAGGTTAAAATACTAAAAAAAACTTTTACACTTTTATAAATTTTTTAAGTATATCTTTATACTTTTTTATATTAAATTAAACTTTTAAAGTATATTTTATTTAATTAAATCCTTATGTTACATGAAACCACTAAAATATGTTAAAAATAGTTTAATTAAACAAAATAATACTTTCAAATTCTAATAAGATAAAAAGTAATATTTTGAAAATTAATGAAATAAAAATAATATTTAAAAAATTTAATTAGATATAACAAAAAAATTATTTAAAAATTTAAAAAAAATACGAGGACATTTTGAGTTTGGTTCATAAAAATTTCAACTTATTAAGGCTCCATTTGTTTTATTCAAAATAGATTTTTGAAAATAATTTCTAAAAAATAAACTTATTTTTTGTTGTTTAGATGATTTTGTGAAAAATATTTTTTGGTGTTTGGATTTTTTTTTTAAATCTGCATTTTCATCAAATTAGTATTTTTCACATAACTATTTAAATTACACTTATCCATAATAATAATAATAATAATAATAATAATAATAAATGTCATAAATATAAAAATAACAATTAATAAATTAAAAAACACAACACAATAAAATAATTATAATAAGACATTACAAACTTAGAATATAATAAAGTAGTTTATATATTGTTTTTACACAAAAGATAGTCTTACAAAAGATTTTAGGTCAATAATTAATATTGTTTTAACGTATAATAAATCTACCATAACCATAATTGGCTTACATATGCAAGTGGTTTCCATTCTACCAACCACATAAAAATAGTCAATCAACATATGAGGTTCCATTTTTAACTCATCAAAAACTTTAAAAGCCAATGTCTTTTAAGATTATTACTTTTAACCATAAATACTTTAGCTTGCTATCCATGCTTCACTAGATAATCAAAGGTAGCAGTAAGGGATTCCTTATCAAATTCCTTCATCGACATTATTTGCTCATAAAGATTTGTAGTGTTAATCTGATCGTCAGTGAATTTTTTTATGGCATTAACAATCTCACCAAGTAGCTCTACCATATTGTCAAGTTTTTTTTATCTTCAACACTTTCTTGAGCACTTTCCTTTTTATGTTGAGATCTTGGTTGTGAAGTTTCAATTGACGAAGTTGTTTTTGCTTTAATATCCTCATTAATATTAGTTTCAAAGTCCACATGTATTGAATCAACCTCATTAGCTTATTCTAAATCAATATCAACAAATGATTTAGCAAAACTTGCAATTGCTATTTCTCTGCCAACAACCAAAGCCATTGCATCATATATATCAAGTTTCTTATTAAAAAATTGTTCATACTTTGGATGTGCCTATTTTAAATTATAAACACAATAAGAATAGCTAATCTATTGCAATAGAAAAAAATTTTGAAAAGAATTAAGATATCACAGTCACTACTTCATCATATGTTTTTTTTATCACTTCTTATCATCTTCAAACTGTCATCCCATCCAAATCCACTATCCCCTCGAATTTTGCATATAATCTACCATGTATTTTTTACTATCTTGAGATGATTTTTTACATGATTAGGCTCACAATCAATTTTGAATTTTTCATAAATAGTTGCACCCACTTGAGTTGGTGTAGGTGCTTTGAAATTGTTTGATGGCTTATTTCCTTTTTAAGCCTCTTAAGCAAGTATTTTAAAAAATATATGCTCTATCAATTTTGTCCACCTAAATTGCTTTGATGAGCCCCACTTTTTTCTCTAAGTTATCTATTTCTACAATTATAATTACATTAAAAAAATAAATATAAACAAAAACTAAAAGAAATAATAGACATCCAACTATATACTAAAGCTAAACAAAGTATACAAAATTTTTTTTTTTCAAAAATAGCAATATCAAACAACTTCAATCTCATCCAAATAGAAAACATAGGAAATTCTTAAAATACAATAGTATTTAACCTAGAAATTTTGATGTCTAAATCTAAACCAAATTAATTTGTTCTAAGTATATAATCATCCTACTTAGCTTGTGCAATTTTCTCTCTCTTGATAGTCCATTTTCTAGTTTTTTCTTTCTTTTTGCTCTGTATGAGTTTATCTTATTATTGAATACTTGTTTTCATCAAGTGATTCTTGTTTAATTGAGTCATTAGGATTAACTCCCATTATATGATTATGAATGGTACAACATGCTAACACTATATCCATTTGTGTTTGAAAATCCTAAAATGGTTTAGCATCTAAAACATGAAAATATTTCTTCAAAATCTCAAAGACTCATTCAACTGTAGTTCACAATGATGAATGACATAGATTAACGAGTTCCTTTACATTTTTGGGATGATAATCACTAAACTCTTTTAAACGATATGGAGATATTATTCTATTCCGGATGCCATATCCAGCATTAACAAGGTAATATTTACCTTCAAGTTTACAAAATCTAATTATTGCTAAATACATTCTAAGTACAAATAAAGTACTATTATTCGATACTTCTAACTATTACCTTTTGGAATTCTAAATCCTCTTGGGTATGCAAGTGCATCATTTAAAATACAAGAAGCATGTGTATTGTCTTCCTAACCAACAAGTACATAAGAAAATTTTAAATCAAAAGTGATGGTAGAAAACACATTTTGCTTGGTTCCCCATTTACAACCATGAAATCTTCCTTGAATTTCAATTGGCACAGATGCATGAACATGAGTTCTATCTAATGTTGCCACGCAATCTTTAAAGTATGGGTATAACCTTGTGTTGTTTATTATTTCAGGAGACTCCTTTGGTAATATAATGAAAACCTTATATAATGTCAAAATAGCTTTCAATACAATCCTAAAGTACTGGTGAACTGTCTCAGTTGATCGATAATATCTTAATCCAATTACTCATGACCTTACATTGTGGCCAATACAAAAAAAATTATTACTTGCTCTTTAACATTCACCGATCTAGTTGATTGTAACAAATTGTTTCTAATGAGAATGTTACAAAGATTAAAAAATGCAATTTGCCACATCTTTATTTGATCAGTATATTTCTGATCACCTCCATATAAAATGCTACTAATATAACTTTCTCTTTCATAATCTTGATTGATACAAGGTTCACGGGCTGTTTGGTTCCTAGATTTAAATATTTCAACAACAATAATTCTAAAAGCTAGTACTAAAGCAACTGCACCCATAACTGATGCAAGGATGGAATTATTATCCATCTACAAAAAAGATATCCATCGTTAAAATATATTATTTGTCAAATAATGTATGCTAAATTTTCAAGTTGAAAGTAAATAAGAAATTTAATAAAATATACCAAATGTACAAATCTTTATGTCTTCTTTGTATCAAAAGTGCCAAGTTAAAAAAAAAATGTAATATATGCTAAAAAGTGCCAACTCATGCAATTGAATAATATATGCTAAAAAGACCACAACAGAAAAGTGCCATCTCATACAACCAAATAATGTATGCTAAAATTCATGAGAATTTTTTTATATTAAAAATGACATGTCATGCTATTTTTTATATCAAAAGTGCTAAGTCCATAACAAAATCTCAGAAAGCATTTTTTTTTTTTTTGTGGATATCTTTCTATTTCTTTAATGTTTTCAATATTGGTTGGGATTTATGTGTTATGCAAAATATATATATATATATATATATATATATTTATTGACGATGAATGAATTGTAATCTGACTAGTTTCATTATCTGGAATATAACATTAAGTACCAAAAGCTTATTGTCCATTTCAAAACCTTAGCTTCTACACCCAAAGACATAGTCTTTAGCATTGAATACTTTGCAAATACAAACAAAATGAACTGGTCCTGTTGCTATAAATTTTTTAGTGACCTCTAGGGTACCTGCCACTGTGGAGCACAAGGCTGCTGTAAATGCATCTGCTACTACCATGATTGCCATTATGGCTGAATTTGTGCAAAATTTTATTACTGCCATGGATTCATTGAAACTTAATATTGTGATAGTTGATGAAAATATAATTCTTTAGATGATTTTCAGGTAGATGCCACAAGAACAATAGATATACATAGTACAATGATTATTTTTTTAATCTTTTTTCTCAATGCAATTTCATACATAAGAAAGAATCCAACCATTTTGCTTAATTTCGGCAGCAACCCAGTCAAAATGGAAAGAATAATCAAAGATACCTTAGTGGCTGAGGACGAAACAACCAAGGATCTAGAAGAGTTTGTCGCAAACTGTCCCTGATTTTCGGGATACAAGTTTTTTTTAGGGTTCGAAATTTTTTGTGAATGGATGGAATAGGTGAAGATACCAACTAGTTTCACTCTGGTGAGATAATCGGTGGTGTGACCTGTGAAAGAAACATTGATGCCCACAAAAAAAAGTAAAGTGGCGCCTAAAGCTTCAGATGTGTTTATGGGTTTGTGTGGGTGTGATGTTTTTTACGACTCGTGTAAAATGTTTTCCCCTTTTCAAAAGGAGAAGACAATTTCCTCAGAAATGAATTAATTTTATATTGACTCGAAGGATATTTTCCGTTGACTCATGTATTTTCAGTGAAAACAAACACTCGAAAATGCGTAAAACAGTTTTAATATGTTGCTTCAGCGAAACAAATGGACCCTAAGAGTGAGTTTTGATTATTTGGAATATCACGTGAATTTAATTGTCATATCTATCAATCAACAACAATAATAAAAGTGTCACATCTATCAACCAACAACAATAATAATAACCAAACCTCTCCGTATACAAAATTTAAGAAAATGAAAATCGGAGTCAATTATGCAAAAATTTCTTGTCATATCTGCAAAAGCTTAGTCTATTACGTAATACAAAAGCTATCCCCAATTAGTTTTAACATAGACAACTCAGCAATGTATTTAAAGATGATTGGGTGGTTAATTTTGATAAAAACTCTCTTCAATTATTTTTTGCTTGGGTTGAAAGTTGGCTTTTAAGCTTGGGGTATATTTATGGAAGGTGGTTTTTAAGCCCTACTTTTGTCTTTGGTATACACATCACTGATGCCATTAAAAATCAATTTGTCAGCTATCTGTTTATGCATGAAGGCCATATGTATCTGTTTCATGCAATCTTATCATGCATAAAGGCCATGTATCTGATAACTTTCCTCATCTGTGGTTATGATAGCTAATATCAACCACTTCAAGAAAAGGGGAACAACTCTCAATCTTAATTATTTATACTTTTAGAGTTGCTTGGTTATTTCTTGGCTTTATTTCACCTTTTGAGAGTTGGTGGTTTCTCAAGTGGTCTCCTGCATTATAGTTGATTGCAGCAGTTGATTTACTTCTTCCTCGGCATTCATCAATTAGTAGTGTGGAAAACAAGTATTCGATTATAGGCCAAGACGTCGATGCAATTCATTATGTAAGTTATGAATTCAAAGTAAATGAGTGACCTATTTCATCGGTTTTTCCTTCATTCCAATTTTGGGTTGACTCTAATACTTTCTTTCACAATGCCTACATATTCCTCTTTATCAGTAACATGGCTCAAAGTTGAAACCCAATGTGAAGAGCTAAAAAGACCTAGGGCCTTAAACATCCAGTAATTATAAATTTAATGAGATTTGGGATCCAATAAAAGTAAAGAAAAAATTTTTTTCATCTAAATGAATAGTAAAATTGATGACCTGGCAGTAGATTGAAGCAAATTAAAGTTTAGGGACAACTTTTACATATTGTTATTGATAATTTTAAAATTTTTAATTTGAGGCATTAGGCGATAATATTTTGCATGGACCATTGACATATTGCTGAATTTATAGGTGATGAACTCATGATCCTTGGTTTAAAATTGTAGTTTTATCAGGGAGAATTCCATATTTACTATGACATACAGCAGGTTAAATATGCATTTTCAATATTTATTCCTTTTGTTTTCATTTTGAATTAAGAAATTAGAATGATGTATCTAACTTAGTGTATGTTTGAACTGTTCTTAAAAGGTTAGAGAATGAACTACATAACCCTTTTTCTCTTTCCTTATCCAATAGCATAAAAGTCAGTCCTCCAACTCATGATGCAAATACAACATGGTTTGAGACAAAGTTTTTAGTAATATTTTGTGTATAAATATGTGACATGGTATATAAAAGTTGTTATTGAAATTCATTGGCATGACTTATTCTACTGTGATAACAAAAAAGTTTTAGCCCAACAGCAACGTACGGGCATGTTGCTAGTATTCTATAAAAGCAATATCGAAAACACTCAATAAAATAAAAATTAGTGATTATGGCTTAGAAATTAATTACCATTGAATATTTTAATAATAATTATTTTATTTTATTTTTATTAATTATTTTTTAAAATATTTTGTTAATATAATTTCATATCTTTATAACATATTATTACTTAAAATTTTATATTTTTATTATATTATTGAATATTACGTGTGTATGTGTATATATATATATATATATATGTATGTTTAGATATGAGAAAAGTATATAAAACAACTTTTGAAGAGTGAATGGGTTTTCCTTGATGATGGTAAAAGCCTTTCTAATTAAGCACACACAATCTTCTTCTTTACCTTCTTCTCATGCTTAGCCCTCTCTCTAATGTTTTATGTGTACTTGCTATGAAACTGAATTTAATTTGTATTTGACAATTATGTTCATCTAATGCTAACATTAGTATGGTTTGTTTGGTAGAGTGCTATATTCTTAATTTTAGTGATAAAATTTAAAATTTGATAATTTCAAGTAAAAAAAATTTATCTAACGATATTTCCATTGAGTTCTTAATCAAATTTGTTTCTTGTGAAGATCTTCGGATGGGAATCATACCAATGCATGGTACAGCTGCGGAAGGCGTCCATGAGTGGTCGAACATTGCTCCCCAGCCAAACTACTTTTTGCCTTTTCCTCTGGTAAATCATATACCTTCGGCTGGCATCATCATCTTGGTCACCCTTTTAGTCGATTACAGTTAGCAGACCACGCTTAATATTTTGTTTTTAAACCTTCCTGTATTCACAACGAATCCAATGTGGATAATTGGTATATTGTAATATGGGAAAGAGAGACTACAAAGGTTATCATCCCAAGTGGAAGTGCAAAATGTTAACTTTGCTTCATTGGAAAACGAAAAATAAATATACATAAAAATATTATGCCATTCATATAAGTGCAAAAATCAGGATGTATTATTGACATTAATTAATGTTTCTATTTCAAATAGAGACAGGACAAGAACCAACAATTTAACTTTCATGACATAGAATTCCAAGATATGATTTAATGCATGGTAGGTGCTTGACATAATGATGTGCCATCGTGCACAATTAATTTGCAGGAGTTCAAACCAAGCCTTATAGTTTGGCCTTCCTCATATTTTCCATAAATCTGAGACAACTGAGAAAGACTAGAAGTGGCAATTGGGTGGTCAGGGAGGGTTCTTGTCATTTGGGATTATCAACTTCGGATCATTTTGGATTTAATCCATTTGGGTTCTTGTCATTTAAAGATTAGATTATTTCAAATCTAATCATCTTAGATTTAAATAATTTTAAATTTAAGTCATTTGGATTCAAGTGATCAAAATCAAGTTAAGATCGGGTCGACCATTGGTCTAAGTTAATCTCAATGCTGCATTTTGCCAACTAGTGATTGTGGCGCATTTCCAATTGAGGGTTGCTATTTGCACCATAACTTTTTCTCTTCATACCCTACTACTATTAATATCTAATTTTTTACTCAACACACCCTAAACTCAAAATATAAATTTACTAAAAACCCAAATACCTCATTTCTGCCAACTGAAAACCCTAAAAATCTCAAAGGATTAAGCCTAAATCAAGCATTAATCACCCATTTGGCATTAGATAATTTACAATAAGAGGTAAATCATTTATTCTTTCAGCTTTTTTGTTTGATTTCGTGTTTAGTTTCGTAAGATTTAGGATTTTAAGTTTTGAGGTGTGATTCAAATATTTCAAAATGAATTTCTGAAAATTATTAAAGGTTTTCAAAATTAGATGTTTGAAATCATTCAAGAACTTTCAGAAATTCATGTTTGAAAGCCTTTATCATTTTCAAAATCCTTTAAAGGCTTTTGGACATCCATCTTTTAAAATCTTTAAAAAATTTTGAAAATAGATATCCATTTCTCAATGGTTTCCAGACATTTATTTTCCAAAGCCTTTAAATATTTTAGGAAATGGATTTCTGGTACATTGAAAATGGTTATGGAAAGCATTGCTCCCGCCAGAATAACGTAGCATTGTAAGGAACATTGATCCTGACAATATCATTAGCAGATTGGTAAATCCGATAGTAGAGTTATGGAAAGCATTGCTCCCGCCAGAATAACGTAGCATTGTAAGGAACATTGATCCTGACAATATCATTAGCAGATTGGTAAATCCGATAGTAGAAACCTTTAATCTTTTGGCCACCAAGCACTATATGTTCAATAACGTTTGCAACATTTTTGCAATTCTGACAAACATGCATCTGATAGTAATAGCTAAATGTGAAAAGATGCTCATGCAAGTTGGCTGTTGCATCATGTGCGATGAGGTAATCACGCTCCATCTCACCAAATTTGATCTCATCATAACATGTTTTTTATCAATAGCTTTTCACCTGTATACTTACTTACAAAGCAGCCAGTTGCTGGAAGGAAACATTATGGTGAAATCAAATTTGGTGAGATGAAGTGTGACTGCATCATCGCATATGGTACAATAGCCAATTTGCATGAGATTATAGGTTTCTATCGTTGGATTTAGACAGTCCATACCTTAGAGATATAGTTAAAAACCATTTGGAGATTGCAATAAGGGACATCTAATATTTTTGTGTCAAACATTGATTAAGGGATTGAATTTACCTTCTCATACCTAATGCAACAAAGAAAATAAAGTAAAAAATTACTTTCGAAAATACATTTAAGGTACAATGAAGAACTTTTTGGAAATAGATTTCTGATACATTGAAGAAATTTCTAAAAATGAATTTTTGATACATTAAAAAAGTTGTTGAAAATGAATTTTTGATAACTTTTATTTAATTTTCAAAATCAAATTTCGATGAATAATTGTTTTTTTTCGAAAATGAATTGCAAAAACTTACTAAGAAGAAGAAAGCGGTGTGAAGGACAAAAAAGTAATTAACTAATAAGTATAAGCAATTTCATCAAAGGTTAATTTTTTGGAATGTATTGAAAATTTTTTGGGATTTGGGCTTCGTTTGTTTTGTGAAAAATAACTTTCAAAAAATGATTTTCGTATTTTCAAGTATTTGTTTGGTAGAAAATTGATTGATCAACAAAAAATAACTTATTGGTTAATGAAAAATAAAGCAATTTTTTTGGAAATTGTCTTAAGGATTTGAAAAGGAGAAAATATTTTTTGAAAAAGAACTGTTTATGAGTAGAAGCACTTATCAATACTTTTGAATATAATTTTACTTATAAATAATATTATATAAATAAATAAATTATAATATATTAATAAATAATATATTATTAATAAATAATATAATATTAACATATTATATTAATAAATAATATGAAGAAATAATATTATAATATATTACTAAAGATATTATATTAACAAATAATAATGTAATATTAATAAATAATATAATAAATATTATTAATTTAATTAATAAATATTATAATAATATGTTAATAATAAATAATATACTATTAATATAATATATTAACAAATAATTTAAGGAATAATAAATAATTTATTTTAAGTATTTTTTATATTAACATAATATTTTAATATTAAGTATTATTATTAAAATATTATTATATTTGAATATTAATAATTTTAATAATAAATAATTTCAATATATTTTAATAATAAATCATTTTTAATATTTTCATAGTTATATTAATTTTATTTGAAAAAAATAGATTTTTCAGAAAAAAATCAAATAATAAAAATATTTTTCATTAAGTCATTCAAACAAAAAAAAATCTCTTTTAATTTAGAAAATATAAATATTTTTCAAAAATTATTTTTTAGAATCATTTTTTGCGAAACAAACGGAGCCAATAGAAACACTTTTTCCAGTTTTGCTTTTTTATATCATATAGACAAATTTTATTTTAAAAAAATTCCTATAAAAAGAAAAAAAACTTAATTTACTAATTATAAAATATTTTTGTATAAGATACTATTAACAAATTTTACCTTAAAAAAGCACTAAAGATTTTTTATTGATGGGATATTTAATATTTCAAAATTTTGAGTATTTATTTTTTATGTTTGCTTTTTTTTTATATTATATTTTCTTAAATTTCATCTTATTATTTGAAATTTTATATTTTTTTTACATTTTTTCTTAAGTGTCGGATTTTATAGGAGTCATTCAAGCTAAATTTTAAAAAGATTATTGTATTTTGATGATTTTAAATACTATAAGTAATGAAAATGAATTAATAGAATGTGTATATCATAATGAAACTTAAAATTATAATATACATATATTATCAAAAATTGATTTATCATCGACGGAATTTTTTTGTTGATAATTATCGATGGATTACTAACGAATTACCATTAGAATATAGTTATAAAAAAATTCGATTATCATCTACAGATTTTATTTTGTGCATAATGTTTAGGTAAAATTTTGGCGAGAATTAAGGTAAAAAATACCAACAAAAATTTTTATTGATAAATATTTTTTACAAAATTAAAAATGATCAATTATTCGGTGAAATTTTCATTCATAATATGTGAAAAAAATGAAAAGAATTAAAACCCCTAATCCTTATGAAACCCCAATTTTCCCTATTTTTGAAATCCCTAAACTCTCTCCCCCTCTCCGACCAGGCCTCTTTCTCATTGGTCGTTTGGTTATCGTCAGTTTCGTGCTCCATCATTGTCTTTTCTTTGACTGTTCTCCACCATGGACGATCTCCACCTGAGATAATCCATTTGATTTTTATAGTTTTTGCTATTCTCAAAGGAATTTTTAAGGCCTGATGCCTTTTATAATGTCTTAGTTGATAATAGAGAAAAAAAATTTGGAAGCATGTATATTGACTCTGATGTAGCGTGCTACTGGGAGGCAATGACCCAATAAAAATTCTTATTTTGATTTCTCATCACGATTTGACTATGTTTTATATTAGCTATTATCTTATTGCAACCTTTATTGCTTTATTTGGACTTGGGGCCGACAATATGGTAACATATATGCAGGGTTACAGTCAACATATTACATTTAACATATTAACAGAAAAAACAAACATGGAAGCTCTGTTGTGCACGAGATTGGGTGATCCAACATCATCAATATCAGCCCCAACCGGCAAAAACTCCGAATCGTCTTCGTCGCCCATTGAGATTAGCAGAAACCATCCCATCCCAGAATTGGACTCCCCAACAGCAGTGAGAGTCAAAGTTAAAGCCACCAGCTTGAACTTCGCCAATTACCTTGAGATATTGGGCAAATACCAGGAGAAGCCTCTCCTCCCTTTCATCCCAGGCTCCGATTATGCTGGCACTGTCGATGCCGTGGGCCCTGCTGTCACCAAGTTCAAGGTGGGGGACCACGTCTGCTCCTTTGCTGACTTGGGTTCATATGCCACCTTCATCGTCCAAGATCAATCCCTACTGTCCGTCCCTGCCCAGCTTAATTTCTAGCTTTGTTAATGCTAATACTAAATTATTGTCATATGAAAAATAGTCTCATGTGAAAACTGAAAAAGAATGCTTAATTAATGTTCCTGGTTGATTAGGTTTGGAGTGCCGAAAGGGTGTGATCTGGTGGCAGCTGCTGCACTCCCTGTTGCCTTTGGGACCTCACATGTAGCCCTTGTTCACAGGGCTAACTTGAACTCTTCTCAGGCAGGCCCCTTTTTATTTATTAATTAATAATTAATTAATTAATTAATTATTACTAGTATTATTTTTTTCATTGAATTCTATTCTATGTTTTCAACTCTTCAATAAGTATTGCTGTTACTATTACTGGTAATTGAATTGTAAAGGAGATAGTAACTACAGGTATTGCTGGTTCTTGGTGCCGCTGGAGGCGTTGGTGTTGCTGCTGTTCAAATTGGCAAGGTTTGCGGGGCAGTAGTCATTGCTGTCGCGAGGTACCTCTTTTTTCTTTCTACTTTTCCCCAACTCCAACTACCCATCACCAGTTCCTACCTGCTACTTTCTCCAAACCTTGTTTCCTATTACATTTTTAGCATTGAGCTTTTTATCCCTCTTAAGGGTCACGACTCTTGTATTGCAATCAATTTCAGGGGAGCTGAAAAGGTGCAGTTTTTAAAGTCCTTGGGTGTTGATTACGTGGTAGACTCGACTAATCAAAATGTAACTGCAAGCGTCAAGGAGTTCCTCAAGTCAAGGAACCTCAAAGGGGTTGATGTTCTCTATGATCCTGTGGGTGGCAAGCTTACCAAAGAAACTATGAAGCTCTTGAATTGGGGTGCTCAAATTCTTGTCATTGGATTTGCCAGTGGTGAAATCCCTGTCATCCCAGCTAATATCGCTCTTGTTAAGGTACTTGACTTTTCTCTTTCTTCTCAAATTGATGCGTAACATACTTCACTATGCTTGCTACCTGTTGTTTCCCTCCTATTGCCTTGTGCTGCTTTAGTTAGCCTTCCTTTCCCTGTCGGGCTCTTATTATGAAGAAGACTGCACTGAGTAGACCATCTTACTTATTCATTTGTGGGTATTGGAATAGTACCAAGTAAGATTGGTCTGCTGATATTTATGCACCTTATGTTATCGTTCCTGAACCTACTTTTTAATGTATGATATGTGGTATTCATTCTTCTGGCAAAATATGGTCTTCTTTGAAATAAATATATCTATATAACTTCATCAGTATGTGTGCTTTATTTTTCAACATATTCAGTTGATGTTATAGAAGATCATATGCAGACACTGCGTGAAAATAAAAAATGCAAATGAGTTGAAATCTGTGGAATTGTGATATCAACTTGTTTTTTTTTTCTTAACATTATGGATTCTGGGACTGTAGTTCAAAGATCTGGTTGGTTTATTGCGAGGTTTGAATGGAGTGGCTTTCAGTTAGCATGCAAAATAAGTGCCTAGCTTATGGCATAAATGAATGAAAACTTTCTGAAAATATTTAGGATAGTGATAAAAAAAAAATTTGTAATTGAAACAGTTAAATATAGCTTTAATGCAGCAGAGGTGGGTGGTTAACTTTATCTGATGAAGCTCAGTAGTCAATTTCAATGATAAACTAGTTAGTACAGTCCACTTACTCATAGTTGCTTGTCTTGAATTACCTTCTTGCACATCTATCTTTTGCAGAACTGGACTGTGCATGGGCTTTACTGGGGTAGCTACAGAACACATCGACCAGCTGTGCTTGAGGATTCCATCTGCGAGCTACTCTCCTGGATGGAAAAGGGCTTGATTACCATTCACATTTCTCATACTTACAGCCTATCAGAGGTCAGAAGCTCTTTTTGATATGTTCTTTCATTCTGCTTAGTTCTAATCTATTAAGGAAAACTATAGGTGAAAGATATTGAGAAAGTACTTGAAATTGATGTCTTATACCACAATGGTGAATGGGCCTGCTGAATGGCAGTTTAGCCCATGCTTAGAATTGCAGCAGAATGAATGTAGCCTCGGGGCCAACCTAGTACTTTTGATCATCACATTAGATTTGCATCTTGATCGAAGAGAAGTAGTATTAATCTGGAGTGCTCATTTTGGGGTAAATGGATGAATGTTGTTTCCAGTGTCCTAATTTCCCAGGACTTTCTTAAATCTAACAACTTCAATCGCAAAACAGCCATACTGATAGTAGATGAGAATTTGAGACCCATAAATGCAAAATTTACATTTCGTCCACACTTTTTTACGGAGAGTCACCAAAAAGATGAATTTAATATTTGTTAGCGATCCATTTCTTGTATTCATAATGTTAGTCTTTTCAAGGAAAAAAGAAAGAAGATGTCGGGCTAGCTTTAATACCCATTCCAGGATGAAAATCCTTGTCTGTTATAACATAATTGTATGATGGGTGCTAACAGGAGATTTATTGATTTCTTCGATTGATTTTATAATTTCCTTCCTATTTAGGAGATAACTTGAAAATTTTACTGTTGCAGGTGTAGTTTCTACTTTCTACTTTTGGATTGCAATATCTGAGCTTATTGATTACTTGTCTTTGACAGGCCAACCTTGCATTCTCTGCAATTAAAGACAGAAAAGCAATTGGGAAAGTTTTGATCTTATTAGATGATCTGGGAGGTGTAAGATCTAAGCTCTAAGCGATTAGAGTTTAGCTGGGGCAGGAGATTGTTTGCCCTAGCTCAAGTGTAAAAAATAAAAAACCCTTCATTATGATGTCATTTGAATTGAGTCTATAATTGTCTTGAGTAGATACAACTGCTAATAAGCTATTACGACCCATCGCACCGTGCAGCCTGCACGCTTTGGAACTGTCAGGAGGAAAGACTCAAGGCAAACTCTTTTGTTCAGCAACACAATGAATGAATTTTTAATTTTATATATAATAATATTAGATAAACATATTTTACGTTTTATTTTAATTTTAATATGAGTAGTAATAAGGATTACTTTTTAATCTTAAAAACACGATTTTTGTTAAAATTATAAAATTTTGAAAATAAAGTTTTAACAATCATTATTTTTTTATTTTAAAAAATATGATTTTTGTTAAAATTTTAGAATTTGTAAAATATAATTACAATATCTACTGCGTTTTTATCTTAAAAATGTGTCTTTTTACAATATCTATTATGTTTTTTTTATCTTAAAAACGTAATTTGTATTAAAATTTCATAATTTTAACATCAACTATGTATTTTATCTTAAAAACATACATAGTTTTTTTTTTTTAACATCCAATGCTTTTTTTATAAAAAAAAAAGTGATTTTTATTAAAATTTCAGAATTTCAAAAATTTAGTTTTAACATTTTTACGCCTTTTATCTTAAAAACATAATTTTTGTTAAATTTGAGAATTTTAAAAATACAATTGCAACATTCATTTCGTTTTTTAATCTTGCAAATATAATCTTTGTTAAAATTTTAAAATTTTGAAAATATAATTTTAATAATCACTACGTTTTTTTAATTTTAAAAACATAATTCTTGTTGAAATTATATAAAAAAAAAAAATTACATTTGCTTTGTAATTTTAAAAAGATTAAAAAAATAATATAATATAAAAATACAATTGAGGGTAAATAAGATAAAATTTTTACTTTTTTTCCTTAATCTGAAAAAAATTCAAGAAAACAAGAAGAACATTTTTTATTCTCTCTAACCTTCCCTTTTATTATATTGTTAGGAATTTTAAAAAAAACTAAAGATCACATTTTGCAAACCCAATTAAGGAATTCAATTACAGAAAATAAGATTCGCACAATAAAAATAAGATAATCCGTAAGAGATATAAAATCCACGTTTAGTTCATACGTCTATCTAATTTGAGCCTATGCTGCAATTACAAACCCCACAAAAAAAGAAAAAGGAAAAAAGAGCATTCGCCTTCTTCTTCCGCATCTGTCAATTATTTTTTGTTAATATTAGCAATATTAGTATTAATTCGCCTCTTAAGGGAAACTGGAAATAATAATGTTATATAAAAATGAAAATAATCACTATTGTTAGTGAACTTTTTAAATTCTATATTTTATAATTGTAAATGCATAAAAATATATTAGTAAATTAAGAATAGCTTAATAAAAAATAAATGATAACTTATTAATTAATCATTGATACTTTAATAAAAAATTAATAAAAAATTAGCCATAATTTAATAATAAATTAGTTTCAATTTGATAGTAATTAATTGATAAAATTAATAGTAAATCATAAATAATTTAATAGTAAATTAATGATAACTTAATACTTAATCATTGAAAATTTAAAAATAAATCAATATAAATTAGTAGTAAATCATCAATAACTTAATAATTAATCAGTGATAACTTAATAGTAAATCATTAATAATTTAATATAATTAAGTGATAATTTGATAATGAATCATGTATAATTTAGTAATAAATCTACGATAATTTTATAGTAAATGATCAAAAACAAAGTAGTAAATCAATGATAATATTATAGTGTTAGATTTGGCTGAAACCTCATTAAGTCATTAACACAAAATTTAATTTAAACTAAAAATGACCTAGATGCATGCAATAGATCAATCCCACTTACTCCAAGCCCATAAAATTGATGTCGGCATCTTATACTTCCCAATGCTACCTTTCGAGCTTCTATTAGTGACCTGTATAGTAAAAAGGAGAGAGAATTGCTCTCTACCCCTCAAAATGAGTTATGAAACGTAATGGGTTGATCTCATATATATATATAGAGGTGAAAACAGGGATCTCCATAAATATGTTAGTCAAAATTGATTTATTTCATTATAGGTCCAAACATAGAATTAAATTGATATCACATTTAATAAAAATCATACATGTTTGGATATATTATAATATGGTATCGCCATAATTACTTATAATTTGACATTAGTTGACCTAAGTATAGATTTATTATCTATGTTAGTCCATAAAATTAGATAAATTCAACAATCTTTTACTTGGATAACACAAGTCAATTCTAATATATTTTTAACATATAGTATTTATATATACATATACATTTAAAAGAAAAACAAATACGAACCAATAGAATGATCATGACTAGATTGTCAAATACTAGTAAATACCTAAATCATCACACAACAAAATAAACATTTATAAGCTCCATAATACATTGTACCAACAAAGTGGACTTACATGCTCTCTACAACCTGAAAGTAGTTATAAGCCTTATAATGCACTATATCAACAAGATATACGTACATAGACTTATGAATATTACACCAATAACAACAACAATAAGCATTTAATAGCCTTTAGAATGCATCGTACTAATAGGGTACATGTACATAATCCCATAAACAATTCAAAAACATTAGTATAATAGTGTGGAACGGAAATGATATGAAAAAAAATTAATATTAAAAAATTTAAATTGAGTGGTTTCTAAATATATGTTTTATAAATTTTGATTTATTAAAATATTTAAAATAATAGATGTCAAAATTAAAAAATTTTAACAAAAAAACGTCAACTATGATAATTTAACTAGGACAGATAGAGGGAATAGTAATTAATTGACAAATTTAGCAATGAATCATAAATAACTTAATAATAAATTAATGATAATTTAGTACTAATTAATAATTAAAAATTAAAAGTATATCAATATAACTTAATAGTAATCATTGATAAATTAATAGTTAATCAGTGATAATTTAGTATAGTAAATTAGTAATAATTTAATAGTATATCAATAATACTTTAATAGTAAATAATTAAAAACTTAGTAGTAAATCAACAATAATATAATAGTAAATACATAATAACTTAATAATAAATCAATTATAACATAATTATAAATTCATAATAGCATAGTAGTAAATCAATGATAAATTAATAAAAAAATAAACGAAAACTTAATAGTTAATGATTAATAATTTAATAGTAAATTAATAAAAATTTAGTAGTGGATTACAGATAACTTAATAGTAAATTTGTTTTAGTTTAATAGTAATTAAATTATAAACTTAGCAATAAATCATAAATAACTTAGAAATAAATCAATAATAATTTAGTAATTAATCACTAAAACTCAATAGTAAATCAATGATAACATAATAGCAAATGCATAACAGTATATAGTAAATCATTGATAATTTAATAGTAAATTATTGATAATTTAGTAGTAAATCACTAATAACGTCATCATAAATTATTGATAACTTAGCTATAAATCAGTAATAATTTAGTTGTAAATTAGTTAATTATTAATAACTTCATAATAAATTATCAATAACTTTATAGTAAATTAGTAACAACTTTATAATAAATTATCAATAACTTAATAGTAAATTATCAATAATTTCGTAGTAAATCATTTATAATTTAGTAGTAAATCATCTATAACTTAGCAATAAATTGATGATAATTTAGTAGTAAATTAACTTAATAATAAATCACTTATAACATAATTGTAAATTCATAAAACATAGTAGTAAATCAATGATAAATTAATAAAAAAATAAATGAAAACTTAATAGTTAATGATTAATAATTTAATAGTAAATCAATAAAAATTTAGTAGTAGATTACAAATAACTTAATAGTAAATTTGTTTTAGTTTAATAGTAATTAAATTATAAACTTAGCAATAAATCATAAATAACTTAAAAATAAATCAATGATAATTTAGTAATTAATCACTAAAACTCAATAGTAAATAAATGATAATATAATAGCAAATGCATAACAGTATATAGTAAATCATTGATAATTTAATAGTAAATTATTGATAATTTAGTAATAAATCATTAATAACATTATCGTAAATTATTGATAATTTAGCTGTAAATTAGTAATAATTTAGTTGTAAATTAGTTAATTATTAACAACTTCATAATAAATTATCAATAACTTTATAGTAAATTAGTAACAACTTTATAATAAATTATCAATAACTTAATAGTAAATTATCAATAATTTAGTAGTAAATCATTTATAATTTATTAGTAAATCATTTATAACTTAGCGATAAATTGATGATAATTTAGTAGTAAATTAACTTAATAATAAATCAATTATAACATAATTGTAAATTCATAATAGCATAATAGTAAATCAATGATAAATTAATAAAAAAAAATGAAAACTTAATAGTTAATGATTAATAAAATCAATAAAAATTTAGTAGTAGATTATAGATAACTTAATAGTAAATTTGTTTTAGTTTAATAGTAATTAAATTATAAACTTAGCAATAAATCATAAATAACTTAGAAATAAATAAATGATAATTTAATAATTAATCACTAAAACTCAATAGTAAATTAATGATAACATAGTAGTAAATGCATAATAGTATATAGTAAATCATTGATAATTTAGAAGTAAATTATTGATAATTTAGAAGTAAATCACTAATAACATCATCGTAAATTATTGATAATTTAGCTGTAAATCAGTAATAATTTAGTTGTAAATTAGTTAATTATTAACAAATTCATAATAAATTATCAATAATTTCATAGTAAATTAGTAACAACTTTATAATAAATTATCAATAACTTAATAGTAAATTATCAATAATTTGTAGTAAATTGTTTATAACTTAGTAGTAAATCATTTATAACTTAGCGATAAATTGATGATAATTTAGTAGTAAATCATTGATAAGATAATAATATGAAATTGATAACTTATTTGTTAATTAGTGATAACATTTTTTTATACTTTAAGTTTCCAGTGATTGAACCTTAGTTATTAGAAAGAGCAAAGCTAGAACTTTGACATTAATATGCAGAGTTATAGGTTTTCTAATAAGAGGTGAATGTCTGTTGTTTGTTGCTCCACTACAGCTTAGACTGTCTTCCATAAGACCATAATCAAGTCTTTAAACCCTTGAGCTTTTATCTTTAAAGTTTATAGGTAGTAATTTAGATTTCATGATTCAGTTGTGCTTACTATTCTTTTCTCGTTTTTGTTCTTGTTTATATACTGTGGTCTGTAGTCAGGTCAAGCCTCAAGCTGCAGCAGATCATATGCCGTTTGCATTATGCAATCTCTATTTAGTGTGTTCAGCATTTGTGAAAGCCACGCTATGCAAAGTCAAGCATTCAAGTAGCTAAATAAGTCAATTAAGCTATTTCTTGTGTTGACAACAACAGCAGAATTAATCTGTTACTTTTCTTTCGGAATTTCTTCACCTTATGTTTATCTTTTGGGAAGTATTATACAACGTAGTTTATAACTATTGTTTGCAGACAGATGGAAGTGAATATGAAGAAGGTAGATTCAAAAAAATCAAAATCATGTTGGTGGGATGGTCTTCTCAATCCTTGCATTTATGGTTCACTATTCTTTGTTGTTGGTTTAATTACATATGATAATCATATCAACAAGTGGGATGGTCTTAGATTCAGTAAAACATGGCCTTGTCAAGTCAGAAATTATCCTCTTTGCTAATTCAATTTAACTATTATGAAGTCATCCCATGGTTTGTAAATGGTAAAAGATTCTTGGCTGCAGAAATAGACCAGAGTGTCAAACAAATAATGAAATTGGTGGAAGACAAACATGAAGATGCGACAAAAAATGATGAAATACATTCTCAAAATAAACCGGAGGTGATTGTCCAAGTTCAGGAACTCTACCGTATTTATCAGTCATTGGGTGAACGCTATGATCATTTGTCTGGGGAATTGCGTAAGAGTCTATCATCTGATTGCCAAACACAAGGCCCTGGTAGTGGTTTGGATCAAAACTCTACACTGATAACACCCAATAAAAAACTGGGAATGTGTAAGTCTAGTCAACAAGCTGTATCTTTCAGTTCTGGTAAGTGGTTGCTCTGATCACTCCTTGAAGGAAGGCACTGAATCATCTTCATTCTCATCAGATTCTGACTCAGAATCTTTCAGCTCCTCTGTCAACATCTACTTGAGCCCAGCAGTGGATGCTGATAATGGTTTAGTACGTCACAAAGTTATTGAGCTAGGAAGTGAGCTCCCAACAGTGAAAGAGGAGCTACAAGTAGAGAATGCAGATGGTAAGTTGAAAATGAAAGAAAACAGAAGTTATGAAGAATTGAATGAAAGACTCATTAAGTACGAAGAAGAGTTAAAGAGATTCCAACCTAAAACTCCAGCTTGCAGAAGAAGAGATTTTGAGGTTGAATACAAGGCTCAAGCAGAGTGAGTCTGTTTCTATCCTTGCTGAGCACATGCTCGTTCAACTTGAATCATTGCAGAGAGGTATCCAAATGAGGGAAGATGATCTTGAGTTGGAGAAAAGAAAAGTACTTGAGTTGCAAAAAACAGATAGTTGAGCTGGTAGCTCATGTTTCAGACTCCAACTCTGAATTTGTGAGGTTGATGGAGGAGCTTGCTGTAAGTAAAGAAAAGATCAAGGCATCAGACGAAGAGATTGCAATGTTTAAGCATGAGCTTGGGAAGAAGATTTCTGAAGATACTCATTATGTGCTAGGTCAGCTTGAATCTGGTCAAGAAGACATAGCCATGTTAAAAGGACAACTTGACATAGAGAGGAGGCAGGTTGTGAAGCTGCAGGAGCAAATTGTGAGGTACAGCAATGATCTATCTAATCGTGGTCGTAAGGTTGAGGAATTAAAGGTTACATTAAGTTTTCAGTGTGAAATTTTTGGCCTGTTAAAAAAAGAGACCCTCTTAGAGGCAAGACTCAAAGAATGGGAACTACATGGAACACCATTGGAGGAAAAAATAAGGCAATGTGAAGCCGAAAAATTGGAAATCAAAGGTTTGTACGATGTTCACAAGATCGGGTTGCAAGGTCAGATCAGTCAGTTGAAGGCAGAACTGGGTGAGAAAGGAGTGCATTTAGAAACGCTGAATAAGAACCTTGACGGACTGAAATTGAAATATGATATGCTTATGGCAGATAGAGATGGAGTAATTGCGTAGGTAAATACTCTTGTAGCTGAGATTACTTCTCGAGATTTGCAGATTGGGCAAATGGAAGAGCATCTACAGCAATTAAGCAGGGAACATCTACAGCTGATTTCCGAATCGAAACATGCGAAGAATCTAGAAGATGAATTGAAATTGAGAATAAAGGACCTTGAGAAGGAAGTTGATAGGCAGAGAATCTTGATATTAGATATGGCTGAGGAGAAAAGAGAGGTGATACGACAGCTTTCTTTCACACGGGAGCACTATAGGAGAGGTTATAAAGAATTTAGGGCCTTTTTCAAGCACAAACGGCATGCAGTTATGGCTTGGCATGCAGTTATGGCTTCATGAGTTTGATTGAGTATTAGTAAGGCTACAAGTCTTCATTGTCTCATCCTTTTTTGTTCTATGCTTTGTTAAATTTCTTTAATGAACTTGTCAAATTAGTTCTTAATATTTATTTTCCATGGGAGGTTTTGGGTGATATGTTGTATAGTTGCATTGATGCTTAGATAGCCTTGAAGCTGCCATTACGCTATATATATCCTTGCATGTTAGTAAACATCTGAACATTGCTATGGACAAATTTGAACAAGTTTAAAATTTCAATCAAACAGAGTCGTTCAGATTATGCTCGTGCTGTATTGCGAACTGCAGGAATCTTGGTTTATATTTCTCTTATTAGCTTGTGGATTCAGCTTTTACTGCAGGAGTGTTGAATGTGGATTGAATCAGTTTGTAGATTCCAGACTTTTGTTCAGAAATTGATGGCCTTTTCCCCTATGTCCCAAGGAAGAAGGGGGTCAAGTATATATTGGTAACAAATATTAATCTACTTGACCCTATGTATGCTGACATCTTAAATTTCAACTCTTTGTTAAGCTACTGTTCGAGTCCAGTATTGTTTTCTGTTTCTAATAATGGAAAAGTTATAATTAGACAGAATACATTTGTTACAAATTACAATACATGGGTGTTTTGCATGGACGGGGAATGGATAATTATGAGCTATAGAACTGCCTTTAGCAGTTTTATTTTCATTTTATACGATTCTTAACCATTTATATTTGAATTGATGTGACTGCAATTAACACAATTCGTTTGTGTTTCAAACTTGTCGTCACATTAAATTGTGGAAAATTTCATCCATGATCTGCCCTGCTTCTGTTTGGGAATGGGTGATGTAATCCTTTGCAATCCACTTTCATGTTGTCCGCCAGGAAGAAACATTTAGATTTGAGTGGTCGATCTGATGAAATCATGATCCTTTTCCTTGTCTCAGTTTGGACTTAGTTGTGGTCTGTTTTTAACTACGCAGGACGGCAGTTCAATGACTCTTTTCAAGTCCATACTCTTGACCAAGCTTTTCTGTCAACCTCCATGAATAAATTATAATATGTCAAAGCAAAACAGAAAGTGAAACATGTAGGATCGAGTAATTTTTTTTTTCATCTATATAGTTTAAAATCGCATATATATATATATATATTTGTCATTGTCAACTAGGCATTATCGGAACATTTAATCTTAAACAAAGTTTATGGGTAGGCATCAATTTCTTGTGTTTATGACTCGTTCAATTGGTTCCACCAAGGAGCCTTTGTTTGAAGTGATTATGCTATCATGTTCTGTACATGAATCAAATTCACATGAATGGCTCATTAGGTTTGGTATTTCTATCAAATTAGAACAAAATGAGAGAGAATGTTGGAAGAACATTTGTGAAGATGCCATGGTAGTTAACGAAGAAAGTGTGGGAAAATGGCGAGTTTCATTCACATATTCATATATTCATGATCAGATCCAATCTAATCTAAGTTCATTAAGAGAGGACAGCGAAAGCAATCTGTCCTCTGCCTCGTGCCTCGTGGCAGAATAGATGTGGTGGATTGGCCACATCAAAAAGGATTTCTAAATTGATCGTTATTAATGCTGCTGCGGTTGGGGGTTGGGGATTGGTTTGCTTTGGCCTTGCCGGTCATCAAAGGCAAAGGCAAAGACTGGATCCGAGAGAAGTGGATCCCACTGCCAGACCAGACGATGTGAGACTACCGCCATAGGCCATAAAGACAAGAAATTACTGTTAGCTTTACGACTTTCTGGGTTTCAATAGAGGGGGGTGAGATGTTGCCACTTGGCTACTTCCATCTGGCAATGGCGAACTTTTAGTCAAACCTATGACTTTTAGCCCTTCCCATTCTACCTAGAACGTTGACTTTTATAGTTCTTGTTCTATTCCATACTGGATCAACGAACCCTTTAAAAACCCGACTTGCCATTAAACATTTTTTTTTCTGAGAATAACTTGCCATTAAACATTCTGAGTTAGTTCTGAGCTTTGTTTATGTTGTTTTTCACAAAATTAAAATTGTTTGGAAACCCAATTTCTACTTCATGACCATGACCATGACCATGACCATGACCATGACCATAACCATGAATATAAATATTGTTATTATTGATCTTGGAAACTAGAAACTACCTGGAAGTAGGAACCAAGGCAGTGCTTGCTTTGATCAAAATTCTTGAATTGTACTTTGTAAAACAGAGATGTATTAACATAAGGGAGATTTAAATTAAAAAGAAGAAATATTAACAATCTTTAGTTTGTCTAAAAGCATATTTCATATTCTTTTTCAAACTGCACAGGCAGAGGCAGATAATTAACAATTGTCAAAAGACTTGCTTGTTTGTTGCTAAAACTAGATGAAGAAACAGGGGGCATAACAAGGGTCCATGCACATATGCAATGCAAACAACAATGTCCAAAAAAAAAAAAAAAAAGAAGTGACAACATATATTACACTATACACTAGGGGTACACATAAAATAAAAAAAAATTAAAAAAAGAAAGAGGCCAACAGGAGTGGTTGACTTGGTAAAATGCCAATTAGTTTAACGTTGAAACGCAGCAAATCTCAAAGCAACACAACAGCTTAAACAATTCAGATTCAGACAAACCTGCTCTTCTTCCAAAATACTTTGACAAACAAACAAAAATTGGAAACTGTCCTACCCTTTCTAGTCTGTAACCGTATCTTTACCCGACCAAGTCATCATACAATCTCCTCTCTCCTTAACCTTTACCTTAAATTTGATTGGCGCCGACTTTAACTTCTCAACCCCGCTCTCTCCATTGCTCGTCTCTTTTTCAGCTTTGGACAGCACAAAAAAGAAAAAAAAAAAAAAGGCAAAAGACCATAAGCAGAACAAGATGATGATGAGCTGAGAGGTCTGCTTTGGAAGTCAGGGTTTTGACTGTAAAGCCTTAAACCGCACGAAAACCAACTCCAAAATTAAGATTAGCCATATAGCCAAAGACAAAAGACCCTTCCCTTCTTCCATTTTGATTTCTCAATTCTCAAAACTTCAACCAAAGACCTCAACCTTTTGCCCACGTCAATCGAATTCTCTCTGTTATTTTCTTCCAAGTTTCGTTAATAATAGGCTTCAAACACTTTTTCCTTCTTTCTTCCTTTCTCTTTTATTTTGTTATAAAAATAATCAAACATCATCATTACTTTCATAATCTCCTTATTTTCTTTCATAAAATTCTGCGGATTATTTGCTTCACATTTTGGCTGACGTTTTGATCTAAGGGTATGTTTTTATCACGTCATTTTTATCCCATCTGCTTTTTCTTTTCTTCTTCTAATTCTAAATTAACTTTCACTTTTTTCATCACCTCTGAATATGAATATTGCTGCTCTTTACTAATGATTTGGAAACCACTTTAACTCTTTCCTAGATTTCTAGTGTTATATACATTAAATACTGTTGTTGACTGTGTTTATTTGTGGGCGTTGATTAATTTTCTTTTGCTAATATTTGGTTGATCAGTAAGGAGAATTTCTTTCTGTTTGTTCTTCTTTGGAATTTGTATGCCTCAACAAATTGATATCTTTTTAGCCAAAAACACAGACTAGTAGATTTAAAAATAACCATCCAGCTTAGAAATATTTCTTGTCTAGACGTCTAGTTGTTCCTTGTTTGGCTTAATAGGGCAACGGCAACAGTTCAACCCCACTTCACATTAAATTTGCTCACAAGCTATTGAACATAACCTATCTGCCTCCAGAAGTCTGGATTGTGGAGTTGTCTAACTTTTCGCCTACTATTTCAAGCACTCCGCTCATTTAATTAAAGTTTCTGGCCTGTTTCTAAGTGTCTTTCAGGATCAGGAGCGATTGGTTTCACTTCTACATAAAGTTTTAGATCCTCTCCGTTGTTTAAGTTATTACTCAAATCTGTTGTTATGCAGCATAAAATCCTTTGAGAATTGCTACGAACATGCCTCGTCTAATACGGTCAAAGCCTGTGCTGTATCTGTTCTTGATAGATCATAGATAGAATGCAATTTGGTTGGCATTTTTCCAGAATCATCTCTTAAATGTATAGTTCCATTTTGATACTTTTCCTTCATGTATCTATCTAACAAATATAATTCCATCTGTTTGCAGACAGTGAGAGATTTTTGTTTTACTGCAAGCACAGTACCTGTGATTGAAGCCAGGATCAATGGTAGACATCTGATCACAGGTTGACTACATGTACATATCTGGAGCAACATGGCCAGTGGGATAACCCCTAAAGTTCGATTAGTTAGATGTCCTAAATGTCGATTGGTTCTTCCAGAAGTGGCAGATTTTCTTGTATACAAGTGTGGAGGGTGTGAAACAATTCTTGTAGGTAAGCATCTTTCAAAGTACATAGATCTTGCGAATCACAATGATCTTTTATTATCTCGATGAACGTGGGAAGTGGAACTGAATACTGAGTCTGAGTTATTTTGCTTAGTGATTTTCAACACTTAAAAAGTTGTCTCAGAATATGTGTAATTCTTCGGTATCTCAATATATTTTGATCCTTTTCCATGGTTTTCTTAAATAATTTGAGCTTAGACATGTATCACTCTTTCACAATGGTTAAATATTAATAATAGACTTATAACTTGGCAATCCTCATTGGCGTTTATTCTGCTTTCTTGTTTTGACCTACAGAACCTTTTTCTCCACTCTTTGTGTTTTGCTGCTTATTTCAATTCCTTCCTGTTTTCAGCTAAAAATCGAAAAGCGCTTGTCAAAAGCACGTCCGACATGCAAGAAACAGAAGCTGCTCACGCAGATAAATTGGTTCATGTGTCTGAACATGGAGAATCTAGCAGCTCAAGACTGCAGGAAGTTCTTCCTTCCCTTCCAGAGTTTTGTCAAGAAAGCGGAGGGAATCAGAACATATCTACTGACTCTCATAGTGAGAAGCTTGGTGAGAACTTATCAATTGAAGGTCAACATAATGATCACTACGAGAAGGATCAAAACACATCCAGTGATAATGATTGTGATAAGCTTGAAGAAAATATATCAAATGAAGGGCAGGAAAATGGAAGTGGACAGTTACAGTTGGAATCTTTAGAATATTGCAATATTCAACAGCCAGGAGTTTCCATTGAAGTTTCTTTATCCACTGAGCTTCATCATGAGAATGAAGAGTTAATGTTTGTAGCTGAAGCTAATTTAGAAACAGAGGCAAATGACAAGACCTCGCAGTTAGGAGCTGCAAATTCAGAATTAGAAACTAATAGCAAGATTGATTCCAACAAAGGAGGCTCGAGCATTGACAACACACCAGCTACAAGAGAAATTAATTTAACTGCTACGGCTTGTGCAGTATCACAGGAAGTCATCCCATCAGGTGATCTTTTCTCTTCCCCTAATGAGTCTCCGGAGCAACCTCAAAAAAGTGAACATCATGGGTTTGATCGTGTAAGGTCTACAGATACTTTTGAATCTGCAGATTTTGTCAGCCTCAGTTCTGAGCTCAGTGGTCCTTTTGAATATTTGTCTAAATCCACTACCACCAGAAGCTCTCATGCTTATTATGGCAGTATCTCTTCTTATGATGGAATGGATGATCACTTCCCTGGCCAGCAAATACATTCATTTAAAAATACTTCTAGGGCAGGTAACTATCTGGTTCCTGAAGAAAGGCACAGAATGGGCAAGTTGCCAGCCAAAGGCATGATGAATGGTAATTCTGGAATGCGAGATCATGCAAGAAATTTCTCATCAGATTCGTCCAACAAGAAGCATTATGCCACGGAAAAATACAGCAAGTGGCATCAAGATGAAATGCTAGAATCTGTAACTCACCGTCCACTTAGAAACTGGCCAAGACTAGAGAGAGATGAATATCCATCTCAAATTCCTTTCTCTCAAAGGGCTTCCTTGCATGGGTATGAAAGCGCTGGCCCTTCGCTTGAATTGCATGATGAGTTCCCTGTTGATTCAGTCTTCCATCGACTTGATAAGGCTGAGTACACTGAACAGGAAAATATGAAACTGTTAAGAATGGTGTATGAACTGCAGGATCAAATTAGCAAAGCATGCCATCTGAATCGAAAGCCCAATGGAAGGACTTCCACTGATGTACCTTGGAGGCAAAAGCATTTTCCTACATATGACTATCCGGAGCCACATGAGGAAGAATTTTATCCTACGTATCATGGAAGACGTGGACAGAGGAGCAGCTGGAGTCAGCAAAGTAGATTCTCCCATATACCTCTCTCCGGAGGTGCAATGAACACTGGACATATCATTGACAACTCCTGTTCATGCAGCCATCCTCAAGACTGGAAGCGTTCAGAACAGTTACCTCCACCTATCTTTCGACACAACCGAGGATTTTGTAGAGCCCACCCTGATTATAATTGTTACAATTCCTACAGCTCTTGCCTCTCTAGTCCCCAAAGATGTTTGGAGTCTGATTTTTCTATTTGGAGCCATGAAACAAAATCTGATGATCGGAGGTATAAAGATCATGAGCTGAAGAGGTATTTGGGGGAGAAACATAATTCAGTTAGGCGACATCTCCGGCCCACGGCTGGTGGAGCACCTTTTGTAACTTGTTATAGTTGCTTCAGACCATTGCAGTTACCTGCAGATTTTCTACTTTTCAAAAGGAGGTTCCATCAACTAAGATGCGGTGCTTGTTCTAAGGTACTTAAGTTTTCGCTTCAAAAAAGAATTCACTTAGTTCCTTATGAACCGGTTGCTGCAGAACCTCCACCAAGTGAGGTTGAGGACTGCAGTGATGCGATTAATATAAGTATTTGGACATCAGAATCTTGTAGCCATGGCTGTTTGCAAGCAGATCCTATGTCTTACTCTGATGATAATGAACACTCTTTTTGTAAAAGCTGTTCCACTGATGGCGCTCCTGTTTCTCATGCACAATTTCACGACCTTCAGGGCAATGCTGATGTCAAACATGTGTCTTGTAGTTCTTCCAAACCTATGGAACCGAGAAAGGACTTTGTTTTGAAGCAGTCTCAAAACAAACATAAGAATTCAATGGAAACTTTTGATTCAGCTGGGCCTTCCTCGAATATGTCCAGGTGGGAGAAAGTGTCCTCAGAAATTGAGCAGTTGCCACCGAGAACTGGAAGTTCACCGCTTCATAAACTCATGGGCTATTCTTCACCAAGCCAATTGATAAATGGATCTGAATCTCCGGCACAATCTCATTCCACTCTGCCAAACACTCAGGATTAAACAGCTGAGTAATGTTTCTCAAGGTACGTAATTGCATCTGGTAAAACTTAACTTTTCCTGGCAAGTTGCTGTAGCTTAAAAGGCTCAGTGATCTATTTACCTGATTGAAGGTTTTGAAGTGTTTGAAAGTGAGCATGATGTGTCACCAAAAGTGAGATTCCAAAATGAAAAAGGAAATTTTCCATGTATTGTTCCCTATTTAGCAGCATGGGTGGAATAGCATTGATCTGATTGTTTTGTTTTATTATAGAACAGAGTTGTAAAACTAAGGTTTTTGTTTTATGAATGTAGAGGCGTTTATAGAGTAGACCCTTAGTTGATTGGTTTATTCATGTATAGTTGATCTTGGATCATGTATAAAAATGGTTGGAAAGATAGATCATCTTTCTATATTTACAAAATGAGATTAGATGTGTTACACTGTTATGACAACTATCCTTATCTTTATTGGTTCTGCAATGTTTTTGTTTCACGTGGACGTCTATAAGTTGTATGTTATGCAACTTGTTATAACCAGACAATAAGACTAAGAATTTGGAACCCGCTAACCAACAAGGAACAAATAGTTGCTTGAGGTAATTGTTCTCAAACCATTGCCAATGTATTGAAGACCAATCATACGAGCTTCGGGAGGTTAGAATAAAATCATTAAGTTTTTAAGATGATCATCATGTGCTAAAATTCATATATGGTGCGGAAGGACGAAGAGTTGTATTTACTTTGGAGGCGAGAAGAGAGACGATCTCGTAGCTGTGTTCGAGGTTGAGAGTGGCAGCTAATTTCGATGCATTTTTACTTTTTTTTTTTACAGCAAAAGAATATGATTAAAAGAAAAATGTAAATATTCAGATGCTTCTTTAGAATAATTCTTTGGTGTGTGATGCATTCCTAATTTTATTTCCTTTCTTTTCCTCATTAAACTTCTAATCTTTTCCACTGTTGTCGATGAAACATACAACCAGTCGAGCAGTCACCAATCGTAACTATGAAAGTATGGTCACACATCAACTTGTTTCTTGTTTGTTCTTAACCATGCCTTTTGGCTTTATCCCAATATCTGAATCAGTGGATAACGTATCAGTTCAGATGTTAAATCAGAATTCAGAAGCTTTTAACAACTCAATCAAAGCTTCTGTTTCAATCGTCTGATATTTAAAGCAACTTATATCGAAATCAAGACATACAAACTGAGCAACCTTAAACAAAATTAATTAAAGTTGCTGGTTATTTTCTTCTCTTTTAGCACAAGATTTTACCTACAAAAATTACCATACAAGAAGCTAACAAAAATTTAACGATATAAGAGCATTTGGGTACTACTAGTAGTTCCCACTTCATGACATTTTTTGACATGAGAGATCAACAGTAAAAATTGGGGTGATTGGTCTATATTCGTATACTATAATCATTAATCATTCTGTATCAGATTCAGAGTCAGACTCGCTGTCTGATTGCATCTCATATGGCTTGATTCTATTCAGATTAGCTTCTAGTGGGGGAAGTCCATTATCATCACTTGACTCCAACTCATCGTTCAATTCTTGCTTGGAGGTATGTCTCTGCAAACATTCTGAGGTGGCACCTCCATTTTCAATTGAATCATCCATATTTGAGGATTTGAAATTTTCAGGCCTGCTGGGATTACAAGCAAGAATAGTAGTAAATACCTCAGAAAACATTATAATAATAAAAAAAAATTCTCAAGAAAAAAAAAATTGAGACCTGAGGACAGTTAAGTGGTAAAAGCAAGCATATCTGCATTATAAAAGTTATTTCTAACACCTTAAAACTTACTAGGTAGCCCTAGTTGCGTGCTGCTAGTTCTTTGATGGGAGATTCATAACAGGAAACTATATGCAAAGAAGGTCATAACACTTTATGGAGATGACGGGCCTATAAGTTGACTAGAAAGCTACCTGTAGTCTAAGTTATATGCAAACCCTCACTAATGAAGTACTCAGGAAGTTGCCAGAGATGTAGAAAAAATGGAGTGGAATAAGTATGCTGAGTTAAGTTGGTAAAGAAGGATTCCGATGGAATTGCTTCAGATAAGAATGCTACTGTCCTTTTTTTTTTTTTTTTAAGAATCTGATAGTCACTACAATCACAATGCTGGAAATTAACATTGTCACCTCAAACCAGTATGCATGGTTGGTTAGTCAATGAAGATTAATGGGCAGAATGCAGAAACAAATCTAACAAGAAAAAGGCAAGGAAAGAGACCCTAGGCAATCACATAGAGGAAACCGATAGACACTCTAAATTGACAGCTAAGCTTCCAGTTCAAATGAAGACATTATTGGCCAAATCAAGCAAATGCAGCAACCATCAATAAAAACTTTAGGTTGAATCAGGTTCAAATTTCTGCAAATCCAAGTATTAAGATTAAAACAAGCAAAATGCAAAATGATAGTAAGATATGGGAATACATTCTAACAAGCTAATGCTAAGATGTTAAGAAAACATACCATTCCGGAGATTTCTGTAGTGCACGAACTTGTTCATAGAACAGAACTTGAGAAACAATGCATGCCACCTTGCTACCAGATTCAAGTGCCTTTTCTTTTCCACTTTCATCAACTACAACGAAACTCCCTAAAAATTGAAGAAGCAATCAAACACACATGAAAATAAAGAAGAAAAAAAAACCCTTGCCTGATTCGTTAAGCTAAAATTAATCACTTTGCTACACTGCCCAAACCCAAAATAGTTACTCCTAGATTTATCTGAAGAGGAAAAAGGAAAAAAATTGTGGAAAAAAAAACTACACAATATAACCTTTGGATCTAAGAGGAAACCTATCAACTGAATGGTTTAGCCGAGGAATTTATGGAACACAGAAAAATATGGCATCAAAAAAGAAATAAAAGAGGAAGAATAACACAAAATTATAAACCAAGTTATAGCAGATGACTTCTGAGATTCGAAAATGACTGTAGATGCTTGTGGCTACTTTTGAATATACGCATGAAACAAACCTCAATAAATTTTGACTAAAGCAATGCCAAAGTGATATTTATTTGTAACAAACCTCGTTTTATCCACATGCTCTTCTGAAACTTAGCTGGGAATAATGCTAGTGATTTCTCTCCTCGAGCATCCATTACCTTAAAATGGTAAACAACCATAAAGAAGCATAGTAACAAATTAGAAAAGGGTGAAAGAAAACCTTAATGCAACCGCTGTGACATTAATCAAAGGCAGAGTGGATATTGTACATTGCATGAATGCATCATAGAATATATTCCTTATAAGATGCAAAGATATCCAACCCCCCAACCCAAACAAGAGAAAAGAAAAGAAAAGAAAAGAAAAAACCTAATTTTTTTAATGATTAAACTATACCTTGAATAACAATCAGATACTCAAAAAGGCCCATATGTTCGTCCAATAAAACAAGAGAGGCTTTGGTTGAAAGCCCAGACTTTAACTGGGAATTTGATAGCTTACTAACCAGATTTAACCGATAATCTAGTAGCAGTATGAGCAAATTTAAAGCTAAAAGACAGTGAATTTGTGAAGTGAAAGATAATGGATACCTCAATGAGATTGGATCCTCTTAGAGACAGCACTTGCATAACGCTTTGGCCAGGTTGTAGGATCAAGTTTTGGTCTTTTGCTGCCCTCTTTAGATTCTTCCTCCCTCCTTTCATTGTTCCTCCTTTCTATGCTATGCCCAAACGCCCACAATTCTTTTTTTAAGAAAATCTTTCTAGGGTTTTTCTCTGACCGTGTTTAAAGGGAAGAAATATAGAAGAAAAAAAGGGTAAATGGAAAGGAGAGAGACAACCGTCTGGGTCTTTTGGTAATTCCATTAATGAAGATGTCACTAAAATAAATGACAGACCAATAAGAAAAAGGCCTTGCTTTGGGAGTGTTGTGTTTCACTTTCACTCGAACAAATTGGGTGTGAGTTTTGCCACGCCTTAATGAGGAATTAGGAGTCCCATAAAAGTATAAAACAAAGCAAAATCTACCTTCGAGTTACCGACTTTGGCAACTCGTAATTGGCGCGTGTTTGCAGTCTCCCAGCGGTCGTGACTCGTCTGCCCCTGTTCTTCCTTCAAACCTCACAATTCAAATCCGAAACTTTCTCCTTATAACACCTTCTAAATGCAACTAAATTCTGCCTTAATTTGTTTCCAGGTATTGCTTTTGCTTCTCTTTCTCAGGTTTCATATCCCTTTCTCTAGCTTATTCGCATTGCTATAATTCAATTTGCTCCTTTTACTTTTATATTTCCGCTCATTCAATGGAATTCCTTTGCTTTCAACTTTTGTTTATTGCTTTTGGCGTTTTCTAATGATCTGGGCATGCATCTTTGCATCAAAGAACTCAAGCTGTTTCTTATATTAGGTATTGAAACACTGTTAAAGCTTCTGGTTTTGTTTGTAAATTTCTGTCCGTTTATCTAGTTTCTATTTGGTTTGTAGTGAGAACAATGGGTAGGAAAAAGCAAGCCAATCCGCGTCGATCAGGCGCCTTAATTATAGAGAACAATGGTAATGTCGACCCCAAACAGGAAGCAGACGAAAACAGGCAAAAAGGGAAGGTGGAACTAGTGGATACAGAACAACCATTCTTTGTAGAGGTTGATGGGGCTTCTTGGCATTCGGATGAGCATCTTGACATATCTGAGGTTGTTCTGATTGATTTGAATTTGAGAGAAGGTTTTGCTGGTTATAGAATCAGTGAGGACTCCAAGTACTCCTTAAGGTTTCGAGTTTGTAATGTCAATGAGTTTGTCAGTCGTATTAAACTAGGACATTGGCCTGTGTTATCTTCTAGTGATGTATCTTTGGAATTTGTAGAGAAAAGCATCTGTGATGGTGCGGAGAAGGAATCAGTGATGTTATCTGGGAGTTTTGATGGTCCTGATGTAGGTATTTCTGCTCTTGTGCACTTGGCAAGTTTGAAATTTATGACCTTGAGGCCAGCGATGTTGGTAACACTTTCAGAGAGCTTGCCATCTTTCAGAGTGAGGGTGGAGATACTAAAGAGTGTTTTCCATGATTGTGAATCACTCCTGGAGAACACAAGGCAACTTTGGAAAAAGAGTATGATGAATGTCATGGCTTGGTTACGTCCTGAAGTAATGACTTCTGAGGCTAAGTATGGAATTATTGAACCAATGAACATGGAAGTTGATTTGTATCTACTGACAGAAGATGAAGCTTCCCGATCTAGGAAACGAGCAAGGTTTGATGTTGCTGGGTTTTATGAAGCTATAAAGCCATCAAAGTGAGTTGTCCAATTATTTTAATAATATTTTTATTATTTCCAATTATTGTATTATAGATTTATTTAGTGATGCGTAACTGTCATAGTTATGTTGCGACTTCCTATTTTTGGTATTGAAATCACTTGTATGTGTCCTGTGCAGAGAGAACTCAATGCTTGAGGATGAAATTCCTGACTTGCTCCCTGTTCTGAGACCATATCAGCGCCGTGCGGCTTACTGGATGGTAAAACGAGAGAAGGGAGATTCAAGAAGTCTGGATGAATGGGAAAGGAGCATGTTGTCTTCTCCATTGTGTGTACCAGTGGATTTTCTTGATACTTATTCAAAAATGTACTTTAATCCATTTGGGTAGGGTTCTTTTTCTCCAATTGGGATTTTACTGAAAAGAATGTCCTTGCATTGCTCCTGTTTTTGTGGCTTGTGGTTTTTCCCACCCCCCACTCCCACACCCTCAAAATAATAATTAAAAAAAAAAGAGAGCATTTTTCTTCTCTTCACTTGCTTAATGTGTGGTATAATGTTTTCAGTGGAAATGTTTCTCTGCATCCGAAGTCCACTTCTCCTTATGTCTACGGCGGTATTCTAGCAGGTACATAATGTTTTCTGGTTTATATTCTTAAAGAGCCGAAGTTTAGTAGTGATAGGGATGAAAAATTTTGCATGCATAAGTCCTATCAACTTCTCAGGGGATTGAAAGTTTTCCTCATAAAGTTGATCCTTTCAGTGTGATTGATAGTTTACAGACATAGCAATTTTGGTACAGTAGTTATCATCTTATGTGTTATATGCATCATTTCTGCATTTTCACTACTTCAGCATATCACTGGTTTGTTCATTTTTTTTTTTTTTGGGCCAATTGGTCCATTCGTTTGAGTTTGGCTTGTGAATTCCCAAGATTTGTGGGATTGTGGTGTTCCAAATTAGCGTGGGAATCTACTCTTGCTTGGTTAGTAGCTTACTTAGATATTGACACCAACTAATTCTTGTATGCTCTTGTCTGGTGCATGCTCCTAAAATTTTGGGTTCTTTTTGGACTTTTGACTTCTGAAAAGTTTTGCTTTTTTTTTTTTTTTATTGTTTAAAGCTGATATTTATCCACAAATCTAATGTCACTCTGCTTGCTTTGGTGGTGGTCATTATGAACATCACAGATGAAATGGGTTTGGGGAAGACTGTTGAACTGCTTGCTTGCATCTTCGCACACCAGAAGCCAGAATCTGAAGGTGGTGTATTTAATGATAATGTAGCAAAGGTCACTACTGATGAGAAAGTTAGTCTCAGAAGATTGAAAAGGGAGCGTGTTGAGTGCATATGTGGAGCTGTGAGTGAAAACCGTAAATATAAAGGATTATGGGTACAGTGCGATATGTGTGATGCTTGGCAACATTCAGAGTGTGTAGGTTATTCACCTAGAGGAAAAGCCCAGAAAGTCAGTGAAAGTGCTGATGAACAAGGACTACAAAAGCAGATAAGAAGGAAAGAGACAACCAATATTGTTGTCAGAGAGGGAGAACATATCTGCCTGCCATGTTCAGAGCTACTACAAGCTACCGACTCTCCCATTGCTACAGGTGCCACACTTATAGTCTGTCCAGTTCCTATATTATCCCAATGGCACTCTGAGATTATACGGTATAAATTGTTTCCCTCACTTCTTTTTTTACACTTGCAAATTCCAGTATCCTTAGGACTATAGTAGCATTAAATTCTGCATTTCTTTGGTAAGTAAATTATTTTGGAGAATTAAGAAATTTGCATATCATTTTGTGAATTTCACTTAATTCCTTCAGATTGTAAAGGAAAAATATATCTAAATATATTAATGATCTGCTGATTGAGTCAAACATGTTTTTCATGGCCAACTGGGATGTTGGAAGTTCTGGGCATATGACATCTTCTAATGGTAAGATATAGCTTGAAATCCACTTAGACTGTTGTGATCCTGATGCAACTTTTTCTCTATAAGGCCCTGATTTGAGGAGCTAGTAGCCACACCTCAGCTGAACTCTGATCTCTCAACATCAATCGTGAGACATGAAGTTTAAGAGCTTTTGGTCCTATGGGAGGCATTCTTTTAACTTCACTCCGTTTTCTGGGCTGATGTGCTCCGAAATCCCTTAAACTTAATGATTTCATAAAAGGCAGGGGGCCCAATATGACTTAAATACTAAAGAAATCTGGAAAAATAAGTATGATCCATGCCAAGGCAATTTATGTAACATAGATGGGTCAAAGTAACCTTGTTGGATGGAGGTTGGGACTGCATCCATTGTTATTATAGTCAGAAATGATGAGTCATTAGAGTTGAAATTGAAATGATAATAGTGAAAATGAATCTGTTAATCATAGATCACAACCATTTTCATGCATGAAATCCTAATTACTTTAATTTCTTTTTGTTGAAAAAATTGAAATATTTTAGATAGACCTTTTTATGTGAACTGGAAGCCATTTATTTTAGATAATATTTACATGTTCAGAGGATAATTTGTTGAATTGCATTACTTTGTGCCTTTTTTATTTGTGATTCGTACTTATATCCTTTTACTTTTATTTGTCATCCATAGCCATACTCGTCCAGGTTCATTAAAACTTTGTATCTATGAAGGTGTAAGAAACCCTTCTCTTTCGAATACATCTAGAGTGGATATCAATGAACTTGTCTGTGCTGACATTGTATTAACAACATATGATGTACTCAAAGAGGACCTCTCTCACGACTCTGACAGGCATGAAGGTGATCGACGCTTCTTGAGATTCCAGAAGAGGTTCCTTCTTAACTTCTGATTTATTGTGTTTCTCAAAAATGAGCATTTACTAAACTGGATTGGCTTTTTATTTGAAAGTGTCCTCAAGTTGTTATATATTATTTTTTCCAATGCCCCAAAATTCATTGCTTCTGAGATTCACTGGGTTCATTGAATGCTTGGAGCTGGCTCCATGGATGTACCCAGGCTTTTCTAAAGTTTTATTTTGACCTTTACAAATTTTCCTTATTGAAGTTCTCTTTGTAAATTCTTATACATAAGGTAAATGTTTCCAAACTATGTACTAATTCCAGGAGTGTTTTTTAGTTGAATTTTTTCCCTTTCGACAAAACTTCATTTTGTCAACAATCATTTTGGTTTCTCCAGTGCTTAATTGTTTACCTTCAAACTTTTTTTCCTCCAATCCTTTTGGTTTCTATTAATATGAATTCTTTAAAATATAAAATTAGATAACATTAAATGAAATTTTCAACTAACTAGAATGGGCCCCGGTTGACCTAATAATGTTAGCTGTGATCCTGGCTGCCTCCTTGTTTAAGGTTTAAAGATGATGACAGACTGTCTTTTTGGTAGGTACCCTGTCATTCCAACTCTTCTCACCAGAATATTTTGGTGGAGGGTGTGTCTGGATGAGGCTCAAATGGTGGAGAGCAATACTGCTGCTGCAACAGAAATGGCAATGAGATTATATGCGAAGCATCGCTGGTGTATTACGGGCACTCCCATACAACGCAAACTGGATGACATATACGGACTTTTAAGATTCCTGAAACTAAGTCCTTTCAATGTTTTAAGGTGGTGGGTGGAAGTTATACAAGATCCGTATGAGGTATGAAGTTCTCTTAACTTTGCATGTATTCCAACAATCACGTATGTGCATGTTGGCTTCCAATATACACTTAAATAGGAGCCAATCTTTCCTCTTAAGGGCAAACAAAAATAATTTGTCTTGTCTTATATAATATTATAGCTTTAAAAATTTAAGTGTTTGTTGATGACATAAACTGCATAATAAATACTAATAAAAGCTTTTGGAAGTAGTAATTCTAATTATGTCCCTGAAAGTATGAAAATTATTGAATTTCAATCTTGCAATAGACGGGGTCATCACAGTTTGCTCCCAAAGAGCAGGAATGTAAAATTATGTAATATATTTCAATGATGCAAGTTGTGCCAACTGAACATATTCATCATCTTCCATGAGTATACTCTCTTGGTTTAAGTCCTTTTGTCTAAAATTTTTCATGTAAAGTTTCATTAATTGTCCTTTGTGGATGATAGTGCTAAAATGTGACATGCTACTTGCATGTGAATGCCAGAGAAATTTTATTTTAAAAGTTTATCAGATACAGGAGATTACAAGAAATTAGAAAATTTTTCACTTTTTATTTTTTATTTTTTGGGATAAGGTCCAAATTAACTACTCTATTTGGGTGATGGATCAAATTTACCACTCATCTTTGAATGGGTGCAATTTTACCACTGTACTTAATTTGGTTCAAAAAATGGACCTAATATATCTTTGCATGCTCTGCTTCTTGTCATTTGTTGTGGGCTGGGGTCTTTATGTAATAATATACTGTACTAAACAAAAAATAAAAAATAAAAAATAAAACAGAAAAAGAAAAATATGCTCTTAATGTTTCACCCACAATGCAGTGCTTTTTGTGAATTTTTGGCTTGTATATTTTATTGAATGTTCTTTGGCTGTTCTTCAAATCCTGAAGTGGTTCTAAGTCTCGTACAGTTTCCAATTTTTTATTTTATGTTTATTTTGCTCTTTTTGCAGAGGCAAGATGGAGGTGCAATGGAATTCACACATAAATTTTTTAAACAAATAATGTGGCGTTCTTCAAAAATACATGTTGCAGATGAGTTGTATCTTCCCCCTCAAGAGGAATGTGTCTCTTGGCTCACTTTCTCACCAATTGAAGAACACTTTTACCAAAGACAACATGAAACATGCACGAGTTATGCCAGTGAAGTTCTTGAAAGTTTGAAAGAAGATTTCCTGAAAAGAGAAATCCCAGGTTGTTGTTGGTTTTACAGAACCTTTATCTAAGAGACATTTACAAGTAATGTAACAACTTAAAGCTAGAAAAAGAGTTCAGGTCTTACATATTTATATTTACTTTTCTAGGTGGTTTTTCTTCTGGTGCAACTTTTGATCCTATCATCACTCATACAGAAGCTGCAAAGCTGCTGAACTCACTCTTGAAGCTTCGCCAAGCCTGTTGTCACCCTCAAGTAGGTAGCTTTGGGTTGCGGTCTCTGCAACAGGCCCCAATGACTATGGAGGAAATATTAAATGTGGGTTATATTAGAAACATTTGGTGAAATTTGCTGCAAAAGCTATTATTATTGGTACTTCACATTAAGAGGAATATTGTTTTTGTAGGTTCTTATAAGCAAGACCAAGACAGAAGGAGAGGAAGTGCTCAGGATGTTGGTTAGTGCTTTAAATGGGCTTGCAGGAATAGCTATAATAGAGGAGAAACTTTCTCAAGCTGTATCATTGTACAAGGAAGCACTGGATATCACTAAAGAACACTCTGAGGATTTTCGCCTGGACCCTCTATTGAGCATTCACATTCATCACAATCTTGCTGAGATACTCCTAAAGGTTACAACTTCCTCGGAGCAACTTCCAGTAGAGATACAGCAGTTATCTGGAAGCTATGAGAAAGCCTCCAAGGTCCACAGTATTGAAATATGTGATCAAAGTAATGTGAAGGAGCAGAAACTCGAGGACCTTGAGAATTCGGAAATCAATGCTGGGAATCTACCTGATACAGCATCTGACCTATCAGAAAATGGCACAAGTAATGACCAAGATTATAATGGTCAGTGCCACATGTCATCCGGAACTTTCAATGAACAATCTTTGAGAATAGAATGCGAGAAGTTAAAACAGAAGTACTTATCAGCGTTTACTACAAAGTTATCTGCAGCTCAGCAAGAGTTCAGAAAATCCTACATGCAGGTATAATCCATGTTTTTCATAGCACTTTGGAATGTGGTACATGATAAATTTTACAAAATATGTATTAGATTCAGATGCACAGCCATAGCAGTTAGAATGTAGGTGTTGTCATTCAATGCTACTCGTCAATTGCACCTTACATGTCATGCTATATTCTACTTGTGTTTTCTGTGTTTGTAGTTGTTTCTCTCCCTCTCCTTTTTGTTGGAATATGAAAATGTTTTTGAGAATAATACAATATTTTTCTATTTACAAGAGTCTCATGTGAAAGTAATCTGCATGCTCATTCAGCAGCATATTTATGGCAATCTAATCAGCAAATAGTCAAGCCATAATGCAGTTGTTTCCTGCCACAAATAATCTCTAAGAATCAAAACTTCTTTTGCAACCTCTTGAAAGCTCTCTTTGCATAAACAGGACCGATATAGTTCACTCAACTCACAAAATAGGCATGATTTTAGCTTGCAGTAAAATCAGGAGGATACAGCAGCTAGTTCTTTATTATTCATTATTGTTGCACCCTCCAACAAACACCTTTTTTTTTTGTTTTTTCACTTTATTTTTCTGGAAAATGATACATCTCATGCTGGTGTAGTGCCATCTGTGCTTAGAGCCAACACTTTACGGAGGGTTTTTTCTCTTTAATCATATTACAAGATTCTAATCAAGCTGAAATGATAGATTCTAGGTGGCACAAGTATCTGCTTTCAGTAGAATAAGCCATACCTTTCTTGTTCAAAATTTGATTTTCACATAATTTACAGTCTCAATTAAAATTATGGAATATTCTCCAACATTTCAAGCCAAAAGTGGTAATTGTCAATTGCAATAACAGCCTCTTTAGTTGTAGTATCCTGGTGTTTGCTTTGCAATTGTTTGTCCATCTTTTGCACTTTGGATAATTAACAATAATGTTTTTGCAGGTTTGTGATGCACTTAGCGATATTAATAATGAACATAGAGTATGGTGGTTAGAAGCTCTTCATCATGCTGAGCAAAACAAGGACTTCTCTAATGAGTTAATCAGAAAGATTGAAGATGCTATCTCAGGATCTCTTAAGAATCGACGCCCATTACAAATGTCTTCCTGGTTAGAGATGATCTTAGTTTTTAGAATTGCCTCTCCTGAGCAGTTCTTCCAATCCTTATATGCCATAAAATATTGTTTCTACTTTTTCTTTTTTATTTTGATAAGTAAAGAATTTTTTGAATTCATCCAAAACATAGCTGCTAGCCTGCTACAAAATACAACTCGCTGCAGTAAAAGCAGTTCCAAGAATACAAGACCAAAATAAAATCTTAAAGCAACAAATATCTTAAGTATGTATGTTCTCTTTAAGCCTCAGTTATGACACAAATTGATTGATTCTATCTCCTGCAATATTCTTTCTATTCATTCAGTTGTAACTGAACTTGCCTTGTTAATGCATGTTTTCCATTTTCAGAATCTACTGATTTATACTTTTGAAAAGAACACATTTCTCACATCTTTGCAAGGGATAATTGCTGTTGGAATAGTACATAGAGCGCAGTGCTGAAGGAGGAATAACACCAGATAAATCAAATGCAATTATATTAAAACTAAACACAAATATTTTGATAGTTTTAGAAATCCTGATGAGAAATTCCTGAGAGATTATGTTTTGCATCATTAAAGTTATAAACAGTAAAATTGAGCTTGAGGAAAGTTGCATCCATAATATAACAGTAGGTTTCTATAATCTTCTTTTAAAATCAGAAACAGATTTGCAGTTGCAAACTGGGGATCTTTCCTGAGCAGGCTATTTAAAATTATTGTTGCTTTTTTGCATGGTAATTAGTATATTATATTTTTGTTAGAGTTTCTGATGGAGTATATTGTAATAGTTATAATCTTAATTAAATTCTATCTTCCATATAGTGACCAACTTTAATTGGCTTTACTACAGAACTTTAATTGGCTTTACTACAGAACTTTAATTGGCTTTACTACAGGTTTCAAAGTATTACTGCTCTAAAGTATCACATCCAGACTGGTTTAGATCTATTGGAATCTGTTAGGGGAAAATTGCTTGATCGACTTTTAGAAATTGATCAAACAATGGAAAAACCAAATGAGGAGGATATTAAACGTGTGAGATACTGCCGTAATTGCCAGGTTATTGGTAATGGCCCCATTTGCGTTCATTGTGAACTAGAGGATTTATTCCAGGTTTGCTTCCAAACTTCTTTGTTCATGTTGATGTTTGGAAATACAACTATATGCCATTTTACATTAGTTATTTTTTTTAACTTCTTGCACCAGGATTATGAGGCAAGGCTCTTTCGTGTTAACAAAAATGATGGAGAGATGGTTACATCAGCTGAAGAGGCAATAGTTTTGAAGAAGAAGAAGTCTGCACTGAATCGCTTTTATTGGAATTTATTGCAGCCAAATAAAAATTCAACTTCATCTGATGTTGATAATAAAGAATTGAAAAGAGGTGTTCAAGAAACAATAGTGGTTGGTTATTTTATCTCTTCTAAGTTTTATTCTTAAGGTGTATTGGGGCTTTACTAATCATTGTTAACAAGTTGGTGAACTTGAGTATCTGTGTACTTGATGCTGCTACATCTTAATGTGTTGAGCCTTAGCACTGGTTGTCTTTATACCTTATTGCTTGCATTGGGCTTAAGATTGTGACAGATGCCTCACTATCTCTTATTTTGTCAGTTCCTTCATGATTTTATGTGTTGTTTTTCTCTTTTCATTGTCTCCTTTTTAATTTCTTTCTCATTTATTTAGTTTTGAGTCTGCTTCTTGTCGGTATTCAATCATGACATGATGATAATCTCTTTCCCTAGGATTTATGAAGCAACCACTTTTTCACATCCAGGAGTTTGATATCAGAATAGCACCTGGCTGTATACTTGTCACCAGGACACCCATCTCTAAAACCCTAGTTGTATTTTGAGCTAGGTGGATCAATTAGTTTTAATATCATTTCCAAGCACATATTTACAACTGCATGAAACCTGTTTCTTTGTCATTGTGAATTCCAAATTTACTTTCATTAAAATAGTATTTACACACTTTATACCCTTTGGATTATCATTGATAGGTCTCAAAATCTCCCTCTCAATTGGAAGTTGCTCTTGGAGTTATAAAGAGCTGTTGCAAGGCTCAGTTGAGAAAAGAGGGTATGTCGGCAGCTACAAAGCAACTACAAATTCTGGAGGTATGGTCCGTTCAATAACTTTTTGCTGGTACCAGCTGCTACACTGCCAATAATTAGGGGCGGGGGCATAATCATAACCAGTTGTTTCCTCATTGTATTAGCATTTTGTTTATATGCTTATGTTTTGAGGAGCTTTAAGGTGATTTTGTCTCATGTAAGTATCACGTATTTTATGGAAATTGACTTTCCCGTTTTGCTTCTTTTGACCCCTCCTACCTTTCTCATAACCTGGTTAAGGGCATGAGAAAGGAGTATCGGCATGCAAGGCTCTTAGCAATTGCTCAAGCACAAGTTCTGAATGCGCATGATGAACTCAAGATGGCGACCACTCGATTGCACATAAGAGAATCTGAAAATGACAAATCTATTGATGCTTTAAGTCCAAATGAATTGGCTTCAGCTAGTGTGCAAAACACTAGTGACAAGTTCATGTCCATGACTTTGTTATCAAGTACCAAAGGGAAACTTCGTTATTTGAAGGTACTGCAAAAATGTCTGCTGGAAATTCTTTAGAGTCAAGTTTTATTTTCCCACTCCCCTTTGTACAGCACAGTTTTTTCCTTTGTAATCTTATGGTTGATATTTTGTATGCTTTAGCCGAAGGAAATCGCATACCATATATTTGTCTTCGTTGAACTTTATCCTTTTCACACCTTCATATATAAATAACAAACTCATTTGCTGCTATTGTACCTACTTTACGTAAATTATTTTCAGGGGTTGGTACTATCCAAAAATAAGGTGCCAATGGAAAGTTCTGATAATTCCGCTTTAACTCAAGATATGTCTACCATGTCAACTTCTATCGAACAGAAAAGTACATTTGTACCTAAAGCTGATGAGGATGCTTGCCCCATTTGTCAAGAAAGGCTAAGCAATCAAAAGATGGTATTTCAATGTGGACATGTTACTTGCTGTAAATGTAAGTTTTGCATCATCCCTATCTCCCCTCCTGATTTCTGAACTGCCATAAAGCCATTTGCTTTGAAGTGTTTCAAAATATGTTGGCATTAAATGCATTAACCTTTCAATGAAAAGTAATGTAACAATGTTTTGTAAAGCTCATACAACTGAAACAAGCTAGTCATAGAAATCTGTGTTGTTCAGTTGCTGTTAGTTTTTTTTCCCCCCTCAGCATACATGGGGAACTGTTGGACTAGTAACCTTTCTCTCCACTTATGTGGTGAACTGCATTTTGAGGTGACTGAATAACTTCCTCCCAAAAATATCACATCCTTAAAGTTAATAATATGGTTCTTGCAAGTTTCTGGTATTCTCACTCTTCTAAAGATTTTCTAAAATCCTTATTGGAAGATATGTCATTTGGCACACTTGTCAATATCCATTCCTTTCTGTCAAATTACTTGAATTGACAAATAGTGGCTCATCAGTTGTCAATATCCATTCTTTTTTATTTTATTTTGCAGTTTGTCACCACTTTAGGGACCTGTCATGTTTCCATTATTATATCCTATTGATTTATCTTATTTCATTTTCTTTGAACTTTTCATTTGACTCATTTGCAGTTCATGCTTCACATTTTCAGGTTTATTTGCAATGACTGAGCAAAGCTTACGCCATGGAACTAAGTCTCGAAATAAATGGGTAATGTGCCCAACATGTAGACAGCACACAGATGTTGTAAATATTGCTCTAGCAGATGATAGGCAAATTTCACCTAACTCTGCTATCCTTCACACCATTCAAGGTGGTGACAATTGTGAAGCATCCTTGACTGTACAAGGTTCCTATGGAACGAAGGTGCAATTCCTAGTGTTCTTTTCTTTTTTGTTTCTAGATTGCACTACTTCTTTCATGGTAGAATAACTTGCATGGAATAATTGCATTTTATTACTCCTGCTAGTTTTTTTGTTTATTTTAATCCACACCATGCTTTACTTTAGCAAGTGTATTTTTGTGCATTGCTCCTCACTTGATGCAACGGCCACCACAGCTGACTAAATATAATTCCAAAAAAAAGAACATCTCATGCGGCATGCATGTTATTTATCTATTTGGTTTTTATACCTATTAAGCATTCACATGCAAATGAATATTTTCCTATTCTTTTCATATGTTACATTTTTCTTTATCCTACCATCTTGGATGCTGTATTTTCTGTAATAGCATAATTCTGTAGATATATTCAATCACCTCTCTTTTTTTTCTTTTCTATTTTATCTTTGCAATTTGTATGGACTCACTGCGGCGGGATGCATCAGAGAGAGCTGCCTGAATCCTCGTTTTTCAATCATAGCAGTCAACTAACCTTTGCCAGTGGATAAACTTGAGTCTACTTGTCCTATTTGGCTGCCACATTGTTTCTCTGCCTGAATGTGTCTGTGTGTTTAGTCTTTGTTAGGTATATGGTTGAATGAACCCTACTCATGCAAACTCAGACTTTTATTTCTGTTATATGCCTCATCCAGGAAGTTAATTACCTAATGATATGTTCTTTTACCTTCCAAGATCCCCTCTTTAAAATGATAACACTGAAAATTATAGGGTGAAAAAAGAGACCTACAAGTTATTTACATCAAGAAATATAGATGATTATTATGGTAAACTTCTTGTTGATGGTTGTACAGATTGAAGCTGTTGCTAGAAGGATATTGGGGATTAAGTCTGCAGACCCTAAAGCTAAAGTTCTGGTTTTCTCAAGTTGGAATGATGTTCTTGATGTGTTAGAACATGCATTCACCGCTAATGACATTACCTACATCCGAATGAAAGGTGGAAGGTAAGAGCATTTGTCTATCAGATTGTTGTTTTCCTATATTTTTGTTGATTGTATACCTTGAGAGTTATGAAAATGCCACGAAAGAGGTGCCACCCTAGTACAAGAGGTGAAGCTTAGAAACTTTTTGATAATTGCTATGAATTTCATACAAACCTCTTTTTAAGTTTCATAAAGCATGAAATAGAGAAGACTGAAGGATCTGGATGCCTTATACTAGAGAGAAAGAGAGTAGGGAAGGAGAACAAGCAGCCAGAGCAGAAGTCTTAATCTCTGTTCCTATCAAATTCATATTTTCATATACTTTAATGCAAGGCACCTGACGTGTCATGGTGGAAGTAAAAAGCTTGGCTCTTCTGCAGTGGCTGTTTATATCCTTTAATTACTGCTTTCAAACTGCAGTTTAATTAGCTGACTACTTGAATGTTTTAGTGCCCTGTCATTATCTGAAAAAAGAAATCAATTATCAGATTGATTGAGTTTTAAGATTTGCAATTACAGGAAATCACATGTTGCCATCAGTGAATTTAGAGGACAAAAAACTGGTGGAAAAGGAATCAAGGAGATGCATATGCAGAAGCCAGAACCCAAATTTGTTCAAGTGTTATTGCTCTTGATCCAACATGGAGCAAATGGCCTAAATCTTTTAGAGGCACAGCATGTTATTCTTGTGGAACCACTACTGAATCCTGCGGTAGAAGCGCAAGCAATCAGCAGGGTACATCGAATTGGGCAGGAGAAGAGGACGCTTGTTCATCGTTTTATAGTATGTGTACTCTCCTATCTATTTAATAATTGATATTATATGATTAGAGTGTGTGCATGTTGCTGCCTTTGGGTGTACGTGGGTGTGGATTTTGTTGAGTGTATGGTTTTGTCTCCACGATGCAAGTGCCTTTGGAGAGCACATATAGAAATTCTATACTTTGCATTTAGATATCTGGCTGCATCTCTCCTCCCAAGAATTGAGTTGTGAAATTTATATGGTAATATCATACTACAAGCACATGAATTTCCTTCTCAAAGTTACTAGATTAGTGCCAAATAGGTTTTAATTTGAAGGGCACATCTGAAGTTGTTATTTAGTGTTCCAGGCAGACATAAGTTCACTTTTGTTGCATGCGATCATATAATTTTTATTGTTAATGTATCATACGTTGTTATCATTTATTGCTCTGGGTCAATTCTTAAAGACTACTGTATAAGAACAACATTAATGGTTTGGTTCATTTTTGGAGTTTCTTCATTTCTTAGTATTTATAAATGTTATGTGTGACTATAAACTCCATGGTATATCTTTGTTCATCCTTTAAATTTCTGAAAAAGGCTTTTGCTTAATAAGCTCATTGGACAAGCACCCATTCTCAGTTTATGTGCATTCATTCTTTGAAATTTAAGGAGGCTTTGTATCAACACTCTCCCCTGCTTTTTAGTCAAACATTGGCATTCAATGAACTATATCTTTGAGTTCTGCATATCTGAACAGCATAATCTAAGATCCTAGATCACATTTACTTCATTTCATTTTCATTTGTGAATTTTAATCATTGACTTCTGCATACATGGTTTTCTGGCCTTATTTGCATTTTTATCTTTGATATTAGGTTAAGAACACAGTCGAAGAGAGCATATATAAACTGAACAGAAGCAGGAACTCTAATGGCTTTGTTGGGAACACCAGGAATCAAGATCAGCCTGTTTTGACACTTAAAGATCTTGAATCCCTGTTTGCAGCAGTGCCATCATCCACAATACCAAAAACTGATGAAAATCGGACCAAAAGCCAAACTCTGAGACACTTGCCTCCTTCCATGGCGGCTGCTATAGCAGCAGAGAGGAGACTCAGGGAAAACTCAGCTGCATGACATTCTTTTTAATTGAGGATACGAATAAAAATTTAGAGCAATCTTTAGGTGACGAGTTCCAGCAGTAGTGGAAATGGTAGGAGAATTTCATTTGTAGGCTGTCTAACCATTGTTCAATTCCGGTATAGTTTTTTCAACAGATCATTCATCCTTGAACATAAGAATATATGTATATATATTTTTCTCCCCATTAGATCTTTGATTTTTCAATCGCAGTGAATACACATAATTATGTATTTAACTAATTTAATAAGGTTTGCAAATGGGGATCAATTTATTCGGTTAACGTTTTGATTCAGTGTAATCAGTATAGTCTTTTTTTTTCCACAAGAGTTTGATTGGCAACTCGTACGTTTACGTGAACGTAACTGACAAAATGAATGCGAACTTCCAAACGGCAACCTCTTTCTCTTATGAAGAGGAACTTGTTGCGCCTTGCCTTGGATAATTTGCACGCAAAGCGGTAAAAAGGACAAGGCCTAACGACAGAATTGACAAAGACGTGGACTCTCTGGCCTTTGAATCGCGTGCCTTTCTGCGAGGAATTTAGGACCTAGTTTATATCTCGAACTCTCTATCCACGACTTGACACGCGGTTGCGGTTGCGGTTTCGTGTGCATTCAACCAAATTGTGATACGTGGAGCCGTGGGATCGGCTACCTTTTCAGATCCCAAGCTCTATATAATACCGTACCTAAATCTCAAACAATACAAGCTCATTTGAACCACACAACAAGTTCAGACTTGAGAGCAAAATTCTCTGTTGGCTTTGGTTTGGTGGTCAATAAGATGGAAAGAGCCTCTGTATGTTATACAAGAATACAGAGTATTTGTTCATCTCTACCCATTAATAAGACCGTCAAACAGTTTACAAAACCATGTGAAAGTTACAGATTTTATTTGAGGATGCCATCAGCTTATAGGGGTTTGCAAAATGATGGTTTAAGTTTAAAGCATCGGTTTGGTCATGAACTAGCAGTCGGGTGTGTGGCTTCGGAATCAGAATATTTGGCTGAATTAGAAAGTGAACCGGAAGCTGAGATGAAACCTGAAGAAGAAGAAGAAGAGTGGATGAAACTGGGAAGGCTGAGAGAAAGGTGCAAGGAAAGGAAGGGAATGGTGGAGCTTTTGGAGTGCTTGGAAATAGAAGCAATCATGGGGGAAGACCAAGGGAGAGAGCCTAGTGATTACAACAGAAGAGCCCAGATCTTTGATAAGAGTTCCAGAGTTTTCCGGGCTCTCAAGGCACGCAGCAAACCTTCTCATTCTCAACAATCTTGATTTTTGTCATGTAATTCTAATGATTCGTCTAGTGAAGATAACTTATGCCATTAGTTTGTCCTGCAATTCTCCTTTCCAAGTCAAAAACAATACAAGGATTTCGTTTACCTTTCTGGCAGGTTTTCCTCTTGTTGATCTTGTTCTCTTTACGGCTGCAGTTAGCTGGAAATTATATTGTCTAATAAGAAATAATATGGAAATTGAATTCCATCCAGATTCAACAGGATTTTCTTTGCTCAGAAGCCACAAGCAGTATTTACAGTAACCAACAGTTGGAACTTTTGGATATAAGTTTCACAATTAACGCCTCTGCTCTGGCAAAATGTGGCACAAGCCCACTTGGCTAGCAGGTTCTGCTATTGAAGAAAATACTGCTTCTGTCGCATTCATGCAACAACTTGCTCAATAAATGTTGAGAAACGATCCTATGGTTCAAATGAGGAGCTTAAAACACCACCAATGAAATCCACAATTTTGTGAAAGATAGAAGACAGCAAAAGTGGAAGTATGGGTGCTACCAAAAGTTTCCTAACCAGCAAAGAAAATTTAAATAACAATTCATATAAGATCCAGTCCCAAAAAAAAAAAAATCAATGCCTACTGATAAAAGCTTCATAACTTGCAACTCATTAACAAGAAAAAGAAAAACTAATTACAGCTCCTTACCTAAAGTCAAACTGCACCAAGTGCTGAAACACAACAGTGGCAGCCTAATGACCATTCCTAGAAGATGGTACTCAGTAAAAAATGGGGCAACAAGAGAACCATTCCATTAGCAATAACTTACAACGGTGATTGCAATTTGTACATGTTACAGATGTTGTCATAGGTTCATCAGCACTCCGAGTCTGCATTTGAGCGTAGGTTGTCATCCGACTTCCACATCGACCACACCTGAATTGATTGGTTGTGTGGCTGTTAGAGCATTCTTACGCCGACAGTCAAATATAGCTTTCTCTTTGAGCTGTTGGTTCTCAAGTTTCCTCCTGCCATTACCGTAGTCCATAGAAGACGGCTTTGGAGGAGGTTTCGCTTGCCTCTCTTCTTTTATTATATTTTTAACCTTATTCTCTACAGAATTGCCTCTTTTCAACCAACCTTTATTCTTGTCCCTTGCACCTTCATGGCGTAGTTAAGCTTGGCAGTTGCAGGCTCCGATCTAACGGAATTTTCCTTTCCCACTGTTCCATTGCAGGCTCCGATATACAAGCATCATGTTAACTATCATCTCAATAAATAAAACAAAACAGAAACAGAATCCATGAAAACAACAAGAAAAAGAAATCTTAAAACAGGGGAACGGATGCAGAGGAAACAAGAAAACTGAGGGGGCTGTTCTTGCCTAGTATCTTAAACGTGCATCAACGGATTTTCTTTTTGTTCTATTTGAATTAATCTCCTCTTAAATGAAAGGATTCTTTCCCTTATTTTTTTTATTCCTGCAAAAATCATGATTATATATTTTAAGTCATCTATGGAATAATTCTTTATATTCCAATAAAAATTTTATCATGTATATGTATTTATTTACAATTAAAAAACAAGTTCATAAAATTATCACATTTATATGTATTTATTTAGAATTAAAAAAAAAAAAAAAAGAAACAGATGCATGCTAATTCGTAAGCATATAAATTCCCTTATAAAATTTAAAAATTATAATTTTTGTTCCTCTGATGATACAAAAATTAGAAATTCAACTATATATTACACTCTTTTCATGCATGGATCTCAAAAACCAAAGGGGATAAAAATTAAAACAAAAGAAAGAGGCAGTTAAAAATAGGAAAGGTCAATCATGGAAAGACAAATGCTAATTCTCAAAATTTTGCCAACAAATATGAATAACAATAAGTATCCACTTAATTAATCAACCAAAAGTAGAAGAAAATATGGTCATGTTGCATCTCAACGAGTTTCACTTGAGTGATTAAATGTTCAAATCAAGCTCAACCTACAACCATTACCAAACAAACATTCACAAGTATAAGCCAGTTACATATATCTTTTTGAGTATTTGTAGATCAGATGTTTACAAGGGTCACAGAGGGGAATCTGTGTATGTGAACTTATTAAACAAACAGATGAACATGTGATTGGAACTAAGATATGATAGATGAGGTTTTGGAGAAACAGAGTTATTAAGTCAAAAGGGTACCATAAGCAGGCAGAAGTGAATGCAAAAGTAAAATAAACATGACAAATCACTTGCTACATATAAAAATGGATTAATTTTATGAATAATCTTTAAATTATAATAAAATATTTAATGTAATATTTAAATTTTAAAAAATCTCTAATATGATACTTAAATTATAAATCTATTTATTAACGTTATACTTAAAGCATTATTCGTCATATGTCATTAATTGAAATTAATCACATTAAAAATAACTATTATCTTTAATTAATAAATTTATAATTTAAATAACATATTAAAAAATTTTAAAATTATATATGACGTTAAATATTTTACTGTAATTTAACATTAAACCTATCAAAAACTATAATGGGCAAAAGTATATGATGATATTAAACCATTCTGATTCAGAACATGTTGAAAAAAAAAAAAGAAAACACACTGATCACAACGAAAGAACCCCAAAAAAATTTGGGGAAATCCCTAAATAACCAATCAAAGAGATTTTTTCCTGTGGATCTAATAATAGTATAGTAACAAATATCCAAAGGAAGGAAAGAAACCTGGACGAGCCAAAGAGCAGTGGTGATGGCAGCGACACCCCACTAAGCGCCGGCCTGGATGTCCGCGGGTTGTGGGCGAAGCCTAGGCCTGAGGAACTTGCACATGGACCCTTCTCCTGCCATTCCTTAATCCCTCCGAATCCGATGTCAAAAACACCTATTTCTACGATAATTATGGTTTTCTGTCTGTGTTTAATGTCGAATGTTCAACTCTTTAATGCCCTTTTCAAGGTTTTTTCCTACTCTAATATTACACACTACCAATTGTTTTGCACCCTCCAATTGTTCTCGCAGACGGTGTGCATCACTTCAACCAGTTTATAACGCATCTCAGTTTGTTGCCATGTGCTCAGCACTACTCTCACAGTTTTTTTTTTTTTTTTTGGTAGCTTGCCTTGCTTACGCATTTCATTTACCAAAAACTCCAATGGGAACACAAACCAGTTTTCTAATAAAAGAAGAAAAAATATTTTTTCTCGACATTGTAACTAAAAAATATGCATTGAAATTAGCATAATAGAGCTTAGACTGAAAGGTTTTTTTGTCTCCTGTGTCCAACGTGACTATAGCAGTAGTATAGCTCATGCGGGACAAAGCTGAAAATTAAACTGTGTTCAGCAGAATGCATGGAGCTCTCTTGTGTACATTTCAATCAATGAAGTTTGTGGTCCATATTTGGTAATGACATTTTACAACATACATTAATGAAGTCTGAACGACCTTTAACTGTTCAAAACAGTGTCCTATCCTAAACCCTCATCTTGACCTAACATTTAACTCATTTGAGCATTCATTTAATACAAAAAAATGTTGGACATAATCCAATGAATCACTAACTGCTAATTGTAACCTTCGAAAGCATAAAGAAAGCATTTAGAACAGAGGATCGGCAAAAATAAACTCCTAGAACTAATTCTTCCAACATATCAACCGTGTTTGATCGTCCGCTGCCTAGCTAAACTGAAGCTGAAAGGTTACTCTTTATGCTTTACTGTTGGTCGCTGACCCTTTGCCGGACCATCAATAATTCCCCAAGCCTCAAACCCATGCCCTCTGTTTCTCCTCTTCAGACTTGACGAGTAAGAGTAGGGACAAGACACCCCGTACTCCCACTCAGGTGCTTCCATGTCAGCATCACTAACAGGCTGCTTACACCCATAACAAAGCTTGAAATTTCCTTGTACCAGACCTTGCTCAACAGAGACTCGCTTGTCAAACACAAAGCACTCACCTTCCCAAAGGCTCTCTATTTTTGGTACTTCCTTTAGGTACTTCAAAATCACACCTTTCAAATGATAGACCTGATAAAGATTTAAGAATCATAAAACAATGACAGCATGGTCACTTTCACGAATTAAAAAGGGAAAACGGCACATTCTTTTGATTGAATGAAAATTGATGAAGAGATCTCTGCTTTTAAAGGTCAAGTTTATATTCAACAAATAATTTCAACTAGATACAACTCCTAAAGAATTAAATTAATTTTACCGCAGAAATAGTGGCAAAGCATCATGAGCATGGATCAACAAACATCATATATTGTAGATAGGGCTCAAAAGGAAAAGCACCTCCTTAAAACCTTTGCCAAGGAGCAAACTAGAAGCTTGCTCACATCGAATAACTCCTGTGCAATAGATTGCAACCCGCTTTGGCATTTTTTTTTGTTTTGGAATCTCTGCATTTTTATTGATGTTTTCATTCAATCCTTTCTTCTCCACCTTTGCATGCTCCACATCTGCACCATCAGGTTGAAACTGATCCTCCACCCAAGATCGGAACTCTCGAAATGCTTTAGTATATGGATCAACGGATTCTTTGAACACCCCAATTATAGTTTCATAGTTATTGCAAACATCAATTACCACCTAAGTACAAGTAAAATAAGCAACAAGATCAGTGAAAAAAATCAAGTCCAATCCCTCCACTAACTCTAAAAGGTCATAAAAATGGGGCCAGGGTGCATTCAATTATTTTTTTTTTCTGACTAAAATGTCGCGACTTGTTCAAAACTAATCAAAACAAAGTTGAAAGTTTTGGTAGCATGACAAGTCGCTATTATTTATTGCCAATTTTCAACTCAAAGAACGCCATTTATTGACGCCTTAACCTGCTAACTGGCTTAAAATTAAATTCAAATGAGTTTGCAGTTGAAACCACAAGGAACATCAGAAACCTGATGACAGACACACATACACTAAGTAGCAAGTCAAAACTTTAACTTATCAATTTTAATGAGTTTGGCACAATAAACATCCAAAATCAAAGTACTTAAGGAACATAAAGTGCATTTCTTAATCTTGCAAGCTTGCTTTCTCAACAAAATAAGGAAAATATCAATAAAAATTATAATTTTGCCAGGAAGAACTTAAAACATTTCCATTGCAGTCTAACCAGATAAACCTGAGTAAGAAACAAAAACTCTTAAATACTACTAATACTCTTCCAAAGTGCCACAACAGAATAAACACATTCTTATGCCAAGCATGAGGTTGCTGACTCAAAATAGGAAAGCTTGTGAGATCTCTAAATGATCAGAAGAGCCTTCCAATCAAAACCTACACGTGAAAGAGAAAAGCTTGAAGACAAAAAGGAGTTGAACTTTGAAGAGTAAATAGACAGAGAACTCAAACGAAAAAATGAAATGTGAAATCCTGCAAGGCAAATCAGTAAATCACAATGGAGTGACCAAAAATCTGAAACAAAGTTTGGTTACTCACAGTATCTGGATCACTGATCAAAGCATTCCAATCTTTGGCTAACATACTTTCCAAGCCTTTCAATCGCTGATACATCAGGAATTCCAAGAGCAACAATCTGCTTAAAAATGAACAAAAGAAAACATTTTATAAAAGAGGTCGAGAAATGACAGATTCACTTAACATAAACCATATAAAAAAAAAAAAAAAAAAAAGAGGGCCACCCACTGCTTTGCTTCTAAAGAAAATACCTCTTACATGGTCCCATCAAAAGGGTGCATCCTCACCTGCTGCAAGAGGAGAACTACTACAGTGTCCATGATGGATAGCTTCCTGCTTAGGACTTACCGGTGATTCCATCTGCCTTAACCCCTTTAGGAGGTCATCAGTTTGGACGAATCCAAGGACTCTTTCCACTGATTACCGTGTGCCGCAAATGCTTCCATTGATATCTTCAGGGGCAAGAATGATGCCACCTGAAACACGCTAATGGGATCAGCTCGGTAAGCTAGAAATGGCATGAACGTAAAAGAATATGCATAAATAGACAAAGAAAAATTCCTAACAGAAAAATATGTTCCATAGAGAACAATCCAAGAACAATCATGATCAATTGGCATTCCATAACAAAAAGCATAAAAATATTCAAAATTTCTGCTATTTTATATTCTCCACCAATGGCAGAGAGTTTGGATATCATAAAAAAATATTTTTTATTTAAAAATGAAAGTTTTCATGCTTTCAGAATTCAGAGTAAAACAGAAAATAAGACTCCCCCTAGTTATCAACCAACGTTCGTTAAAATGTTAAAAGCAGCTTATCCTATAACAATTGAATGAATAAAGCACAGCAACATTTTATAGAGAATAAATAAATGATGAAGAATTGAGGATTAGCAGGTTCTGGCATAGTTGCTTCAAGGGTTTGCGGATATCAGCAAATTTGTAAAAGTGAGTGTGAATCGGGTTCCTGGGGTTGGGCCTGGTACGAAGGCGAAATACGTATCGGGTTAGCCATGGGCCCAGAGAAGCACTCGGACAGTGTCATCCTCATCCTGTGAGAATGAGAGAAATCGCAAGACCAGAGAGACGAGACTTAGATATGAGTTAGAGAAGTGGCATAGATGATGATAGCATTCTCATGGCCAGAAATAGAGCCAGGTAATCTGCATTTCCTTTCCCCAGTTCCGCTCGGCTCGCTCTTGCTGATATGGTGGGCTGGGTGATGGGCATTAGCCTATTGGGTAAGATAACAACAAAATTGGTTCATTACAAGCCCATTTGTGCACTACCCTAAGAAAAATAAAAAATTGTATGTATTTATTAAGTGTAATTTCCCATCCAATAATATATATTGATTTGAGTTTTTTGATAATATATTCTCTTCTTATAAATTATTTCTCAATATTCTAACTTGTGATTTTTAAAATAAAATTTTAAAGTCTAACCGTTATTAGTTCGTGACTTTTAAAATAAAATTTTAAATTTCAGTGATTAAAAATGTAGTATTTGAAATCCAATAATGTATCGAGGAAAAATTATTGTTTGTGTTTTATGAATGAATTACTAGTCAGACTAACCAATTTAACAAGAAATCTAATAATCAATCTGAAACGGATAATATATTTTTTTTTTGGTTTAAAATTTCGTGTTTAATAATAATTTTGAGTTTCGATTAATTCAAAATTGAATCAAATTCAATAAAAAATAAATTTTTTAAAACATATTTTTTTTATTCATAAGACTCAAAACTAAATATTTTTTATAAAAAATAAATTTCTTGTCACTAGAACTAAGAAAAATTGATTGAAATGGACAATATAGTATATCATTGTTTGTAATTAGGCTTGACATCGCCAAAATTCTTTTTGTTCTTTTCTAATTATTTTGGGATGCTAAGTTTCAAATTTTAACGTTAACCCTTTTCTACTTTTGACCAAGCAGTCAACATAATCTTTGCTAAAATCTAAACGAATGGATGGATAGAGGGCATTAGTCAAAAAGAAAAAAAAAATTGGGAATATGTTGATCTAGAAGCAAGGAAAGGAAAACTCATGGAAGCTCCCTCGATGCATTGCCTTCCGCACTCATCTCATTATCATTCACAATTCAATTATTCAACTGTTTGTGTTGTTGAGTTTTAGTGGCCACCCTTTACTTTCTTTTCTAATTCTTCTATTTCTGTTTTTTTTTTTCTTTATTTGTCGTGATGTAGTAATCCAATGTAACTACCAATTTCATCTTATTACCATCACATCTTTCTTCTATCTTCCAATATTTTACAGTAGCAACCTGATGCACCACCGAGGAAAAATAATATGGAATAATCTATGACAGCTAACCTACCGACCCTTGAAATTCAAACAAAAATAAATACTTTTTGTACTCTCAGTCCATGTTATTTTTAGATCAAATGATGACTTGGAATGGAATTGTTTATTATCAACAACTGCATTTTTTTATCCCCCAAGAATTAATCAAAAGTAATTGCAAATTAAACTTTACCAGGTGAGAAAGAAAACAAAAGAAAATGTTGGTATTACCTCCCATCATGCTCAAACGTCACTTTGCTTCTGTCACCATTAAGGGGGAGTTTTCTATCTTTTCTTTTCCCACTTCACATCACACCCCCACTTCCTTACAATTTCCTTTGATTTGCTTCCCCCCTTCCTTCCTCATCTCTATCTTTTCCGTCTTAAAATCTTATCTCTTCTGTCCTTTCACCTATATATATTTAACAGGAGTGAGCAAAGCCAAAAATAAGGAAGAACAGGTTTCCAGTTTTTGTTTTTTCTTTGCTGACATTTAATAATTATGGGTAGCGTTTCTCCTTGGCCTGAAAGATTGTCAAGCAACAAGACAAGGGTGATACAACAACTTATTCATGGGCAAGAGTGTGCTACCCAGCTTCAGATCCTTTTTCACAAGTCCTTTGAAGAAGGTGCGCGACTCTCAGCGCAGGAACTTGTGCAAAAGATCCTGAGATCTTTCAATGAGACACTTTCTGTGCTGAGTTGTTGTGACTCTGCTGAGATTTCTCAGAATCAGGCAACTTCTAATGATGATTCCCCATGTTGTGATGACCGGAGGTCTGAAGATTCTAGTGAGAGCAGGAAGAGACCGGCCTCCAAGGATAGGAGAGGTTGTTACAAGAGAAAGTAAGATTCTTTTCCAAGCCAAAGAAAGAAGAGAATTTTTGGATGTTCATTCCATAATTCTATGACTAATTGGATGTTTGTGCTTGCAGAAGATCTGCACTGACATGGACACTAGTTTCTACCACAATGGAAGATGGTCATGCCTGGAGGAAGTATGGACAAAAGGAGATCCTCAATTCTAAACACCCTAGGTATAATTCATTTTATTTCTCTTTTATTCCTGTTTAGTAAGTAATTCATTCAACAAATGCACATTAGACAATTAAATTGAAACAGATTGATTCCCTTCTATAAAATGAACCTTAAAGCCAATATGGTTTATTTTTCTAATTTTTTCTTATTATTATTATTATTTTCTTTTAAATATATCTTCTCTTCAAAGCAATCAAATGTACTGAAACTAAACCTTTTTGAGTAAGAAAAAGAAAAAAGTTGAAAAATTAGGAGTCAATACTTGTGGAAGTATTGTACTCAAATAGGCACCCTTATTCACAGGCTGCATCTCCTTTGTACCCAAAAAAATAGGTACTAGGACAAAAGGAAATAGCCTTACATTTTTTAATCAAGACATGCATTTCTCAAGTTTAAGGAAACCTAATCATGTGCTGCTTATCGTCAACAGGAGTTACTTTAGGTGCACTCGCAAGTATGATCAAGGTTGTAGAGCCACCAAACAAGTCCAAAGAATGGAAGATGATTCCCAAATGTATCAGACCACTTATATTGGAACCCACACCTGCCGAGACTCATTCAAGGCTCCCCAAATCATCAAAGATTCTGAATCTTGGGAATCTTACATGGTCACTTCTGGCGACTCAGAAACCCCAAGCAAACAACAGCATCATCACTTGAACCCACCAACCACTCCGACGGTAAAGCAGGAAACCAAGGAAGAGACAACGCCGAGTGATCTTACAGACTTGGATTCTATCAAGTGGAAGGATATAATGAGTGGTGGTTTTGAATACTCCTCTGAGCCAGTTGGGATGGGGTCTGATTATGGGGATGGGGTCTGTAACGTGTATTCAACCAAAATCACTTCTAGGAATTTCAAATTGGACTTTGAAAATGATTTTCATTTTGATGAAAGTGAGTTCGTCTACGAGTCTAGCTTATTGTAAAGTTAATATCGTAGCTAGGACAGTTTCCTATTCCATATGTAATGAGTAATATGGAATAATAACACCCATTGAAGCCTTTTTTAGGTCTGTAAATCTATATTCCTTCGAATATACGAGTCCCCATCCTTTTTTGTCACTGGTGCTTCAATTGCTGTATTAGAGAACTATAATCGATACGATGAATCTACTAATTCAAAATAATCAGCGTGATTAGGTAAAACAACAGGGACAATGTGCTCGTGTTGTCCATCGTAATCAATTAAATCCTGGTGTTTTTTTCCCGACCAACTAGGATTATATTTTTTTATGCCAAAGCATGCAGCTTTCCAGGAAAAAAAGCAGAACCTAGACTCATCTTTGCGCGCATTATATCAACGTGGGGCCCCTGAAAAATATGAACTTTCAAACTTTGTTGTGGAAAAAAAATTTGTGGAATGACAAAGAGATTAGACATCATCAGCAATGAGGATAAGACACGTTGGTGAGATATTAACTGGACATATGTAGCACATGTCATTGGCAGGGACAACGGACAAATTACTTGATCATCAAATCACAGTAATTGTAAAATAAAAAATATGGAGGGGATGTGGATGTGAATTAGACCACGCTGGCAGAATCTTGGTGGACAAATGGTAGCCTAGAGAATGGGGCAGTGATGTCGTCAAAAAAGAAAGTAAGGAAAAGAAATGCATGTGCGGGGAAAAGAGAAAAATTAGCTGGGGATCAGAAAAAGATGCAATGTAACACCAAATTTTTATTGTTTGATATTATAGAATAAAATAAGTAATGAAAAGGAAATCTTAAGTTATAAAAAATTATAAAAAGGGTAATTGTTTTTATATTTTTTTTCTTGTCTTTTTTATCATTTTTTGCCAATATTATTCCCAGGTCTTTGTAACTTACATGTAAAGGTTTATGCTTTTCTTCCTTTTTTTTTTTTTCTTTGATAAGTGAATTTTACTTCAAAAGCTCACAGAGCATTTGTTTTAAGGAAATGGGCGATTATTCTTACGATAAAAATGTTAAATTTTTATATTTAGTTTTAGGAATGTCGAATTATATAATAAAATTTTTTTACTCTAATGTCCTTCGTTACATGTAAATAATAAGTGATAAATATTATAATATAGAAAGAATATATTATTTAATATTTTATTTAATTATATTACTAATTCGTCGTATATATAGTTACAGATTCATAATATTTTTATTTTTTATTAATTTATTCCTTTAAAAAGTAATAAAATGTTTATTTTTTTTCATTAATAAATGTCATATATTATGAATAAAAAATAAAAAATAATAATAAATACTAAATAAGGACAATATTTATTAAGTAAAAAAGAGTCTAATATTGGATAAGCACAGCGTTTTAGTTATTATAAAAGTAATGTTTGAGTAATCTTAAAATTAATTAATTAAATAAAAAGTAATATTTAATTAACAAGTATAATATTTTTTTTTATAAATGCCCTAATATTAGATTGGCAAGTGTTTCAGTCATTATAAATGCAATATTTGAATAATATTAAAATTCAATTAATTAAATAAAACATGATATTTAACAAGCATGATTTTTTTTTATAAACTCCTTAATATTGGATAAGCACAACTTTTTGATCATTATAAACACAATATTTGAATAATCCTAAAATCAATTAATTAAATAAAAAGTAATATTTGACATGCACGACCTTTTTTTTTTACAAACGCCTTAATATTGGACAAGCACAAAGTTTTGCTTATTATAAACGAGTGTTTAAATAATTCTAAAACCAATTATTTAAATAAAACATAATATTTAACAAGGACAAAGTTTTTCTTTTTATAAACATCCTAATATTGGATAAGCATAACATTTCAATCATTATAAACACAGTATTTGAATAATCATAAAATTAATTAATTAAACAAAACTTAATATTTGATAATCACAAAGTTTTTCTTTTTATAAACGTCTTAATATTGGATAAGCATGACTTTTTGCTTACAATAAATGAGTGTTTAAATTATTCTAAAACCAATTATTTAAATAAAATATAATATTTAACAAGGATGATGTTTTTCTTTTTACAAAACGTCCTAATAATCAATAAGCACAACGTTTTAGCCATTATATTTGATAAGCACGGTATTTTTCTTTTTTATAAACGCCTTAATATTGATATTAACGATATTTTGATCATTATAAATGAAGTATTTAAAGCTATATTTTTAATTACTTCAACTTGTTTCCCTTAAATTTATATATTATTCGGTGTCTGCATCAACGTATCTTCATTCCAAGATGTCTCATATTTTTGTTACATATTTTCATCTTTACGCTCTCATTGTCAAATCATTTTATCCATTATCATCGTTGTCGCCACCTTATTGTTTTAAACCACAACATTTCATTGATTTACAATATGAGAAAAAAAAAAAGGTTTTTAAAGTCTTTTGATATTATTTCCATTCAATATTTGTTTTTAGAGTTATCAATTTTTTGAGATATAATGAATTCTAAAAAACACATGTGTCCCCCAAATGAACATAAAGAAAAACATGTCTTTCCTACGATAGGACATTATAAAGAATTAAGTACTCATTTTGTTGACACATCATCTTCAAAGAAAAGGAAAGCTAGAGGATGATCTAAGTTGTAAGAATCAAGTAGGAAGAAAATATAGATAGAGTTCTATATTATTAGCCAACCTATACTAGTAGTAGGTCGAAGATGGATAGCTATATTGGATGTCTCGTCTAAAAGTCGATATCTATTAACTACAATAGTTAGAGGAAAGTTCCAGCAATGAAAAAAAATTTGAGAATCGATTGTGGTAAGTTATATTAATCAAATAAAAGTTATTATTTTTTAGATGTTTATTGGTTATAGAATACAATTACAATGCCTTATTCCAATGTATTTCATTTTTTATAGGAGCGTTTTAATGTACCTATGATGTATATGAAGATTATATTGCAATCTGCTAGTCTAAAATTCAAAAACTTTAAAGGCAAATTAACTCAAAAATATATATTATTTAGTGTTGACAACTCTGAATTTTTGGCTCATTTCTTAACCATATATTCAGAAATAATTAATAATGCAATATAGACAAAATTTGTTTTAGCTCAGTTATCATATGAATTCAATGTATGCATAACAATCCTTTTTAAATGTAGATATTTATTGAAAAGCAATTGTTATTAAATTTGTTAGTTTCATAGGTTCTTAATATGCAATAATTCTTATCCTATTTTGTTGCAAAAAAAAAATCATAGTAGAAAATAAAGTTCTAAAAAAAGTATAACCATAAAACATCAAGAAAAGGTTATACAAGTGTGAAGCATGGACTTATAAGGTTTTTTTTTAATTTTATATTATAAACTTGGTTAAATTTATTTGAATTTCAATTTATATTACAAAGATAACTTATATTTTTATATGGTAGTAAAAAACATTAAAATGAAGTATCAAAATATCAAGATAGAATGTTTGAAAAAAAGCACATGCATCAATAAGTGAACAATATAATTATGAAGTAACAAAAGAAATGACAAAGAGGATGGTAAGTTCATATATATCTTATTTGCTACTTCAACATTATCCATGTTTATATATCATATTAACTTACATAAGCATTTTGTGTTTTATGATAAATTTGTTATAAGATGTTCAATCAATGAAATTGAAATTGGTGATAGCATTGATGTGGTGACATTGGGTTTCAGTAGTAAAGATAGACCTAACCGTGTTAGAGGTATTGAGAGCTTTGTTTGTCAATAATGTATTTCAAAACAAAACCTAAACTTCATATATCGAATACTACTGAATTAGCAGCTATAATAGCTTAACAAATTGTATGCATTGAAGAATTTGAGGCTTAATTGGTAGTTCTGATAGCTAACATAGTGGGTTAATTAATTACTAAGAATGTGAGAAATGTAGATATAAATGAAGCTTTAGAAAAACAAATCCTCAGGCTACACTTTTTGACTTAAGTAATTGAAACATTTAAACCTTCAAATTAATGTTTTAGGTTATAAAGTTATTGTGATTTGATTTGATGTGAATACACTTGAATTTTGTATGTAATAGATTTTAGAGACTAATAATAACCAGCCCCCACCTCCCATTAGGATGCATGTACTTGTCCAATATGTAAAACATCAATTAGTAGGTGAAGGACTAATTAACATGGTAATCAAAGAATGATTATTTCATTATTCAACATATTAATGGATTAGATAAGAGAAAATAATAAGATTTTATGCAATGATGAAAATATCAATTACAAAAATTGTAACGTACATGAGGTTAGTTTATATATTTATTATAATATATAAAATATATTCATTCATATATAATATAAACCCATATTACAATTTACTTTTACTTTCATTGTAATCTCTTTTACAAGCATATGAAAGAGTGATAGTTAACTACTGTTTATAATTTTATTGAACAAAATCACATATCCAGTGGTAAGAGGTCTATTTTTGAATCATTCATTGTTTTAACATTTGCAATGAAAAAAGTCTCAATATTTTTTTACACCTTATAATCCTATGTATGTTTTCATGGTATACCTTAATATATGAATAAATTGGTACTTAATTACCATACATTGTTTTATATTGATTTGAAAATAGTAAAAAATCATATATTTCAACATTTTAATCCATACTTAATTAATTTACACAGGAGTCATTAACAGTTGGTTATAACTAACTTTATAAATCATATAGTTTACCTTTTTAACTCAAGGAAGGGTAACTATAAACCATCAAAAGAACTCAAAAGTATAATAAAAAAGTACTTATCTTTTTTTATGTGAAATTAGTTCTATTATATTTATAGTGGATATAGGAGTATAATGTGTGGATATTCTATTGTTGGTTCAGGGGATTGATTATTCATAATAAAAAAAATAATGTGGGTTACATTCATGGTATGTATGTTTATTTTATTTTATCAATTGTAAACACCAATGTAAAAAACACTTAATAACTCAACAATTATTTATAAGTTCCTCATTAACGAGGAACTAAAAAATGTGAGTATTATGTCATTTGTTTCTTGAAGAAAATAATAGATAATTATATTTTTAGTACACCAAATAAGGTTATTATATTTAATTAAATCCTCTATTTTATGAAAAAAATAGTAGACAACAATATTTTTAGTACACTAAATAAGGTTAGTGTATTTAATTAAAGATAGATTGTTAGTATATGAATTATTATAAACGGCATCTTGATTTCATAATTTCACTTAATTAATTAATTTGCAATGGAATGAAAATGAACATTTCACCAATGAGGAAATTGAGGTACGAAATGAATGATATAACTATATATCCAGATTTATGCAGTGAGGATAAGAAGTCTGCGTTATGTATACAATATCCCTTTTATATTTTATGTACATTTATGTAAATTTTATATAAGTCAAATTCTTTTCCCTTACTTTTATATGGATCAAGTATTATCATCAAAATTGTGTAATTAAATAGTTGGGAACAATGATTTATCAAAAAAGTTAACTTTTTATGCATTTAGGGACAAAAATATATTATTATTCTAAATTAAACTTAACAAAGAAGGCTTTTTTATAAGCTAAACATAGTATTATAATCAAATATTTTATTAATTGAAATTTAACTTGACAAAAATTATGTTTTCATATTAAAAAACATAGTATTTGTATAATTTATCAAATTTAAAATTTTAATTAGTTAACTGCGATGTTTTTATCTTTATAAACATAATAATTATCATTAACTTGACAAATAAGACGTTTTTTTATAAGTTAAGCATAGTATTATAATAAAATATCTTATTATTCAAAATTTAACTTACTAAAAGATGACGTTTTCATCTTTAAAAAGGTAATATTTGTCTAATCTATCATATTTAAAATTTTAATTATATTAACCACGGTATTTTTTTCTTTATAAATGCAATTATTATCATTAACGTAACAAATAGGATGGTTTCTATAAGCTAAATGCAGTATTGTAATAAAATACCTTATTATTCGAAATTTGATTTAACAAATATGACTTTTTTTCTTCAAAAACATAATACTTGTCTTGTTTTATTAGATTTCAAATTTTAATTAGATTAATCATGGCATTTTTATCTTTATAGACATGGTAATTGTCATTTTTAAACCAAACACAATGCTTTATTTGTAAAAAAATAGTATTTGTCTAATGATCATCATATTTAAAAAAATAATTATAACATTCTATCTTACAACTTTCAAGGTAAACACCAAAAGATACAATGTCTTCAATATTATATACATTCTTCAACATTACAAATAAAATACAATGTACATAATCTAAAACAGCTACATATTTTTTGTAGGAGAAAAATCAAATAATAGTTGATACGTATTACATTTATTCAATTGGTTTACTATGTAATCCCTTTTATATTCATTTGGTAGAGTAAACAAAAAATCAATTGTGTGTGTATTATTCAAAATATATTCCCTGTAGATAGCATTTCATCTTGTGAGAATTCATCTAATTGTATGATTTTGGTATAAAGTGACATCTCCTCATCACTTTTCTCAGCTTTTTTATAAATAAAGATGAAATGCTCTTAATTTATTATGTTGCCTTGCAATATGTAGCCCCAATATTACCACTAACATCTTTTACCCAACTCTAAATGTATCATTATCTGTTTTCTATTTAGAATCATCTGCAAATACATGTAGGCATTGGACAAGTGTGGCATTATTAGCTTTTGTCCATGTGTGATTATCAAAAAGAATATTTACTTTTTCTGTTTGTATTTCTCACATTCACAACGAATTACGACATATTGGTATCTTAATAATATAATTAGATATCATACAACAAATATATCTCACATAAAAAATCAAAATTTAGCAACAAATATTAAATGCGAAATAATAACCAACTACATCATATCAAATAATAGAAGAAATACATCAAATAACAAAAAAATAAAACAAATGTAAAAAAATAAATAATAAACTAAACAATGTCAGGAATCGAATTAATAAAAAAATTAAATAAATTGTCTGTAACTATTAAATTGCAACTAACTCATAAATATTTTCTTTGCCAACTCTATAAACTTAGTCCACATATCACTTAGCTCAAAGTGCCTAATCAAATTTTATTCATCAACACCTTTTGCTTGGTTACTAATCACTTTACCAATATCACTTTCAATAAGATTAATTAACATCTCAGACATAATAAAATTATAGAGAATATAGCAAGTAAAAATGATTCTACACTATGTTTTAACTAGATAAAATGATTTTTTCATTAAAATTACCCACCTAACTTTCAATATACTAAAACATCTCCTAACGTAATTTCTTACTTAAAAGTGTTTCTTATTAAAGTAATCATGAGAAGTCATAGGTTGGTGTCCTAACCTTCAATCATTTAAATGATATATTTAATCTCTATAAGATGCTAAAAAACTTTTTGATTTGTGTATCCAGTATCATAAAAATAATAAAAACCTAATCCAGTATCATAATGCATTAAAATGTGTAATCCTTAAACCATGTGATCTTTAAACCTAATACATTTAAAATGTATTTCATGGAATAATTAAAATCAAAATATGAAAACTAATACCTTATGTGATCCTTAAGCTATTTCTAAGTGAAATAGCATTCTTGAATACTTTGCCATTTGTTGTAGAACGTTCTTACCCCGGTAAAACATAAACAAAATTGCATGTCAAATATGCAACCACTAAAAACATTTATAGCAATTTCATGTTTCTTAGACCTGTAACTAAGTTTGTCAATTGAGTTTATATTTACCTTTATATAAGTTCCATTTAAGGCATCTAAACAAAACTAAACCCAAAAGCTTTAATTAATACATTCACATACATTATACAAAATTGAGATTTAATATTTATTATTGTCAGTGTAAGTAATGACTAATGAATTACCTTGAACTATTTCTATCTATTATCTATCGAATTCTCTACTATTGATTTTGGTTTCTTAAACAACAGAAAATACCGTCTCAAAATAGATTTCAACACATCATGAAACTGTCTACTAATTATCTTTCCAAATCTAGTTACTTAGCGTTTCATAATTCTATTTTTGTATGGAAGAAAATGATGTAAAGGAAACTAATAACCATTTGTTCTATTATCATATTTCTAGATGCATTTAATATTCCTTATATTTGAAGCAACTAACATAATTTTGTAAAAACTTTTCTACCCATTTTACAATTATCCACACTTTGTATATTACTTAAAAGACTATTTTGTTTAAGATCAATGACCTAATATGAAGCTATTTAAGAGTTTTATCAACATAAGAGATTTTACGTTTATTTCTAAGCTTTTTAGCAATTAATGCCATAGCAATAATAAGCAACAGTTGTAACATACTTTTTATTTGCTTCATTTGTAAACTAAGACTATTATTAATTGCATCTTTTTTTATGATTAACGAACCATAATTATTTACAAAAAAAATTTTGTTAATGTTGAAAACAAGTGTCGAAAGCAACATTATACATTTGATACATCAAGATTTAAGCCACATCTAATGAATAATAAAATAGTAAGAACACATTTGATTGTATCAAAATCTAAGCTACATTGAACAAATAACAAATAGCAACAGTATATATGACAAATTAAGAACATTTGAATCAAGATCTAAGTCACATCTAGCGAATAGCATGAATATATCTAAGGTAAATAAATAATACAAAAAATAAAAAAAATATAAATTTGATTGTAGAAAATAAAAAATAGACTGATCAAAAATGATAAAAATAAGCTAAATTGAAATGAATGAATATGAAATCCTAAAGTGCAAAGGTAATGTTGTGTGAAACAAAAAGATTACGATCTAGAGTTTAACTAGAGCCTTGGGTTTGTATAAACGAGAATAATTATACAATATTAAATAGAATAAAAATTGATATATCAAATACTACATCTTTAGAATAAAAAAACATTGATGATATAAAAAATAAAAATTTATTTTGTTATTATTTTTTACTATCAACTACGTTTATATGTAAAAAAGTTACTATTGGTAGGTGATCATTGATCAATTACTATGTTTTTATAATAAGAAACATTGTTGATATCAAAAAACATAAAATTTATTTTGATTTTATTTTTTATAATCAACTATGTTTTATATGTAAAAACCATGATCATTGCCAACTGATCAATTACTACGATTTATATGTTTTAAAAAAAAATTAATTCCAAAAAAACTTGTGCTCTATATTTTCAATAACTACAACGTTTTTATATTAAAATATTATATTTTATTAATTACGATGTTTTTGTACTAAGAAATGTTATTGATATAGAAAATATAAAATTTATTCTGTTCTTATTTTTTACAATCAATTATATACTATGTGTAAAAAAACATAGTGCTTAAAAATTATAAAAAAATTAAAAATTAAAAATTTTCAAACAACTATTGCGTTTTTCTTTTAAAAATATTGTTTTTATTGTAATTAATTTTTTTCATAATATATGTAAACATATGATTGCATTTTTTACATAACTAACGTTGTATAAATGGAAATTTTTGGATTTATTTTGATTTTATTTTATACAAGATCAACTATGTTTATAACTATGAAATGTTATATTTTTAAAACTTTATCAATTAAAAAATTTTTAAGTTTATAAAAATTCCATTGCATATAATTATTGCTAGATGCCAAATCATATGGCTTGAAATGCAGCTTCATGTGTCAAAAAAAAATCTCAATTTATCATTCAATTAATAAACTGTAAAAAATTATTATTGAAGGCAAAAGTGTGACAAATTTACATTCCACTAGGAATCTTGTAAAACTTTAGAGAGATGAAGGTTTCTGATTAAGGTTATAATTCTTTTTTCTTGACACTATCAGAAATATTAAAAAACCTCAGGAATTATATTCCTTTAACCAAACTAATGAATCAAATTACAAAAAGCAAGATTTCAGCTAGTAATCTTATTTTTTCCCTAAATTAAATGCCTCATAATAGGTTTAAGATACCTTAACTCATTATTATGTTATTTGCTAGGTAACTAGGAATTCACATATTCTATTTGTTTAAAGTATTTTAATTTTTAAGTTAATTTTTTCTTTTGTTACATGAAATGGTGTGGGTTGTTCATATTTTAAGTTAAATTTTCTTATTTGATTATAAGATATAATGTACGAAACTAAAACCTAGTGAATAGAGTTTTTTAACAATGGAAGAAAAATGGCTTAACTTTTCACCATTCTTTGGTGGCTTTTTTTATGTTATCATTGGCAATTCATCTTTTTTAACGTATTATTTTGAATCAAAATTTGACTATACAAAGTTTGTTATAAAAAGTAATTGTTACAGATGTCAAGTTGTTACTTGATAATAGGTTAAGGATGATTGAATAATTATCATATCAGTATGAAAAGGTTGATTTACTAACGATGTCTAGTAGTTAGAAAGATATTATAATTCTTAGCTTACAAAAGTTATGAAGACAATTTGCCTTCACCACTAGCCCACAGCCACAAACTTACATGGCACAACTATTTGAAAAATATTATGTCTATTTAATTCTCTCTTATTTTATTCTTTGGAAATGGCATTGTTGCCAAAGGTTCAATTTTAATCATGATCTTTTTAACCTTAAAGTTTTAAGGGCATTCTATTTATTCTATAGACGAACTGCTTAAAACTTAAAATTTGGCTTATACTTGTAAATTCTTTTAAAATTTATTTGTTGGAGGTTTAAAATCAATCTCATGGCATCATCAATCGAAACTTGTTTTAAGAGTCATATCATCTTTTTCAATATTCCTTCACTTTGTATTTTTACCTAGATGTGCATAAGGATTTTCAATTTCTAATGAAATATACATATAGTTATATGTAAATGTACATCTCTTATAAGTATTATGTACATATTATATTGGTACTATGTATATATAGTTACACTTACATATTTTGTTAACTATACATTATAATATCAAAAGGTTTTATCATATCAATAAAATAATTAATGTACTTATTATTATTAGCACTATTTTCTAGTAACTGAAATCTCTTATTTCTTTTTATCATGATAAACTATTGCTTATAATACCTTACATTGAAGCATCATGTAACCAAGTTGCTTTCTTTTTTTCTTTATAGGTACCTATTACAAATTTTTTTGGCTCAATCATGAAAATATATATTGACGTAGCCTACAAACCATCTTAAGGAAAAATTTTGGATGGGTTATAAGCCTAAAATGTCTTTGGATTAGTCAATACTCCATGTTGAGAGAAAATTTATAAATGTAAAGGATCGGAATAAAATGCATGATGTAATATTGAGATAATTTGCTTTTACCTTCCCTTTTGTATTTATCTATTTGCTTTTTATGCATAACTATGGCTTATAATAGGGAAACAAACAAATTGTTGCAAGTTCAACATGATACTTCTTAATGTTTATGGAGTACCTTTTATAACAAGTTGCAAAAAGTTAAAATGTAGATTCATTAGTGAACTACAGCTTAGCGATGCTTTCTTTTGTGTACATATAATAAAAACATAATATATATATATAGGGTTTTAATATCATGTATAAGTTTATGAGCTATTTTAAAAATTTTTAGTTTAGAAAAATATATACATATTTATAGTAACATGTAATTATAGTTGTACAATTAAACATCAATATCATATCCGATAAACAATTTTCATAATTTAATATATTAGAGTCATTCATTACAAACATGCAAAGAATCATCTTATAACTAATTACAAAAAAAATATCGAAAAAAATGCATCCATCTTCGAAACAAGATTTTTCTTCCTTCATGCTATGTAATTTGATCTTGATTTTGCACGACAATAAAAGCATGCACCTCAATTTTGAAGCAATAACATTTTATACATGTGCGAAATAATATTTAATATAATTATTTTTATAAATTAGAATTTATTTATAAAGATTTACTATGTAAAAACCAATGTCTGAAAAAACAAAAGAAGCTCTTTACAATTGTTAATGTCCATTTGCATAAAACCTATAAGCAATAAATTAGTTTTTGTTTTTAATAAAAAATACAAAAACAAAGGTTCAGTGGGAATATTGAAACATTATTACAATCCTAAACTCAATATTTACCAACCTTAGAAATAAAAGGTCAAACAATTTAAATATTGACAAACTTATAACATTTTAAGCTTGGTTTGGGAATCTGCAATATACTTGATTATAACTAAGTTATTTACATTTTGAACATTAAACTATGATGAAATGTATACAAAGGTATATCTAAATGTACATATCCTATAAGTAATATATATATATATATATCTTATAAGTAATATGTATATATCCTATAAGTACTTATATCTTATAAGAATACAAACTTAATCAATTACGATTTTGACATTATGATGAGATGTACATATTATTATATTAGATGTATATATCTTATAAGCAGTATGTGCATATCTTATAAAAAGATAAGTTATGAATTACAATTTTGACAATATAATGAGATGTACATATAATTATATTTAAATGTATCTATCTTATAAGTATATATACATATCCTCACTAAATCTTTCAAAATTCAAATCCTATCCTATATTAATGATTGTTAGGATTTAGGATCATTACCTTTGGAAATAGTTGAGTTTTTTATGTTAAGAGAGTGTAGTCAAATCTAAATCATATAATTCACTTTCAAAGTAAAAGACTTCAGAATTTGGACTTAACATTTACTTTTCATCTTAACTAAACAACTAAACAAATGGATTTGCCTAAATTTTTAATGTTTCCACTACTCATTTATCCTACTTGGCTTTTCGCATGTATTTATTCATACTTTATAATAGCTTTTCAAATTTTTCATACATATAAAAACCCATTTATTACTGTTCATCATTCTTCTTATCTCGAGTCAATCTTACAACTCTACTCTAACAAATTCATAACAGAATCTAAAACAATATTAATCTAAATAAATATATAAACACATGTTTTAATTATTCATTTAAAATAAAATGAGCATGGCATTGTTGTACAGACAAATAAGTTTATTAAACATAAATACAATTCATAAAATGCCACATGAATGCATGATTAAAACAGTTAATACTATGTGAAACAAACTTGCTGCACTAAAAAAAAATGGCCTAACTCATCAAAACAAAGCAAATCCAAATATCTAAGCTTAATGTTATCCATAAGTTGCAGAAAGTAGCTCGACTTATTTCCTTAAAAGTGTATATATGATATCTATGGGAAAAAAATTTTACTAAAATTCAAAGGATTGCTACAGAGACATTTAGCAAATTCAGGTGTCGTGCACCATTAGAAAAGGAATTTTTGTGGTGGAATGAGAATGTGAAAATGACAATTAAAACTAATCGGGAGTATTATATGAATATAAAGAGCAATATGAACAAGATGAGTTATCTAAAATATAAGGCAACAAAAAAAAAAACCCCATAAAAGTTATTCATGATTCAAAGACTAAGATTCATGAGGAATTATATAAAAACTAAAGACAAAAGATAGAGAAAAAAAGTTGTTCAAAATTGTTAAGATAAATGATAAGAAGAGTAAGGATTGTAAGATGCATCAAAAGTGGTAATGAAAGATTTTTAATGAAGAATAAGAAGATTAAGAAATGATGGAAAGATTATTTTAGTAATCTCTTTAATAGCAATTTTGAGCATAATATAGGTAAGCTTAACATATCTTTTAAGGATATAAATCTTGTATTTAAACATAATATTAAAAGGCATGAGGTTTAATAGGCTTTAAGAATGATGAAAGCAAAGAAAGTTGTAGGACCAAATGGAATATCGATTGAGACTTGAAATGCTTGGTGAAATAAGGATAGGAAGGTTGACAGATCTTTTCAATAAAATTTGGCTATTCAAAAGATTCTAGAAGAATAAAGGAAGAGTACTCTAGTGTCTTTACGCAAGAATAAAATTGATATACAAAATTATTCGAACTATCAAGGAATAAAGATTATAAGTCACACTATAAAACTTAAGAAAGAGCAATTTAATATAGGTTGTGACATGAGGTCACTATTTTTAAAAATAAATTTAGGTATATGCTAGGATTCTCCATAATAAAGGCAATTCATGTATTAAAGCTTTTGTTAAATTAACCTGTATACTTCAATTATGCTAAAATTTAGTACACTTAAAGGTGATTTTTCATATTGGACTTGGTATTAAGTAATACCAGTTGATTTTGTTAGTTTTGATTGATTTTGATAAATTTCAATAAATTAGCTCATTTTAGTCAGTGCGTAAATATGAAATATATTTTGTAATTTTAACATATCTTTTGTTGTTTAATTATTTTTGACCTAATAAAAATAAAAATAATAAAAAAATAACCTTTGAAAGTTTTGTTTCTCTATTTTTTACTGCAACTTATTTTTTGTTACACTTTTTTTTTTCAAACTAAAATTCATAAGTATTTGAATTTCTTTTAAGAAAGTAATTGTACTCTTTTTAAAGTTTAACAATCCTAAAATCAATGTAAATTTTTTTCATCTTTTTGTTTTTATCTTAATATTTTTTACATAAAAAAATACTCATTTAAATATCATATTATCATATTAGTTGTTTAAAAATATCATGATAAATTGATGATATTATTTCTTATACTTTTAAATTTATTTATTTGATTTTTAAAGATATTGTATATTTATTTTGTAGATTATTAATAGTATTATTTTATACAAGTACATATATATTTATAAATATATTTGTATTAAACTGAAAAATATGAAATAATACACTAAAATAATTAGTGCTGACAAATACAATTTTAAAAAAATAAAAAATTTGTCTTATGATATATTTATTTATTATTTATTTAATTTTATATTTGTATAGTTTATCTATTTTTTGTTAAAAACTTGGAATTAAATGAGTCCTACACACAAAAAGGCTAAAATATTAAAAAAAAAAACCCTTGAATTATTTTACTTTTTCTAAACAAATTCCTATACTTTTTATTTTATTCAAATAAATCTTCATACTTTGATTTTTATCTAAATAAGCTTTTATTTCAAATGATAAAATGATTTATGTTAGCAATTTATTTAAGTACAAATTAGAAGTTTAAGAATTTATTTAGATACAAATTAAAGTTTAAAAATTTTTTAGGTGCAAATTAAATAATAAGAACTTATTTAAATGCATTAAAAATATAATAATTTATCTAAATAAAATTGCAAAGTTTATAAATTATTTTAACCAAAAATTAAAAAAATTATTTTTTATAAAATATATTTTATAAAAATAAGAGGTCAATTTACATATCCACCTTTAAGCTTTTTGACCTTTTGTTTTTTTTTTTTATATATAAAATTATGTAAAATTTTTTAAAAAATCAATAATAAAAATGATAAAAAATAAAAAAAAAATCCTGACCCGTTGCAACGTGCAAACACCCATCTAATATATTTAAAAAAAAATGCTAATTGGTTGAGACAAAGGCCAGCCCTCAACTCCACACCAGCTTTTCAGAAAAATATACGTTATAATATTATATCCAATCAAAACACTTTTTAAATTCTTTTAAATTTGTTGGACTTTTCCTCCGCCCTTCCCCTTCATATTGGCTTTTGGGCTTTTTCCTTTTCCAGCTTGGTGTGCGTGTTTTTCCTCCTTTACCTTTGTATTTAATTACTTTAACAATACCCCATTAAGAATCAAGATCCGGTAAATAAATAATTTATACTTTTCTTTCCTCCTCCAATAATTTAACACATTGTAAGATTATGTATGGTTAGTGCTTTTTTACTTTTTGCTTTCTGTAAAAAAAAAAAAAGTAAAAAAATTTATAAATGAATACATGGTTTTAAGGTAAGTTGGAAGTTAAAATTAATACATCCAAAAATAGTTATAAAAAAAAAAAAACCGAAGCATATGTATGATCAGCAACAAATTATTTATAGGCTTTCATCTACTAAGCAAAAGGTATGGATTACAATGTTTTTTCTACAAGGCCGCTCCACCAAAGCATAAAGTTACAAGAAATTCAAAAATCAAGCAAAATTTTTAAAATGACCAACAAATTAAATCTGTGTAACCTAAGCCTAACTACATCAGGTTTATTGTGTGGAAATTGTTATGCTAAAAACCATAAAGGATGAAGCGGCAAAATTCATCTTTCAAGCAAACTGAACAGCCAGCTAGGTCATGTTATACGCACACATTGCAATAGCTAATGAAAGATTAGTCGCCATGCAATCAATGAATAATTAGCAAATGTCGTCAAATATTTTTCTTGTCTCCGGCACCTGCCTCCCATTTGTCTTCCACGGAAGGAAAAATAAAATCCATGCTATTGCTGCTGCTGCTACCAGAATTAAACATTGCATCTGCCATATCCGCCACTGCCGGATAGTCAACAATATCCCTTCCATATCGGTTGCCTGTGGTGGAGCCACCTGCTGCACCGCTACTACTACTTCCCCCCGAGCCCAGGCTGAATTCCATTGAGAGCCATCTTCCTAGACCTAGAGGAACTGATGAAGAAGAAGAAGTTGGTACCGTAGGCTGATCGGTAACCATCATCTGATTTTGTCTACTTGTTTCTATTACTGGGGGTGGTGGCGGAATTGAAGGTGCGGTGGATGACATGTGGCAGGTGTGGTGACCAATGTATGTTACTTTAAATGTATGAAAATCATTGTCCAGCCGCTGGACTTGCTTCTTTGCAGGGCAGTTGTACAACTTTTGGTGTGTGCACCTGTAGTATGCCCTGAAAATCAACCCATTTCATTATCATTTATCCTTAACTTGCTGTCAACATTCATCACAAGATTATAATCGTCATTCATTCATTGTTAAAGCCTACCTGCATGCATGCAACACTTAAGATCGATTAAAGATGTATGTTTCAAGTGTCAACCCTAGTATATCAAATATCAACTGAGCAATCATACATCATATATCATATACAATATTATATTACAAAATATATGGTTACTGAATAAAATTTGTTGATGTAAATGATTATGTGAATAGTTTTTTTTTTGGATACCTAAGAAAATTCTTAAATTTTTTTTATAATGACACATTTTTTAATTTTAGACTATTTATCAAAAAATATATTTAAAAATTATTTAGTTATTTAAAACTTTCAAATTTTAAATTGAAGATCAATTCACATATATAAAATAAAAATTTATCATATTATCTATAATTAATTCTCTATTATTTTTTACTACAAGTGTTGTTCCAATTTTTGCTATATCTTTTTACATTAACTCTTTATTTTAAATTTTTAAGTATTGGTTTCATATTATTAACATTTATTTCAGTTAATTTAAATTTGTAATAATTAAATATATAAAATTATCCATTTAAAACAAAAGTAAATTACAATATAAATTTAAAATTTTAAAAGTTAATTTTATTTAATTTAATTTTATTAGTGATGTAGATATATCTCTTTTTAAATTTTAAAATCTTAAAATTTGATGATTTTACTTTCGCAAATTTTTTATATTCATTTATATGTTTGAAAATTTAAAATTTAAAATGATAAATATCATTTATTATATTTTTTAGATTCAAAATATATTTATCAATTTGAAAATTATCTATACACTTTATTTGTCATGCAATAAACTTATAAATAGTATGTGCTACAACATTATTATATTTCAATTTACAACTGTTCTTTAAAATGTATACTATTACTTTCATAATTTTATTCTTATAAAAAAACTAATATTTATTTCAATTTATTTTTCTTTCAATACTTATTTATTAACTTTTTTTTTCATATTTTGTTCAGAAATTTTGATCAATTATCTCATAGTGATGGTATGCTCATATATGTTTATTAATTTTTTTTTTGTTTTTCAAAAAATTTATATTAAAATATAATTTATTGGAATATCTTTTTTCTTAAAATTGTATTTTTTTACTCTTAGTATTTTTTTCTGATTTTAGCCTACTATTAAGAAATATTATTTTTTCATAATTTTCATATAATTCGAAAATAATTTATTTTGTTATGAATTAGTTCTTGATATCATACAATTTGGTTATAATAAAATAAGTACTATCATTTTTAGAGAAAATTGCTCATCTCACAGCTTGCTTGATCTATGAATAATTGTTTTGAGTCAATTGACGAGGTACTAATGATAGAAATATTATTTTTTTTTACTTCTATTTTAAGATAAATAACTCAAGAGATGTTCAACTTGATTGTATTATATATCATCACTATTGGTTTAGATTTCTAGTTATATACATATTTTAAAGAATATTTTAAGATAAATCATAAATAAAATGGTTGTATCTACCACTTTAGAATTTTTATAAAAAATTTTTATCATGGAAAAACATTTTTATTTTTTACATATTTACTCAACCACTTTAAATAATTCATAATTCATGAATCAAACATTTTAATTTTTTCTTCATTTTGCATTATGAATCAAACAGATTATACATATATATGCATTTTTAAAATAAAAATTTTAGAATCAAGATATAATAAATTTTTTTATAATTAAAAAATTAGAATATATATTATTTTATTAAAATAATATAATAAATAGAATAAATTAAAAAATTAAAATTATAAAACTATAATAAAAAAAGTGCATCCACTAGTTTATATACAAGCTAGTACGCATGGCAATATATATATTTGAAATTTTAAGAATTAAGAATTAAGCAACCAAATCTTAATTTTATAAGACCAAGTCAAATTTTAAGCGACCTTCATATTTGATCAAAGTTTTGAAAATAGAGGTAAAACAATAAATATATACTGGTATTTATTTATGTGATGCTTAATTAATTATTAAGTTATATTTGATACATTATTAGTATATAGATTCTATGTGCTGTCAATAAATCAGATAATATCATATTATTAATGAGCAAATATTAACTCTTAAAATTAATATATAAAAATTAATATATTTTAAAAAACTTATTCATTAATAAGTTGACATTATCTGATTCACTTTATTAATGAGATAATATCATTTTATTCGTTAATATTATATAAAATCTGTATATTAATAATGTATCAAATATAAATATTTAATTATATTATATGAAATTGAAATATGCATGCTGGGTGCTGCATTATATGATTTTTGAACAAGTCAAATAAGTCTGGTTGGATTAAGAAAGTGGTAATTAAGTAATGTTATAATTACCTAGGATACCTTGAACCCAGAATTTCTTTCTGCCCGTATTTTCGCCAAGTGTTGTTATCCTCGGGTGGAACGTCAATGTTTCCTATCTGAGGAGCCGCTACTGTAATTGTGTTTTTCTCTTCATCATCCTTCCTGCTGCAACCAATAACAAGCAATAACTCTAATATCCAAGAAAGTGCTTGGAAAATGTTCTTTAATTTGCCTTTTTCCCAACTATTAAGTAATTATTTAAAGGTGTCTTTCTAAAGAACCAGTGGCAAAAAGTATTACACTAATGGAATTGCTCTTTTTTTTTTTTAAATTTTCCATTTTACTCAAGTTAATTTCAAGGAAAAATGATGGAAACGAATGGAACTCGGAAAGTTAATTTCTAACCTTCTTCGCGGTCGCTGCGATGAGGATGAAGAAGCTCTAGCAGAATTTGATACGTCCACTGCCTGGATCTCTCCTCCTATGCTGCTCCTCAATTCTGCAGAAGCAGCAGAACCAACACCACCCATTTCATTGATTTCTAATGGAGTTTTTCCAGCAAAAAGCTGCTGCTGAACCATGTCCATTGCTTGTGTAATAACACCACCATACATTAACCATTCCTGCAAATTGGGATCAGTCCGCAGCTGCTGCTGTGATGATGATGATGAATTCTGAGGTTGGCGGAGCAAGTGATGAGTAAACAAAGCCGGGTCTAGAGCATTTAAACGTTCCTTGGCAGTAACAAATATCTTTATGATATCATCGCAAGACTTGGAAAGGATCTCTGGCTGGTTGGCCAAATTCCCTAGGTTCGATTCAAGGTCTTTAGCTAACTTACAGCCATGAAGGATTAAAGAGAAGGTATCTTCCATGGTTTCAGGGTGTTTTTGCTTTTCTTTGGATTTGAACATAATTGAAGGAAATCTAAAATGGGATTTAAATGCAGACCTTTTTGGGGTGTTTCTAAGCTGCTGCGCCGTTCATACGAGAGAAAGAAATCAAGGAAAAAATTTTCAAAGTATTTTACGTTACTAATTCTACACGGTACAAGAAAAGTAGAAAAAAGAAGTTTGAAAATGACCAAGTCTGGGTCTCCTTTGCCCTTCAACCATCCTAGGCCCCTTTGAGAGTTGACAGTCTTCCTCTAGACCTTGCCTCATTGAAACTGCCTTCGGGAGAATTTTCTTCGATTTGCCCATTAATTGGCTTTGTATTAATTTGGAGTAAAATTTCCTCTTATGGGTTCAGCTTTGGGTCGACGGAAGGAAGCAAACATACGAGTAATTTCATTCTTTAAAAAAAAAATAAAAATTTGTGGTCCTTTGGGCTTGAACCCTTCACCTTTACGTCATGGGTCTTGACCCGTTTACCATGCCAGAGAACACACATGATGAGTCGTGGCACATGCCCCTGGAATTTAAGGTCAATATTACTGATTCCCTACGTCCCATTATATCACACAAAGGCAAGTTAAATACAGAGACAATAGTCAAATAAAGTGATCTACTTTTCATTGTATAAAATTAAAGTTATAAAATTTTAAGATAATATTATTAAAAGGGATTACGTGATAAGAAAGGTCTATTTAATAATTTCTCCTCTCATAAAGATTTTGGGATGTTTTGGAAAATTTTTAAAAAGTGATATGGCTTTTTTTATTTGATCAAATCCTGTCGTGTTTTTTTTACCACTCATATGTTTTTACTTTTTTTTTTTTTTTACACGTTAGAGAAAGAGGGATTCAAACTAATTTTTTAATGATTTTGACCCAAGATTGAGCTAAATACTCAAAGTTTGGAAGTTCTTACATCTTATTTACCGGATTATTATCTTTTCTAAACTTTTTTCATTTAGATGACATGACATGCACTCAAGGGGAGTTATGAACCCCAAATGATGCTTATGCAAGTCAATAATGTTGATCTTGCAGACAAAGCCTTATGCCTTTGATTCCAATAATAGGCTTAACTATTTCAGCCGGTTGGCTCCGCTGGTCAGATAGAATGCAGGGAAATGCTCTTAAGAAACAAACATGGAGTAGGCATCCAACAACTAGGGAATTTATGACTTGTAATGATCGATGCTTTTAATGTATCAAGATTAATTTTATCTACGATTTTATTTCAGGTTCCTTGGTTTGATGGTGACACTGTAACGACCACGGTTCGCCCTCCAGCTGCAAGGATGAGATATTGCATTGCTAGATTGCCACAGTACTAAATACTTCACATGCGCCGCTTTACTAGGAACAATATATATCTTCAGAGAAAAGAACCCAATATTAACATTGGAAATATTTAGTATTTGTTTGATCCATCTAAATCTGGAATGTAACTCAGTATATCTTATATCTCATGGCATTGGTCCTAGCCTGGTTTTTGTCACTTTATACTATAGTTACTTATGCCATGTTTAATGTATAAAATTATTATTAAATAAATTAAAATAATATTATAAATAAGATTAGATTTATGTTTAAATTGATTACAATTATATATTTATCTCAAAATGTTTATTTTGGTATAGAAATTTTAAAGGGTGGCTTCCTAACACCTTAATTACTAATCAGCTACGTTTATACTGTATAGTTAGAATAGTAAAACTTTGGTCATATGCTTAAATAGGAATGGTTTTTTTATTTTTGGCCAAAAAATAGGAACGGGTTTTCAGATGATAATAACATCTTCCTTTTTAAGTTTGTGTGACAAACTGTTACAAGTTTAAGTATGAAGTTGAAATTAGATGCGTAAATAATTCATTAATATTCGTAAGTTATTTTGATTTGATTCGAATCAAATTTAAATTCGATTTGATTATTATCAAATTAAATTTGAGTTCAAATAATTTAACTTATCGATCAAATCAAATTTGAATATTTTTATACTCGATTTAAATAATTCGTAAGTTTAATCGAATTTTTATATTTTAATATATTTTAATTAATAAAAATATTTTAAATTCGAATTCTAATACAAATAATTAAGTTTTTAATCAACAAAAAATTAAATTTATTTTTATATATTAATTGAGTTTAATCGAATAAACTCGAGTAATTCGATTTTCGTATCGAATCGAGTTTAAATTTAAAAAATAAAATTCGATTGAGTTCAAATTGATACAATATTTTTTGATTGAATTAAATGAATAAAATAATCTTGTAATTGATACTAATGCTAGCTTTTAAAAATATATGCTAGCTATTAATCCAAGCAATTTCATTGTGATTTTGTGATGATACAGCCATTGAAACAACATTGTATTAATATAATGATTTGTTATTTTCAGGGGGATAATAATACGTGTAGGAGTGATCACGTTTTCAATTTGAGATTTATAGGGAACCCAAATCAAAACAAAGAAATTACAAGGAACAAAATAAGAGAAATTTCTTAAATCTTTCGAGAACCTTATGGACTGGACGATAATTGAGCCCATTTGGCCTAGCATGCAGCATTGAGATGGAAGAGAAGCAGGGAGAGAGCGTCGTGAAACCGCGAACCACAGAATCAAAACGATGTCTATTTCCTGAATATTACTATTAGCAATAAAAAAAAAATTGAACCTTTATTCTTTCTTCAGGTCATTCATGGTCATCATCATCATCAGAAGAAGAGGAAGATAAGAAAAAGATGTTCAATTTCTTGAAAGGAGTGGTTGGCGGATCTGGAACAGGGCTCAAGGATCTACCTTACAACATCGGGGGTCCTTACCCTTCCGCTTGGGGCTCTTGGTCTCACTTTCGCGGCACCTCCAACGTTGTATCTTCACTCTTCTTCTTCGGATTCTCCTTTTTCTGCTTTCTATCAAATTAATTCAACCTTAATCACATTGTTTTTAGGATGATGGATCTCCGGTGTCTATATTTTCTCTTTCCGGAAGTAATCCGCAGGACGGTCATTTAGCTGCTGGTCGAAACGGTGTCAAGCGTCTTCGAACTGTAACTGCTTAAACTTATCGCCTGCATTCCAATTGTTTTCTCCATGTTCCGCTATTGCTTTCGCTACTTGCATTCCTAAAATTTGTTACTATTAGTTTCACTATATTTGTTTCATTCAATTCGTGTCTATTTGTAATCTAACTAACAAGATTAGACTTTTTGTTGTTATTTCTTCAAAATTCATATGCTTTCTATACAAAACACATCATTTTGCTTTTCGCCTTTTCTCTTTAGAAGCAAAAAGCTGGTAAAAGTCTCTGTTGTCTTAGAATAGTTGCTGGATTCTGGAACTTGTGATAAGTTTTCTGCTCCTTTTACAGGTGAGGCATCCGAATATCTTGTCATTTCTTCATAGTACTGAGGTTGAAGCTATTGAAGGTTCTGGTACAAAAGTTACCATCTATATTGTCACAGAGCCGGTTATGCCATTGTCAGAGAAGATCAAGGAACTAGGTTTAGAAGGTACACAAAGGTATATCCTCTTAACTATACTTATCCGCAGAATGCATAATATACATTTTAGTTTCTAACATTGGAATTAAATTATGCCCTTTTTGAAATTTATTTTTCCCCTTTTTATGCAATCATACATAGAAGATCGTGAACATTGTTTGTTGCTTAAACCTTAATAATTTTAGATTATGATTTTCTTTTATTGTTAGGGATGAGTATTATGCCTGGGGGCTGCACCAAATAGCTAAAGCTGTTAGCTTTTTAAATAATGACTGCAAACTTGTAAGTATTTCAAACTAGGGTTGCAATTTTAGATCTTTAGTAACTGAAATTTCAAAAATGCTTAGTTATTTAATATTCTAAATGACATCAATTTTGTGACTGTACATTTAGCCTTTATCTGACCTGATTGCTGGTAAAAGTTTCAGTTATTATATATTAACTGATGTTGTCAAGAGATTGAGCAATTTGTATAATGTGCTTAGGGTTAAGCTATTAGTGAATTCGGTCACCCATGCATTTATACACACAGAACCCTGTTTGCAAGGTAATCAAAGGATTTTCTTCTTGCACTTGAATTGATCCTGATCAAGTGAGAGCAATTAGCAGCTGATGTCTCTGGGAAATTGCTCTACATTTAAACTTAGACTGCATATAGTCACAGAATATGATTCTATGGATGTAGCATAAAAGAATCAAATTGTGTGCTTGTAGTTTTTGTTTCCCTTAATATTAATCAAACCAGTCATCATTTTAATATGGACTAATTGTTCCTATTACTATTATTTTTAAATTTTATTTGTTTCTTTGGAATTTCTTTTCACTGTAAATGTTGTACAATTGTTGCATACATAAATACAAAGATGTTGACTGGAATCATGTTGAAATAAATTGCATTTATGGAAACTATGCTTAGTGCCCAGCATGCATGAGAAGAATATGCAAGCCTTTCCGTTTAGTCCACTGCGAATGTAAAGTTTGAATATTATTTGTTTCCATTCAATTGCTTGCACTTGGTTTGAGGTTTTTCTATTGCATGTGTGGGTCATTGATCTAAACTTTATCTGTAGAAGCTGCTGATAAGGCTGGACTTTAATCCACTCTTATCTCTTTCAAGATAACTTTTTTGACTAGCTTTGGATGGTACAGGTTCATGGCAATGTTTGTTTGGCGAGTGTTGTTGTAACACAGAGCTTGGACTGGAAGCTACATGCTTTTGATGTTCTATCTGAGTATGACGGGACCAATGGAACTGCTACAGGACCAATGCTGGTAATGCTATGACATCTATATTATTATGATCTTCAAATTCAAGTAGATATTTTAGTGGAATGATTTCTAAATATCTCCTCTAAGAACAGCCAAGTTCTTTCTCAATAGATTATAGATGATTAGAGACACAACCGTTAAAAGTAACGGATAGACCATATGAAGTGAAGTTGTTTCAGTCCTCCTGCTTAGTTACATTAGTCATTAGATTTTGGCTTTGGAATTATTTTTAGGTATTAAATTCAGGATAATTGCAGCCTATCTAATTTTTCACAGCGTCAACTTTTCACAGGTGAAATGTTTCATTCAATTGTAATACAAAATTTTTATTATGTGCTTGCTATGTTATATATTTTCACTTTGCCGTGGTATGCTATGAAATCCATTCTAGCAGACCTCCCTCTCTCTCTCTCTTTTCCTTCCCAAGACTCTCAAGGTTAACTTTTCAAAATTTTTTTTTTTTTGAGACTGCCTCTGCATTGTTGAATTTAATTCTGTGTTTGTTTCCATCAGCAATATGAATGGCTTGTTCAATCACAATACAAGCCAATGGAGCTGGCAAAGTCTGACTGGACCATGATCAGAAAATCTCCACCATGGGCTATTGATTCTTGGGGTTTGGGTAAGTTTGTATTGTTGTAATAAATCAGGTGGGTCAATGAGTGAGCACTTAATTTGTGCTAATTCTTTGAGCATCCAGTTCGTATCACATAGATATCTTGGTGTATTTCATTATAATGTTTCATTTGGACCATAGGACGTTTCCTGGCTTGGGTTTTCTTATAAATTTTATGTTCTAGTCGATACTGGCTGTTATTCATGTCTGTTAGACACCAGTATTGACCTGAGTGCTTAGCTTTTGATGTTCATTTGGCTATGCTGCTATGGGGCATTAATTTGCTCGTGGTTATAAGTTGATTTGTTTTAAAATTTCAAAAATCTTTTCAATGGTCTTTCATGTGCACTTTTAATTAAAACAACATTCTGAAAAAGTGTATTCATGTATGCTTGTATCTGTGTATCTTAAGTGCACCAATGAAAAGAAAGATAATAATCATTACCTATCTGTGATTTGGTCATTTTCAGTTGTTTATCTGATAATTTATTTTTGTGTCGTTTTCTATATGATTCTCTATATAAGTGAACATTTTATTTAATTGGATAGGATGTCTTATTTATGAGATTTTCTCCAGCTTGAAGTTGGGAAAAACCGAGGAGCTGCGCAACACTGCTTCTATACCAAAGGTTTGTAGCTCTTGTTATGATGATTACATCCTACATACCAGTTATGTCAAAATGTGTGTAGTGTACTTCAAATTAATGGCTATTACTATCGTTTGCATACCTGAGTGGCTCTTGCATGGTGCTCGTAGGGTGCTCCATTTTGATCCCAAGGTTCTTTTTCATATTAATCTGCCTACTTTCTTGTCTCACAGTCTCTGCTTCCAGATTATCAGCGGCTCTTGAGCTCCATGCCTTCTCGCAGGTTGAATACATCAAAGCTTATAGAAAACAGTGGTAAGTGCCCTTCACTATGAGCCTATTGTAGTTTGCTAGTAGTCTCAGAGGTCTATTAAAGCAGTCTGCTTTATAAGCAGGAGATTTATCTTCCATTCTTGGACCAACTACACCTAATTGTTGACCTCTTTGGAGTGACATGGATGTTCTTTATGCTTGCGACAGAGTATCTATGCTATTTCTTGATTATGTTCTTCTTTTGAGTGGAATGAAGGTTCATTTATTATCCTTGCTGAATTAGTCTGAACCATTTTCATGGGTATGATGGTTTTATTCTATTATTTCTATACTGTGGTACTTTTTGTTTGAGGCTTAATTCTACTTTTTGAGCGACAATTGAAACTTTTTATGAATATATAGCCTTTTAGTTTTGGTTCTTACTATCTTGTGGGAAGCATTGGGAGATAAAAGTGGATAGCAGGTTGATGAAGAAGATATCATAAATGTTCTAAACTCATCCCCCTACCCCAACAAAAAAGAAAAAGGAGACAAATGAAGGTCTGAATTTTAGTTGTGTGAAGTCTTCCTAAATAAGTTGGAGATTGAAGGATTTTGAGTATGGCTGTCTTGGGTGATGATTTGTGGTGATGAATGGAGATGGCACACTTTATTGGAAGTAAAGTTATGTTGGACACTTTCTTCTTAGAAACAGGGATCTTGCAGTTCCTCATGATTGTAATAATTAATTTTTTAATCAGAAGGTTCTGTCTGGAGCTACCTGTTTCATCTGGTGCTTCTGTTTAGTTCTTTTGAAGTCTGCTTTTTGAACTCAATTCCATCTCATATTTTTTCTGTATATATAATCTTTTTTCCATGTTCTTCCACCACCATTGCATTTGTTTCCAAAATTCCTTTTTCCTGTCATGTTTTGGCCTTGTGCTGATACCACATCCTAAAATGCTTTTATTGTCAGAATATTTCCAAAATAAGTTAGTCAACACAATACTTTTTATGGAAATTCTTAGTTTGAAAGACAGCGTTGAGAAGGATACTTTCTTTCACAAACTTCCTAATTTAGTGGAGCAGCTTCCTCGCCAAATTGTGCTGAAGAAGGTACAACTTTGAGATTTGAGTATGATATGTTTGCAATGACCAACTATACATAATTTGATCTGCCAATTTATGATTTCATAATTTGCTTTGCAGTTACTTCCTTTGTTGGCCTCTGCCCTTGAATTTGGTTCTGCTGCTGCCCCTGCTTTGACTGCACTGTTGAAAATGGGTTCTTGGCTTTCAGCTGAAGAATTTGATTTGAAGGTCATACTCCTGTTCTTTTCTTTTTAATTTATCCATATGGTTTTATGTTTGATTTAAAGATAAAAATTGAGTCTGTGTTTAAACATGTAAACTTCTGCATTACTTTTGGCTGCCTGGATAATATCATTGCATCACCTTGCAGGTACTGCCCACAATTGTAAAACTTTTTGCTTCAAATGACAGAGCCATTCGAGTTTCTCTCCTCCAGCATATTGATCAATATGGAGAATCTTTATCAGCTCAAGTTGTTGATGAGCAAGTAAGTATCTACGATGAAGTGACTTTTCTTCTTCCCGCATTCAAGCAGATTTTAGTTGATTCAAACTCCTGATATTATAGCAAATATTAACTTTTGATTTGAATTTTTGTATATAGGTCTACCCCCACATTGCTACTGGATTTGCAGACACGTCTGCATTTCTCCGGGAATTGACTCTTAAGTCGATGCTTGTTTTGGCTCCTAAGGTATGATTATGTTATTCCTGGTAGCAGCCACGTTACTTGGACTTCTATTTGCCCTAACGTACCTGTGTCAATCTCATATTGGACAAATCAAAGTACACACACATTTGTGGCTATGATCCTCTAAATATAAGGAAGAACTCACAAAGAATTGACCATGCTTTGTATTGGGCAAACACCAGCTTCAACACTTGAACCGAAGAGTAGGTAATAACATAGGGTAGCATGACCCTTTTTGGTGATTAGTATTTGTTGTCACGTGCAAGGCATGTGAATACTTGTTTATTTTTAAATAATAATTATATATTAAATATGTAGTTGTATATTGTACACATATTTGAAATTAATAAAATGCATATTGACATGTAAAGTTTGTCTCATGCAAAATATTTCAGATTAACATCAGGTTCATTATGTTTAACGTTAATGTCTAATTAAAACTCTGAAGACAAAGATACTTTAAACAATAATTATATAGTCATATATCGTACAAATAATTGAAATTAATAGAGTGCATGTTCTATGTAAAGTTTGTCTCATATGTATTAAATATACGTTAGATTAACATAAAGTTCATTACTTTTAATGTTTCATTTTTTTTATTTATCAAATAATTTTATTTAATGAAAGTCTTTCAATGGAAGTTAAGGTCTTATTTATAAACTGAATAAATCTTATTAATATTTATAATAAAAAATTAAAATGGCAATTTAGAAATATAATGAACATAGATGTCCATTTTCATCACTTCAAAAGTTTCCGAGCATCCGTGCTTTTATAAAATGTTACAACAGATGTTTCAGACTTTCTACTGTTTGTTGTTTTGAAGTTCCACCATGTTCAGCCTAAGCCTTGAAAATTGAGAATTCTTTCTTAGCTCTTCATCTGTCTTCTAAAGTTTTCATTGTAGTCAAGTCATATCTCTTTGAAGAGATTCTTTCTCATTGCCAGCCATTGATGTAATTCTTTTATGTTATTCTTCTGGACATTGACCTTTTTATTTTAAAAAAAGAAAAGAATGTATATATATTGACATATTGAAGTTACTCTTCTGTTTTTTACAAGCTTGCAATGTTATGCACTTAGTATACAAGGAAATTTGTAAAGTTAATAACTTTTCATGATTTGACTGTAGAGATGGTCAAAAGATGGTTGCAAACAATGTGGAAACGGCTTTCTGTAACTAATTGTTTTCCGTGGAGTGGTTTGGTGTTTTCTGTGGAGTGGTTTGGGACAAAGTAACCGCTACTAAAATTAGGGTCTTTGGATGAGTGTGAATAGAAGAATAGAAAAATTGAGAAATAAATTCCCTATTGTATGCTGATGGTCTTATCAATTTTTGGATGTGAACAAAATTAGTACAACAATGTTTAAGAAGGTCTTATTGTGTGCAAAGTTCAATGGTTTTATTTATGTTGAAAGTGTGTAAGTACAATGGGAGAGAGAAATTTATGAAAAAGGGAAAAAAAAAAGAACTCAAGGTTGAGTCGACATGAGCTTGTGATTTGAATTCCCCTATGTTTGCATGTGCATCTTGCAATCATTTTTCATTCTTCATAACATTGAAGCTTCTCGAAATATTTCTATTTTTTTATGTAGAATTGTGATTGTGAGTCATTGCTAAGTGTTGCTTTGTCTTACTTTTATTGCAGCTTTCACAACGTACTATGTCAGGCACTTTATTGAAGTATCTTTCCAAGTTACAGGTATGCATCACATTTCACAATTAATGTTCTATCATCTATGTTCTTTTCTGGTTATTTTTCAAATTATTACTATTAAGTTTCTCATTTAATTTTTTTGAGTATTTTTTCCTATATTAAAATCATTTTGTTCTTTATGAACTTTTACATTGGGGCAATGCTGGGCAGGTTGATGAAGAGCCTGCGATTAGAACAAATACCACCATATTACTGGGAAACATTGCAAGCTACCTAAACGAAGGGGTTAGTAGAATCTAGGCCAATCCTTCTTGAGTATTTTGAGTTACCTGACATTCTCATCTGAGATATTAGCATTTTGTGACATGATCCTCTTTCTTCAACTCGTCTGTTTCTTGTTAAAGTTTAATTAACTACCTTCTGTTGAAAATTTTCATCTATTGGTTAACCTAAAATTGCAGACGCGAAAGAGAGTTTTGATTAATGCATTTACAGTCCGTGCATTGCGTGATGCTTTCTCTCCTGCCCGAGGAGCAGGTATATGTGTTTATTGCTAGTTCCTCATATTCTTGGTGTTGGAAATGCTTTCTTTGATTTTCAAAGCAATTGTGTTCTTGGTTTTCTAGGTATCATCAAACTAATGTGAAGTTATGTTGTGGCAGGAGTTATGGCTTTGTGTGCCACCAGTTCTTATTATGATGTTACTGAGATTGCAACTCGGATTCTTCCAAATATCGTTGTACTTACCATTGATCCTGACAGGTTATGTTATTGTTGAACGGTTTATTTATTGTTGTCTTTTTATTGCTATCTCTCAGTGTACATGAAGAATGTGCTCTCTTGTCTTTTAAACAGTGATGTAAAGTCAAAGGCATTTCAAGCAGTTGATCAATTTTTACAGATAGTGAGGCAATATAATGAGAAGGTGAGCTTTAAGATGCTATTTCCTCTCATCTAGCTTTAAGATGCTTTTTCCAGTGAATTTAGGCAAATGTGAACTGACTGTAGTTTTGTTGCTATCAAGCACAGAATTAAATGATATTCCTATATCATACATTTATCTTTAATAAATTATGCTCCTCCATCATACGTATATCTTTAGCTTTCACTTGTTTTCTTGATCAGCATTCTAATAAATTTAGCTTAAAATTCCCATCCTTAATGAAACAGTTTCAGCACTTGGTTTGTAGATTTTAAGCAGTAAATCATGATTTGAACCTGGCTAAAACTTCTTGATATCTGGTGTTGCTATAAATCGATGCAGCTGCATACATCCTAGAATTTTTTAATTATAATTTTATGGCCTTCATGTTTCAACCATTTGCTGGCAATCAGTGTCTGGCCATGTTTGGTTGGTAACATTGTATTAGATGTATTTCAAGCATGCAGGCAACATGTAGTTAATTACGTCTACCTTTATTCAAAATATATCCTGTTGCTTTTAGGTGCTTATCTCTCATCTTTATATTATTCTTTATCTTATGTGTTAGTGTGGATGTTTTGATTCAGCTAATACTGAAGGCATATCTAACATTATGGTATTAGTATCATTATCTATATTGAACTATAATATCTTTATACATGGGTAAAAATTTTGAAATCTGAACATTAATGGGATGTTTTAAGAAAAATTTTCTATTGTCTATGGTATGGTATTTTGTTATGCTGATGCTTTTTCACTCTGGTTATTTACAGAGTAATGCTGGAGATATCGCTGGTGCTGCAAGTTTAGGGATCTCATCAATGCCTGGGAATGCTAGTTTACTGGGGTAAGTTGAGAATTTTTCTGGTAGGAGGGTCATATTGATTGCTATCCTGCTACGAGAGGGACCACATGTAAACAGTGACCATAAAAACTTTATATTTCAATTTGTCTCCCTAAAGGTGTATTAAATCTTCTAGGCTCGCTTAATTAGTTAAATGATTTATAAACACATGTCTAAAAAATTTTGTAGCCACTTGATAGGTTATGTTGGTTCCTTTTGCCAAGGGTATAGTTTCGGGTGTTGATTGCTAAGTTTCTGACTTTGCAGATGGGCCATGAGCTCCTTGACTCTTAAAGGTAAACCTTCTGATCAAACTCCACTTGCTGCAGCTAATTCTGTCACACTTGCAACTACCACAACCTCTACAGCCAGCTCAGGTATTTCTTGCAATTACTTATAAGAATTGGTACTTATTTTTTGGAAATGAAGTTAATACCATGCTGCACTTTTGGTCTTTATTTTTGCCTGATTATATGTGGTTTTGTTCATTCAAAATTCCATCTCTAATGTTGGTTCTCTGTGACTGTCTTAGGACTAATAGAAACTCTAAGTACAGCACCAGTCCACTGTGTAAGTTCCGGTACAGACTTTGCTGATCAATCCATGCCTGCGTCCCCTACTTCAACTGATGGCTGGGGAGAAATTGAAAATGGTATTCATGAAGAACAGGACAGTGACAAAGATGGATGGGATGATATTGAACCCCTTGAAGAGCCAAAGCCGTCTCCAGCCCTGGAAAATATTCAGGCAGCTCAGAGGCGTCCTGTGTCACTACCAGTTTCACAGCCTAAACCACAAGGTAGTATTATTGTCCATTCTATAGTGAAATTTAGGAGTCAAGTTTCTAGTCTTAATGTTAATGGTCCAAGACCAGAAAAAATTGACAAAAATAACTGTAGATGATCTGGATTGCACTGAATCAGAAATCTGTGTCATTATTTAAATAGTGGGCTTTTTTTATGTACATATAGTTTTATTGGTCATCTTTTCTCATGTATATTGGTCCTTAAGTCTTTCTAGATACTTGTTTAATAAGATATTTGGGACATTTAGAAGATGTATGTTTTGAGTGATTCTTTTTGTTTCTTTGCTTTAGCAGCTACAAGTTTGCGACCAAAAAGTACAGCGAAGGTGACGGAAGACAAAGATGATGACTTGTGGGGTTCTATAGCTGCTCCTCCTCCAAAATCTTCTTCAAAACCATTGAATGTTAAAACAGGTGGAGCAGTTGATGATGATGATCCTTGGGCAGCTATTGCAGCTCCCCCTCCTACAACCAAGGCCAAGCCTTTGTCAGCAGTAAGAGGCATAGGAACTAAACCTGCTGCTCTCAAATTGGGTGCACAGAGGATAAACCGGACATCCTCATCTGGGATGTAAATTACACGCAAAAGAACACAGATGAAGGAAAAAAAAGATCAGGTCTTGTATATTTTCCCATCTGGTGACCGGTTTCACATTAAAATTTCATGAATCTTTGTCACCAAGTTGTATGTGCCACTTTGCTCTGGTATATCATTTGATTTGTAATGTCATTCTTGCTTTCACAAAATCTTGCCTTCTTTTTTCACTTTTATTATAAAGGAATCTGGCCTTTGGAAGACTGGTATGCAGTTTTGATCTTGTATTAGGTAAGGAATTATAACAGAGGTTGTAAACGAATCTTAGGTGTATTCCTTTCTAAGAATAATGGAAAATTCTCTGATATATCAGTTTCTGTTAACTTTTTCGTACCAATTAAATTTGTGGCTCTAAGCTAGGGTTTAATTTTGTTCAACAATTCTCCTTAATATTTGCACTTTTGTGTGCCATGAATGTCTGTTGTTGTAGCTTGAAGTACCAATTGTCTTTTGTACTGTAATGCCAGGGTCAAAACGCAAACAGCTGAGTCTGCAATTCATTCTCGCTCTTGCTGTCGCATCATTTCATTCACATTTTTGTCATTATCAATTGTTAGTTACCAAACCGGGTCTCAGCTGAAAGTTGTAATCAAAAGCTTACAATTACAGGGCCTGAAAATCAGATGATGTAAAAAGGTAAAATCCCCATGGTAAAACGAGGAGTCGAGGAAAATCAGAAATTGGAGTGCATTAGGTAGCCCCACATTCTTAATGTTTCTGAAGCCCACGCAGGGAGGTAGGAAGGAAATTGCATATTTTAGTTTTATGCAAAGCTCAGCTTCTTTTCACATCAGCTGCTGCATTCATATGCATTCCATTGATTCTATTTTCACAAGAAGGCTCAACTTGCCAGGAATTAGATACATGAAGTTAGATAATTCGAATGATATTTACATGAGAGACAAGGCAAGAGTGGTGGTGGGCCACAATCATATCCCAGAGACTCAAATGTGCTATTTTGGTTTGCCAAGCATAACATCTTTAAAAGTTAACACTTTTGCTAATACAGAACTTTCGGCAAGCTGCTTTTCATGACCTTCGGGGCATGAAAAGAACAAAAATTGCTTATGATTAACAAGTATCAAGCTAACCCCTTAGTATTTCCGACTTGGTGATTTCGATTATTTGAGCCTCCCCCTCCTCAAGCTTCTCCAATTCCTTCACCATTTGCCAATGTGCCAATGACAGACTGGTTTCTCCAAAACTTGAGGATACCAGGCGGGCCATTGTTAACCATCTGCAAATCATAAGAGTTTTATTTTTGTTTAATGCTACATCGAGAATAGAATAGAATAGAATAGAATGCTAATATAGCATATTATTACCATAACTCTCTTTCTTACCAGCTAAAATCTCGACTGCCCAAGCTCCGATCTGCTTGTCTTGCTGCAACCAAGTCATCTTCTACCACCCATGAGTAAACATCCATGAGAAAAAGGAATTATAAATACATCAAGACCTCCCTTCGAAATATAAAACTTTCTAAAATGTAGAGGCGCTGCAAGTGTTCAGCCAGCAATTGCACATTGGAGAATAACATGTTATAAGAAATCAAAGTCAATCTAATCCATACCTTTTGCATTTCTGACCCAATGGATCGCGGTAATGATCTAATAGTAGCCAAGTACCATCTCCATGCTTCCAGTGCTTCTGCGACTGGTATTTCGGAGGATTCGAGATAAGAAGGCTGAAAAGGAACTACTACATCAGCAGGAATAATGTTAGATTTCCCTTCAGAGAATAAAGCTTGCTGTAGAACTCCAGGAATCAATCTGCAACATTAACAATGTGAAGATATCATTAAATACGGAGTAATTGATGTTTGCTAGTTGCTTCCAATTGATTGAAGGCAGTAACATTCCCTAGTTACAGGAATATGAATAAGGATACCTACTTGCTTGATAATCCTTTTTGGGGGCCAGAGAGGCAGTATTTAGACATTTCAGTGTGAGAGGTACGCAATGCGTGAATGGTAGAAGGTTTTTTTGACAGCTTGGCTAAGTTCAGTGCCAAACACAGACACTTTCTTTGCTTAAACCTATTAGATTTAGTGACAGCTTCCTCATAGCAGTTGTCAAAGCTTATACTGTACATCATGAACTTCTACAAGAGTAAAGCATGTCAAGCTACAAAAACCTTTACCATACAACAATGGAAATTCAACATTTCAAGTAGTTTAGTTTGCTTTGTTTTGTTTCGTTTGGTTTGTTTATTTTTACATTAGCCAAAATTAATAAAAAAATATAATTTGATTGGTTTGAATATTTTCTGTTTTCCAATTTAATAAATAAAATCTCTCGTGTAAATGCAATGTAAAAGGTTACGATTTACAAGCTATGTCCTGCTAATTGCAATTTTGAACAACAAAAAGGTGAAGCAATCCAAAGTTTTATTGTTTTATCCTTAATAAGGAATGGATTGATAAAAAAAAAAACAAAGACTTTTCCATCTATAGAATGTGTCAACACATCCAACTTATGTATGAATAACTATAAAATAAAATCTCATTACAAACTATAACCTATAATATATATATATATATATATATATAATCATCTTGAGAATAATCTAGTGGAGAAGTTTCCAGAGTTAGACTTGTCCAAGCATGCTACATGAATATATCTTCCAAGCTTGTCTCTTTGCCTTGCCTCACCCCCTGTATCTTTCTTGCACACCTTGCATGTTTTGTCTACCCATCCTTCTTCCGCATATTCTCTATCCACTGCCCAGTGTTTAAAATAGATAAGTACAAAGAAAAAAAAAAGAATAAAAAGCTCAGAATTTGTGATGGTACTGTTGAATGAAGCAATGCATTTGGCTGACTAATTAATCTGATCACTTTAAGAATCTTTCAAAGCTACACATTTTCATATTTATACCAAGAGAAATATTTGCATACCCTCAATATAGGATTTGAAGAAATCCTTGTATGTCCCTCCAATTTTCCTTCTCAGAGCCCCATTGTACAACAAATCCCATGCAGTTATACTGGCTATGAAACAAAAATATTATTGATTAATTTTGCAGAGAATAATTAAAAAGAAAGTCCTATTAATTACCTGTTCCCTTGACATTCTCCCACCAGTCCTGGTGGCTTCTTTAGCCTCCTCCAGAAGCTCAGCATCCTTTACAGACCTAACTTGAGAGAAAACAAGGGCCTCTGTTACACTGCTAAACATAGATTGCTTGCTCTTTTTGGGCTCTTCTTTCTCACCATTCTGTTGTTTAGCTGACACTCTAAAAGTTAGAGCTCCAAGTACTGAATCTATGGGTGCAAACATGCTGTGGAAGTCCAACATGTGGAGGGCTACTGTTTTGTGAAGGTGACAAAGGAAGAGTCCTCAGTCCCATGGTTGCTTCCTTTGGCATAGAAGTTGGCAACCACCTACCAATGCTCTCCTTGAGCGGACTGCTTTGTTTACACTTGGGTCAAACATATATAACATATGAAACCACAAATATCTTCACAAAAATTTTATGGTCAGTAGAAAACCGAGTTTTTTTGTTTTATATGTTAGTTCTGCTACATATATGTCTTCTTCTGCTACCATTTGGAGGAAAACAAGGAAAGATTTGCACCTTTAGGACAACTTTAAGCAAATTAATATTCCCCCAAGGATAAGTAAGGTTCGCAAGTTCTGATTTCAGAACTCCAGATATCTGATTCAATAATCCCGCTCCATCCGCAAGTAATTAATCAATGTGATGAACAAAATTTTCTGAAGGATTTTGTTAATATCCACCAATGTAAATAGACTGATTGAAGTAAGATTTTCACTAAATTTACATGATAGTAGTAGCTAAGGAAATATAGATTGATGAGACACCACATTTGGTAAGATGTAATTGCAAGTTGTCAAGACTCTGACATGCAATTTGAGAATGATGCAAGACTTCTACACTCTCGTAATACTAAATTCATTTCTCTATTGCATCAGACACATATATATGAAAGCAGGTGAAACTCACTTAAACAAGTTAATCTACAGGTACGCCTCTTTTACTTCATCTTTATATGACACAAAGCTACAAAAACAACTTTACGTGAGAAGCTTACACCACATAAACCATGCCAACCTCTAACAAAGACACTGGTGGCACCTTAAGTACCACATCTGGTCCCCTGCAATTCCTTCTCAAGAAATTGTACCCAAAATTAATGGCCAATCTCTTTAAAATAGAAGATCCTTGCTTTGCTCGAACATGTGAGTGACCTAAAATGAATGCAGTCCCGGCTTCTTGGGCTGCCAACAGATCTTCTAGCTCTTCTCGTAACTGCATCTCCATACCAGTCCGCACATCAGATTCGGAGTTATCATCAATGGCAAATCTAACTCTTCTTTCAACAGCACGCACAGGCTCCATCTCGATGACATCTGTTACACTATTTTCTGTTGAGAATCTAACAGATACACTTGCTGGTTGCTCACTTTCCTCAATCTCATAAGGTGGTGTGCAAGAAAATGACACCGTTCCAATCACAGCTAATCGACATTCACTTGATGATTCATTAGAGTGGGAAGCATCATCCTCAGTACAGGAATTGGTGTGCTGGCTTCGATGCCAATCATAGCGGATGAAATCAGCCAATCTTGCAACTAGTTCCGATTCAAAAGAATCAACATCCTGGTGTACATCTCGGTACCCATAACGAACAATGCACCTATAAGACCGATGAGAGTCAGGACCCACACGGCCTACAAGATAACGCTCAGCCGGGGGCACAAAAGGGACAGGTACTGATTTCACACACACAAAGACCAGGACACGGTGGAACGCAGGAAGATTGGTGACAAAACGAGAAAAGTTAGCAGGGATTCCTGAGGTGAGATCAGTAAAAACTAAGCCGATACCCGGCACTCGAGCAATTCCTAAGCTTGGACCCAATGCTAAAAGCCACTCTAGCGATACCTTATTGTGGACATCAAATTCATATTTCTTGATGGTAGCGTAATGCCATACAAACATGATTGTCATGAGGAAAAGGGCCAAGAGAATAGGGAGCCAAGCACCTTCTGTGAACTTGGTGAGTGAAGCTGAAAAGTAAAGCAACTCAATAGAACCAAAGAAAAGAAGAAAGAAAAGAGCTATAATAGGGGGTTTGTGCCAACAGAGGATAATAACCAGGGAAGTGAGGCTTGTCGTCACCAACATCACTGTCATCACTGCCAATCCTGAAACAAAAATGAACAAAATTGTAATGCATCAAACCTATCTATTTCTTCTAACATAAAAAGATCTTCGTCAAACCATTTTCTGCTGAAGTTTGATAAAGAGGTAGAGGCCTCGAGGGCCCATTGAGTAATCTTCATGGATTTCATGTTGGGAAGGAAATGGTTTTTAATTATATCTTAGGAAATCATTATCTGGGACACACGAAATTTCACCTTACCTGACGCATTTCCCATGTGTTTTGTGTCTCTAAATCCAATGGTCACAGCAATGCAGAGGATCATGAGCACCCAATTGATTTCAGGGATATAAATCTGGCCATGTATCTTGTCAGAGGTGTGTATAACCTTGACTCTAGGAAAACAACCAAGTGATTGGCTCTGATTGATAATTGAGAATGTTCCACTAATGATTGCTTGGCTTCCCACAACAGAAGCGAGAATTGCTACTATTAGCACAGGCCATCTCACACTTTCTGTACACAACATCATTAAGCAATCAACTCTATTTGTCTACAAACCATGCATGAATTCAGATATGTATGCAACAGAGTGATATTGCAATCCTTTTTAAGCTAGGTAGAAATGACACATCCAACCACTGTTTTATCTTTTGAATTTTTCTTAGCCCTTGGGGAAAAAGGGATAGGTTGGGGGTTTGGATGCTCAGACTTGAAATCTACATGTCCCTATTCATCAGTCAGCTTCCGACCATTTTTCTTGGTTTTGAAAACAGATGATGAGGAATATACCTGGAACTGAGACATAGAAACTAATCTGGTAACTCGTATTATGATGTTGAGATAAGTAAGCAGCTTGGCCCATATATGCCAATATAAGGGCTGGATAAACCAGAAAGGTAAAAGCAGTCTGCGGCAAGACAAAGGTTAAATTTCGTTGTAGTAGCCAGCTTTGAACTAACATGAATACGTAAGGCATTAAAACCAAATCAAAACTTAGAAGACGATTAATGTTAAGAGTTACCTGAATTGCAGCATAAGAGAAGTGACCAAGATCAGCAAACATTGCCTCCGAGCCTGCATTGATAATCAAGCATAATATTGGCATTCGCTGGTTGTCAGTTGTTACAATGAACCAAACTTAAGGTTATGGTATTACTTATCCATATCGATCAAGTTTCAACATGACTTTCAGATGGTCTACCAATGACTTGGATTGAAGACTAAAAATAAATGGATATGGTACAGAATTCTTTTTATCCAAATCCAAAGAAATTGTGGCTAGTATAATGGCCTTGCAAATTAGATCATGCGAAATGTTCAGCTCAAAATAATGGGAAAGCGTGTCCTGCCTTGAGTATTATGTGAGCAAAACTTTCAAATGTTACAACCTAGCCAGATGAGATTACGAAGGACATGGATATTCACTAGCAGGTTAACTCTAGGTAGCTCCACTTAGCCAAAAGATTTGATCTAGTATTGTCAGATAATGATCTTGTCACGACCATGAACCAACCTTAAACACAGAAAAAATCAACTTATGCCCCAGCACAGATTCTTTTGAGTAAGGAGATTACATTGAACCTATCAACAGCAAAGTGGACAAATGACACAATGCAACAAGAAATTTTACCATATGTATGCATGTTCCAAACTCACCTGTTATGCAGAGCAGTATGCCTCCCAAAGACATCCATCCACCTTTTCTTGTCTTCTTCAAGAACTTGAACATGTAATATGGAGAAAGAGCTTGATAGACATGCGGATTCCAGTGGATTATATTATATAAGCCAAGGGCACTGATACATAATAGCCATGTTAACACAATTGGAGCAAAGAAAAATCCGACCCGATGAGTACCATAGTGCTGAAGTGCAAAAAGACACACCAAAATGAAGCAAGTGATCGGAATAACTGCATCTGCAAATGAGGAAAGGAATTTCAGATGAAAAGGTAGCAAATTAGAGCAACGATAGGAATTAATTATGAATATGTCTAAACTAAATATAGCTACACATAAAAATAATTATTTTTTTGTTTTTTGAAACTGGCATGTAATGGAAGAAAAACAAGACCTTAGGATGGAAGAAAGTAAAAGACTAAATAATGTAGCTTATCTTTTAAAAGCCAACTTTGAAACAAAATGCTATGTTAATTAGTGTGGAAATCAGCCCCCATAGTACTGAAATAGATTGTGTGCTCAAGCATGAAGCTAGCCAAAATATTAAATCAACCATTCTGATGAAATGACAAAGGAGTGAATGTCTTATCCGGAAAACAATTTATGAATAGAATCATGTTTTCTTTCCACCTTAAGTATTGCAAATTCTGTATAAAAATACGACCATGTACACAATTCCTTCCAGGACTCTCATAACTTCAATATTTTCTTTGTTCTCTTACTTTATTTCGAAACACTTAAAAAAGCAACATTTGCCCCTCCATCAATCTCGAAAACCATAGCATTCCTAAAACAGAATGAAAGAGGAGTGGATAAGACCACAAGCAACGACAGGATATGGTAATTCCAGACCACAACTTGCTGTTAAATGGTCCCTGCAGGCCGACTGGCTTGTCTTTCATTAACTACATGAGAATAACAAGTGGATCTCCCTATCTATTTATCACTTGAAATGACACGAAGGAAGCACCAAGCTACTCCTTTAACTAATATAAATTGACCTATTTTGCTTAAATTCACAATGTCAACTTTGCTTACAAGGATAACCACAGTTCAAATCAAAGAAAGTAATTATGCGAAACAGCAAACACCATAAACCTAACACCTCACTCCTCTCTCCCAGGTTCTTTATCTGTCTCCCCAACAATGAACATGAACATTAGAGACTTCAATACGATTTAAATATGAGCACAAAATCTAAAATAGCAAGCTGAGGGGCTTACACTGGTGATGTTCGTTGGACATGGATAACTCGAGGCCAGACACAGCAGAGAAAACTACATATCCAAGAATATATTAATTAGTCGGTGACTGAGAAAAATCAGTTCCAAATTTAAGCAACTGACTGCCAAGAGGTTTACCAGAAATTGCTGGAGTGAGAACCCCATCTCCAATTACCATACAAGTACCAAGGAGAACCAAGGATAATAAAGCAGTGTGCAAGACCTTATGCTTCTCAAGGTACATTTTTACTCTTGAGCTGCTCTTTTTCTCTGGTGGGTGCTCAAGTTTATATGTAGAGAGTGCTTCATCAGCAACCTGTTTGTTGGGCAGAAGACTAACTTTTGCATGTCGGCATATCAGAGAATACAATGCAAAAGTACCTCCTGTAAAAATCAAAATCATGAATAAAAGGTTTCGATTTAATGGCTAAATGATATGCACAACACAATTGTTAAAATGCTTACCCTCTCCATTGTCATCTGCTCGAAGAACCACAAACACATACTTGAATAAGGGGACTAAAGTAAGAGTCCAGAAGACAAAGGATAGAACACCATAAATCTCTTCATTTGTCTCTGAATGTTGAATATCTTCAGCAAATGTGCTTTTATAGACATAAAGAGGGGAAGTACTCAGGTCTCCATAAACTACACCAAGGCTTTGGTATGCTAAAAGCAATGCGGTTTTCCAAGAATTCTTCTGTAACAAAATACCAGATTAGGCAACTCTCCTTGAAGTCAGCTAAGTTATTGAAACCATACCATGTAATTCAATTGATATAGTCATAAATCCTCCTACCATGTAATCTAAGTCTACCTATATCAAAAAACAAAAACTAAATGACCTATAACTTGGAATGGTTGATGGATATATGCATTTTTAAAATATAAAAGTTAAATACACAAACCTTTGAAGTATCCAAGGACTTCCCATACTGAAGATCCATGATAATTATGCCTCAATATTCAGCCTGAGTTTATTGCAAATGAACACAATTAGCTGCAGATTAAAACTGAAACAACATTCCAAATTTAAGTGGCGCAATCCATGACCATGAATTTGAAAGAAATAAAAAAAAAATTAAACCAATGGAATTTGAAGATGATATTTCCAAGGATATCCACGCAAATCCCTACTTTACACACCAGCAAATACAGGAGATAAAAAGCACGTCACATTCACCCACATGGCTTCCATACCTCTATAACATCCCTCACCAAACTCTTAGAAAACTATGTGCATCTTTAAAAATCTCACATAAAGGAAGAGAACAGGGAGCCAAGTTACACCCCAGATTCCAATTAGTACAAAATAAATGGAACCTTCGAAGGGATTGAAGCTCAACTACACTAGAATTATACAGCAGAATTCTTAAATACAGAAGGGCCCTCATTTTTTTACTTTGCATTTCTTTTATAGAAAAATACATTCTTTTTCCATTTTTTTTATTCTTTTTCTTTTTCTGGTCAATGAAAAGTGAAAGAAACTGATACTTCACTGTTCCTTAGTTTTCAATAAAAAGGCCAAACTTTGAACTCTCAGACAGTATTATCACATAAAGGACACAGGAGGAGAAGATAAAAACAAGCAGGAAAAACCAATGTACATCTAGCTGTAACATAAAACATATATATACACGCAAATGCAAAAGAGTTTTCAACCAGTATTTTTCTAGAAGGGAAAGAGAAGAGAACAAAATAAGAGCATCTTGAGTGATGGCAACGAGAAAGCACGATCACTTGATTCAACGACAGTTACATTTACAAAAGACTATATAATAGTATATATCACACCAACAACCAAACAGGTGCCCACGGAAATAAAGCTGATTTGAAGGACCATTTTTTCATGAGCTTATCAATATCACAATGTATTTACAATACCCCAAAAGACCACAACTTTCTTTTTCTCAAGTTCCTACCTAACTTAAAGATCCAAAAACTAAAAAAAAAAAAAAAAAAAAACCTACCAAACTTAAGCAAACCTTTCATTTTGTTTTGCGTGATAAAGCTGGGAAACTGTTTTTTGGCAGATAAAAAGCAAGGTAAAGTTGCTCTTATTATTATTTTCTTTTAAAGTAATGGGGTTTGGTAGTAACTTAAAAGCAAATGAAAGAAACCAAAGCCAATTTGCCTCCCCCCATTAGATCATTCAGAAATGGAACAGTAAATTACAAATGAGGACTATAGGTATCTGATGATTGATGGGGCATTGGGCAGCCCATGTGATTCAGAGAAGCCCCACAAGACAATCCAAATGCACTAACTCACTACTAGTCTTTCCTAACCCTTTTTATTACAGCATCAAAATCAAAGTCATCACTGCTCAGCTTTTTTTTTTTTTCCTTTCTGTTTTGAGACTCCTAGGTGGGACTACCCTTTTGCTGACCCACTTTTCAGAGAAGCCCCCCAAGACAATCCAAATGCACTAACTCACCACTAGTCTTTCCTAACCCTTTTTATTACAGCATCAAAATCAAAGTCATCACTGCTCAGCTTTTTTTTTTTTTCCTTTCTGTTTTGAGACACCTAGGTGGGACTACCCTTTTGCAGACCCACTTTGTCTATATCAACATTTTAGGCTAAAACAGCCTTTGGATTGCATCATCTCCCATCTTGCTACTGGGTCTACCCTTTACGATTGGCTGACTCCCTATTTTTCATCAATATTAAACTTCATTCTGGAAACAGCTGTAGGACCTCCCACAGATGACAGATATAACACCATTAATCCAACCCATAACAAAACATAAAAAAAAAAAAATCCTAACTTTGCTGAACCCCCCTCCCCCCCCTTGAACCTTTATTGAAACAAATAACTTAGTAGATATAGAGAAACTTACTCGAGTCTATCTTCTTTTCTTCTGGCAAATCAATGGCCACCAAATGGAAAGCTTGTTGCATTTAGCTCTATAGTCTAGACAAGCTCGGAACTTTTATTATAGTAGCCGATATATAAGAAAGGCCTATAACTATAAGAATGTGAAATGGTTTGATTTTTATGAAAGTAATGTTAGCAAGGAGTGGCTGTTTTGGATCGATTTGAAGGTTAAATGAAAAGATCAGAAGCTGTTAAAAATGTGTAGCAACCGACAATAGCAAATGTTGTTCTGTAAAAGGGTATAACACTTGGTATAAGAAAAGGAAATGGGAAGAGATTAGAGAACGTGGTGAGAAGCTACAGAGATATTTGATTCTGTGAAAATGGATTGGTAAAGGAGCATGCTTTCACTGTTTCACGTGAGCGGGAATATTGGCACTTAACAAATATAGCCTTTGGACTTTGGTCCTTTCCTTGTCATGTTCACTTCAAATGTAACTCCATGAGTACACAAGAGCCATCTGAACTGAATGACAGGAATGTTCTTTTTTTTTTTTCTTGCTTTCTTCATTTCATCCTATGATAAAATACTGTCCAGATTATAATCCAGGCCTCAGTTCTAGAGCATTAAACTTTCATTTTTTGGTGACGTATGACCCTATGCCGATCAATGCAAACTTCACACTATAATCAATTTCAAGCATGAAGAAAACTATAATATAGAATTTTCATTTAGAAAAATCAAGTAAAAGAAATAAATTCACGATTACATTAGATAATCTGATTAAGAAACTGTTGATTTTTCCTTCTCACATATATATGTTCTGTCCCCAATACCCGCTCCCCGTCACAGTAGAGTTTGATGCATTGTAGTATGATTTATACCAACAGATCTGAGGGTTTGAAGTCACATTCACAATTTGAAAGCAACAACTTAGCAGCCATTTATAGTGGGGTTGAGAAAGTGCATGCTGATGAGAGAAGCTTTGCCAGCAGGTTGGCTTTGGCACTTGGGGTAGGTTTAGACTAAAAGCAAAAGTTAAAAGCTAAAGGTGGTGTTCAATTCCAAATTGAGCACAAGTTTTGACAAATTTGAGATCAAAATAATTGATCAATGGCATTCTCATTGGTAGGTGAAACATGGTTCTCACTCAGTTTCAAATTACCTTATTTTTCCATTTGTAAATGGAATTTCTTTCTTGATATTAAGGTAAAAACAATCTTATAGCAAATAAGGGCATGAACTTGGGCTTAAGTTTTTCCTTTTTTCTAATAAAATGAAATTTATGGTTGGACTCTTTGAACAGTATTTCAACTCAAACTAATAATGTAATCAATGGAGAAACCTATCGCACCAACTCTCAAAATAAACTGAGAAAAGTTGGAATGACTTATTTATAATATGATAAACAGAAGAGCCATAGGATAAAATGCAATGCCAAAGACAAACCTAAAGAGTTTAAACCTTCCAGCTTCCAAAAGAAACTATGTCTAATTATTACTCTCTAGATTTCTCTACAGCTATAATTGGCATTGATTATTGCAACCACATATTCATGACCCATATGTTTACTACTAGCATTTGTACCAACAAAAGTAACCTTCCCTACAAGCAATGCAACTTGATTTTATGAAGTATCTTTCTTCAGATCAATTGCAAATCATGAATTTCAATTTTGCTACATGGCAAAATCCCTTAAATGTGGTAGGGTGTATGCCATGACAGGCAACATCAAACAGCCTGGACATGTTGGTGTGGGACTATGGAATCTGGACAAATGTCTGGGGTTTTTCCATTTTGGAATTCCTCCTCCCTTGTTTTCAAATCTAAAGGGTGTTGGACTGTCCAAATTGCATGATCAAATCAAAACTTGAAGCCCAAATTGAAAATATTGTCCAGTTTTGAGCAGGCAAAGCATCAAGCCCAAACTTCTTAATTCATTACAAGGAATTGGGAAATGGGAAGTTGCCTTCCCTATGCATGAATATGATCATACTACCAGCTTCTTGCTTTAATGAAATTTTTCTATAGTAGATAGCAAAGCATAGGGATTTGAGATGTGATAATTCTTTCCGACAAATCTCACAATCTCTTGAGAATAGCTTCCCACATTGTTTTATGCTCAATCCTGTTCCCAAGCCACAATTTGTCTACTCTCCAGCCTGCATTAGTCGAGTGACTGCATACATAGTTGGAGTTAACTTTCACCTACCATCCCAGAGAAAAGAAAGTTAACTCACAAATGATAAAATTGGATTTCAATATTTCATCCTCTGAAAATGAGGTAACAACCATTAAGCCAAATCGTACAGAATTAATCTTCATCTACCTTAAACTTTGTAATGCTAAATCAAATAAAAAGAAAATAGCCATATATTCTAAATATATTTAAAGGTTATTCACAAGTTCATAGATACTAGAAAGAGATGCCATGATAATAACTTTGCTAACTAAACTTGATCACCAATTTATTCAAGTAATTATGAGTGCTAACTGCTAATCTGGCCGGTAATCTATTCTCAAGTTCAAACTTGTTTCTAGATAGATATATATTACTCTATTTAGCTCAGTACACTTTTCCATGGCTTACAATGGAAAATTGGTGAGCTAGCTTTGTTTGGGCCATGGGGAATAATTTGCAGAAACCAAACCTTAATAATTGTAAAAAGTAAGCATGTGCATCCCTTTGTCTAAAAAAGCAATATAGGAGAATCTTAACTTATCAATGAAAAGAATTGGACCATTGAAACATTCCTTGGCTTGGTGCCCAAACCTATCATGCAAAACCAGGGGAAAAGGACTTGGTAACCTTTCCTTGATTTGTTACTTAAATCAGAGTGTCAAAATCATTGTTCTATTCTGTTTTCAAAACCACATCACTTTCCACCAGAATCACAAGTACAACTAAACTAAGCCACTGTCATTACAATCTATATATTCCATTCATTTACCTCGTATTACATAAATTTATTCACTATAAAGCATTCAAATACAATAGTATATATTTCATAACCAAAAAAAAAAAAAGCACGGAAGTATATATTTCATATACAAACAAACAACACACATATATATAGCTGAATTAGAAGAGAAACTATGGGGAAGAAAGACAAGACAACAACAACCAACTAGAGATGGGAGTCTAACTGATATCATCGCTTCAGTGACCGGCTCCTGGGCTTGGAACATCACCTTGCCTTCTGTAGAAATCATTGTAATCATAATCACCAGGTCGTGGAACATATCCTGAATAATCTTGCATGTCTAAAAGCTTTCTTGCTCTTGTTAATTCCATCTGGCATGCAGGATCACAACTCCAGCTAAACCTGCTGCAGGTAGCCACCTGCCCTTGAAACATAATGGAAAATAGAAGCAGTCCCGCAAAAAGCTGCAGAAAACTGGGCTTCATGAGCTCCCTCTTTGCCATTTCACAAACTGATCAATATTGCATTAAGCAGAACAATTTTGAAGAAAGTTAAGATATAGCCATCTAAATAATTTATAAGGGCACTTGCTTGGTGCCTTGGTGGCATCATGATTATAAATTATAATCATGATTATAAAATAGTATTATAAAATAGTGTTGTTAGATTCATAAAAAGTAGGGCCAGAACATGGAATTGAAAAAGTAGGCAAATTGATCACTTTTTTTTTTTTTGGTAATAAGAAATCAAAGTTATGAATTTATTTATGAGAAGAAGATTACAGATGCTACTATCATATTCATGAGCACTTGCTGTGTTTGACCAAAGCATATCCATCAGCTGATCTGCACCAAGTTCAGCTCACTGTTGACAAATGCGTTACATGAGAAAAGGAAATGTCTTAATATTGTCTGCCGATAATAACATGTGTATTTTAAAAGAGCACAATATACATTTATATATATAATTAAACATTCAATTTGAAACCAATTAATAATATATAAATAATAATAATTTAAATATAAAATCGCTAAATATTAATAATAAAAAACAAAGGCCTATTAAAGATGATTTTCATTTGATAATTAGTGCCACGGCAATCGACAAAATGGGATCAAACTGCCGAGGCGTGACTGACAAGACCAATCATAATCTCTCTCGCTTATGTCTCTTTATAACGGTGGTGCTTGAGTTCTCAAGGCAATCAAATGGCTGTAAGACATTCTTTTTCATTAGCTGACAGAGCTAGGCAGTTGATTTGGCAAAGCTTATTATATAGCTTGTCCCTTGTTGTTACAACAGCATCAATAATATTGGGATATAATCAAACACCCATTTCCTAAAAAGCATAGGGAAGATTTTCATTAAAAGAAATATGCATTGTAATTGGCTTTAAAGAAAGTAGGTAGGAAAAGAAAATTAATAAGATACATATAGTAAACCAATAAATGATTGATTTAATTAGTTAAGGTTCGTTTTCATCGATTTAAAAATTTTATACTCGAATCTTATCGATGATTGTTTTAAGTTATTAATATGATACATATTGTTCTGACATGAAAACTGAATAATTTATTTATCTCAATTTTTTTTTTAAAAAATACATATTGTAAGACAAAAAAAAGTGACTAGTATAATGAAATAATATAATACTCCATAAATTTGCATGCCCATTTAAAAAAAAAAAAAAGAAAGAAAAAATTGGCATTGTAATTAATTATATACCTTTTGGAAGTGTGCCTTTACTAAGAGGATAAGATGACAGAAAGCATATATAATTATAAATCAGAAAGTTAAAGGCTTCTGCCTACCAGCGGGACAAAACCATTGCCAAATGCATTCAATTGACTCCTCAAAATCCACAGATTTTCTGCCTTAATTTCTTCAATGACTTTTGCTTTTCTTAATTATTTTCTTCTGAAGGATAAAGATGGCTTTTGCCTCCCATATGATTTTCAAGTCCAAATCTTCTTCACTTTCGGTAGAAACAGTGATCAAATAAAAAAAATAATTCATACTGTTATTGTTATTTCCTGTAACTTTTTAATTTCCTCTGATTTTATAACACAGTACTATATATAGATTCTTCATAATTGAAAATCTAATTTATCTACGTTGAATTGATGCAAATGGAAATGCTTTAAATGATCCAGTAATTAGGGAGTATTGTGAGCTTTAATGCACCAAATTAGAGCTATTAACAGTGGGGTTTGACTCATGTGCTGACATGATGAAAATTATGAAATTTGATTAATACTTTGCGACCATGGCATTGGCATTGGCTTGCCATGTATTTGGTAGGTGAAAACTTCTTAATTATTGACTTTAATGTATATATATAATTAAACATGTAACAAATGAAAGTCTTTCCAATTGAATTAATGCAGTCATATTCAATTATATATGAATTTGATAGTAACATTTTCTGGGAAAAGAAACGATCATGGAGAATTAATAATATTGTACGTGATGATCATCATGACAAGTGTAGATTAATAAATAAACAAGTAGAAGTGGTTGGACGAATTTATTTTGCAACCCCAAACAGGTGTTTTTTTTTTTCGAATGTTACATCTATAAATAAAATTAAACAACATTTTTAATTGGTTTCGCCAAATCGGGAAGTTTCTTAACGGGAAACAAGCATGATTTATTTCACATTAACGCGGTTTTAATTAGTTTGGTCCCCTCATAGTCCAAACATACTTGGCTATATATATATATGGCTAATATTTAATAAGCTTGGTGTTGGTTTTGGTTTTGGTGTTGATGTTGGTGTGCTCATCCATCTTCCTTTGTCTTTCATTTTCCTCGTACTTACGCTAAATTTGTATGTATTGAGTGTGAAATTCATATGTATATAGTTTTTTTTTTTTTAACTGATAATTTTTTAGAAGTAGAAATATTTAATTATTATTGATTTCCTGCTCATATGTACTTAATTTGTTTCCATCGAGTTTGAAATTTATGTATCATCTTTTGAAAATAATTTGTATCATACTTTCATTAAAATGGATATATTATCAAAATTGAAACTAATTAAACTTTTTGATTCCTCGAAAGTTTTTAATTTAGATAAAAAAAAATTAAGATTTTTGTTATGGGTATTTTTAAATTCAAATTATATATTAGTTATCGCTCTCGATAAAGATTATTAGTAAATAACTAAAAATATTTTAAAATTTTGAATCGATTTAATATATCAGATTGACTTAACATAAATAATGATATTTCAATTCGACTACATCAATATTTTACTTTACAAATTTTCAACCTTCACCAATAAATTAAGACTTTTGGATATTATTTTTTTCATTTCCATTCTATTTTTTTATCTTTAATTTTCTTCTTCTTTTGATCACTATTGTATCAACCGTAAACTTAAATGTTTAAGTGTAAATGCAAAGAACTCTTCTTATCTTTATTTTTTTATTTTTTATGATTTTAAGATTTTAACTTCTCAAAGTTCGACACTAACAATTTTGTTGGATAAGAATGATAAAATGAGATAAAGATGAAAAAAAAAAGTTTAATCTAATAGTTAGATTTCATGTAATAATAAAAAAGGGTTTTCTATGTAGAAAACAAAAAATGCAATTAAGTAGGAAGTAAAAATGGCATTGTTTATGCTGGCATTGCTTGCATGGGCATTGGTCCAGTCCAGTATCAAAATACAAGGTTAAGCCCAGTTAAAGTGTGCGTGAATTCAACCGCCAAGGCAAGGCAATTGTACAGTTGTCTGAAAAGGAAGAGTTTTGCGGTGGCGTGGGAGAGAAGTCAGTATGGAATGCGTGGCATGGGAAGTCCAAGTGCGGACCAAAAGCCTGACGTATTTCCTTACATTCTTCATTCCCCTTCTTACCTTCCCCACGCCATCCCTATGCTCCAAGTCCAACACGTGCTTTTTTTTTTCTTTTTTACTCTATTAATGTCAAGATTTTAAAAAATATTTTCACCATTTTTTTAAATTTAATTTGGGATAGGAATTTAAATGTAAAATCAGATTGATCAATAATCAATAAAAAAGAGTTTTAAAAAATATACATGATTTGAGAGTTTAATTGATTAATTAATTACCAATTACCCAATTTCAATCCAATTAACATTAAATGTTTATGTTGGGTTGAACTTGAAATTAGTAAAATTAATTTTATATTAATATAGCATATTCTTTTGATAATTAGTAAAGTTAAGACTTAAATATAAAAAAAGTTATGAACTAAAATTCAATTATCATTTTTCGAAAAAAAAAATCTTTTATTATTTTATTATAATTAATTAAGTTTTCAAACATTTATTTTATTTAATTGAACTCTCACATATTGATTTTTACATTAATTGATGGATTAGATGAAAATTAGATGTATGCCACATGATTGTTAGAGCTATTAATTAATTTATCCAATTAAAATTTTAATTAAGTGAAATAAAAATTTAAAATTTTAATTTATTGTAATAAAAATAATAAATAAAAACTTGATGATAATTTAATTTGAATTAAAATTTCAAAGGGTTTTTTTTTTTTTTTGTATATTTGAGGCTTAAAGCATAAAATTAATTGAACATGGCATAAAAAAAAAAGAGTTTCTACTATATTCCTAACTCAGGTGACCACTCAAAGTTACCTTTAGTCTCGTTTTTGAAAATCGATTCTTTATTAGTAAACGTTGATCATATATTAAGACCAATTAAAGAATAATATTAAGTCAATGTAACGTGTAGAAGCAGCGCGTAAATTACTTCCATTTTCTCATCACTCTAAAAATCCAACGACTTTGTCAACATTTCATTTCATCTCTCACTCCCTCGCTCCCATATAAAAGGGCCTCGTGAGCCGCTAACTCATCAATCCAAACCAAAGATTTGTCTCTCTACAACTCCATCTTCCATCAATTCTCTTACCTTTTTCCCCTAAGTCTGCCTCTTAGAACCGTTAATGGCTACCCTGAAGATGAATTTCACAGCAGTTGTTTTGTTCTTATTCATCTTCACATCTAATTCGTTCTCTTCAGCTAGGCTTCTGAATGACTTCCTCTCAAATGGCCTGGCAGCTACAGAGCCAACCTTGATTCTTGCTCTTCCCGTTCACGACGAATCGGAGCAAGATCCCAAGCCACGAGTTCTGCCATGTGACCATATGGTTCGCATCAAGAACTCCGATCCAAGACTCGCCGGAAAGTATGGACCCATGATCCTCAGCATGCTTCCCAAGGGAGACATCCCACCGTCTGGACCTAGCAAAGGAACCAACCAAGTCAAAAACTAGCCAGTTAAGGCAGCAAACATCAAAGCTTTGGTGTCCCATGCATACTCTCCTCCATGAATTTGTTATTCATTTTTTCTTTGTTTTGGTCAGTCATAATTATACTTTGAATTTTTGTTTCCTTTTCCCCAGTTTTTGCAGAAGTGTTAGTTTCTATACTAATATGTAAATAATAGAATGATTACAGAATCATTATAGCATAGGGTCTCAGAAATTAAGGAGTTTTGTTTTGTACTTTTAATATTGATTCCATCAATAAAAATATAGATTAATGAGCTCTTGATACATGGGTTTAATGGATTCAATCTGATTAGTTGTTTACTCCATCCCACTTGTTGTAAATGTCACTTAATAAGATGGTACTTAATATTTTCATATTAGACAGATAGCTCCTTTTAAAAAAAAGAAAATCAATTATTCATGACATTTCTTATGATTTTATATTTCTATTTAAAAAAAATAAAAATAAAAAATTCATCAGTTTTTCAAATTAAAAATTCAAACTTAAAATTTTTTTTATAAAAAAATAAATTTTAATTAATTAAGTTAGTCACTTATTAATAATTTTATATTTGTATTTGAAAACTTACGAAGGGAAGAAAAAATGATCTCAACTTACTTGAAGCTAACATTATACCATTAAAATTCAAAAGTGAAAGAAATTTGTGTGTCGATGACATTTCAAATTTTTTATTTAAGGTTTGACTAAATTAAGTCGGCTAAAGCAGGCCTGCCATTTTTAAAAAAAAATTAAAAATTTTATACATACTAGTATTTAAATGTTTTTAATTATATTTTAAAATTAAAATTAAATAAAAACTTAGTTTTAATAACTTAAAAATATTGATCTAAATTTGAAATTTTATTTTTTGTAAAGCAAAGCTCGAATAAGGTTAAACTTTTTAGTTTCATAAATTAAATATGATAATTCATATATTTTAATCATATAAAATATTAAAATTTAGATATTTATATCATATTTTATAAAAAAATTATATATTATAATTTATATTTATATGTAAATATAAAATATATTTTTTTTATTTTGTTAAATCTTGATATTACTATTGTTAAATTTTTAAATAATATTATTTTTATATTTTATATTTATATTATATTTTAAATTATCAAATCAATAATAAATAACCCGGCTTATGGATTGGTATTTTTTACACTTATACCCTCAATATTATCAAATTTGAATCATTTACGCGTGTGATATTGCCAGTATGGTATTTTTCCATTTAGATAATGGTATTTTCCCAGAGGTCCGACAAGGTTAGGCGAAGAGAGCTTAGGTCTTGGTCCACAAAACCAATTGTGGCTGCTGTAAGAAATAGACCATTTATTATTTGAATGGCTAAGTCTTATGGCCATTCCACCAAACGGTTTTTCTTAACTCTCAAGTAAATCTAAGTCTAATGCAAAAGTCAAAAATCATTCATGTAAACTCAACCCTTTCGGTTCAAGTCATTGCCGCCTCAATATGGTCTCGCATGATCTTTCCACGAATCTATCTATTTGTATCCTTTATTTTCTTTCTTCGTAAAAATTGATGTTATTATGTTGTTATTGTTGGAATTTTCTATTAAAGCGAAAACGTATTTTATAATTAAATTAATATAAAATGAATTATATATAAAAAATAATATTTAATGTAATTCGATAAAATCAATTGTAAATATTTTTAATTTCATGCCATTAGATTTTTTTTTCTAACTTTTATTCACATTCTTGTAAACATCTTTCACATAATGATTATAACTTTTTTTTCATAATTTTAAAGATTAAGACTCGTTTCATATTTTTAAAGCTTTATTATTTAATTATTAAAAAATTTTATTTATTAAAAACTCTTATTCATTAAAAATATTTATTTTTAAATAATTTTTATTAATAAATAATTTTTTAATCGATAAAATTTTACTATAATACAAAATTGATTTCCACTTAAAATTTAAATAATTATTTAATAAATCTTGACACAAATTTTTATCAAAATGTTAGCTTTAAAAAAATCCAATTATATATCATTAAATCAAACATTAAACACAAAATTTAATCTCGAACTCATGAAACAATCTCAATTTTCACATTTTTTAGTATTTAACTTATAAAATATCTTTTATCTCATATAACCTAGTGTTTTCTTTGGCTTATGTCCTTACAAACTTATCTCCAACGTAGAGATTACATAATAATTATAACTCAATCTCAAGTTCTAAAGGTTAAGGCCCACTTTATATTTATAGAGCACATTACTTGATCACCAAAAATTCTTATTTGTTAAACCCTAAACACTTCCTTTTGAGTGGTGAATTATGAATTTTAATATGTTCGTGTGAAAGTTGTTTCACGTAAACTTATATGTTAGATTGGTTGAAATCTCACTAGGTCACTAATATAATTTTAAACTGAAATTAAAATTGATTTGGATGCGGGAGAGAGCTCAATTTTGCTTAATTGAGATTCACAAAAGTGTTGCCCCTATCTTGTGCTTTTCGATGCTGCTTCTCAAGCTTTGAACGGCCACTTGCACAAGAAATGAGAAAAAATTGTTGTCTACCTCTAGAAATTGAAATTATGAAATTTAATGGACCGACCTCGTGTTTATATATATATATAAAGATGAGAATAAAGATTTTTTTAACATATAACTCAAAATTGATTCATTTCAATTTAGATCCAAATACAAAATTAAATTGAAATCACACTTAAACGATAATTATACTATCAATTTCGGTATGTTACAATATGATATTATAATAATTACTCATTAATTGATATTAATTAATATAATTCGATATATAATAATTTTGTTAGTCTACTAATACGAGATAAATACAACAAAGTAGTTATAATATTCTTTCAAGCCCTTGTGTGCTCCAACATGAATGAGAGTTTAGGCATCATAATTACCCGTATCATTGAACACTTTCTGTTTTATTGGTCTCTGCTGGGATAATTATGGCCGTTTTTGTGTACGTATAGTTCATTAGCAGGGGAACATATGTTCGTCCGATGCCGCATGCGAATGAGCTTGGTTCGCGAATCCTTATAGGTGGTGCTGTGGGGGAGGCTTCTGTGCTGAGCTATCGTGTTACCTCACTTTTTTGGTACTACTCTTACCATGGACCGGTTTGTAGAGTAAGCTACAGGACAGCAGGTGATATATGATTGCAATTGTGTTAAAAGTTACTCCTCTATTTGTACTTCTCTGCAGTTTTCATATTATTGACAGGGATTATGGTTTCATCTGCTACTGTAACCGCTGCGGAAATTCTCAAGCAGTGTCATGGGGTGAACTTAGTCAAATCAAATGTCCTTGCAGTAACACAAAAGTATAATCTCATTGCATTACATGCTTACGTCATCATTTGTGTGTGTGTGTGTGTGTTTGTATATTGTGGCTTTGTGCTTTCCTTTCCTTTTCTTTTTTTTTTTTTTTTCAGTTCTTCCTTCCTAATCTTGAAGCATCCCGTATTGTGAGCAATGGCAAAACAATGCTGGATTTGTAGACCCACTTAATCATTGTTTCTGCTTTGTGAAACTGAAGGTTTATGCTAAATTTGCTGTCAATTTTTCTACGATGATGCATCACTTGTTGTGTAAGGCCCTCTCTTGACAGGACCTCTTCATAGTGCGGCTTATATCAGGGAAATGTCAAATTTAGCTGAGCAGTGGGATGGGTGGGAAATAGTACAGGAACTGTTCTAGAAAGGCTTCTGAAACAGATGTTGGAAGAAAGTGACCCTAGATTACCATTTGGATACATCAAATTGGATGAGGTCCCTCGCATGTTTTTTTTTTTTTAGCCCAAAATATATACTTTTATACTTGAATTGCCCTGATAATTAGTTAATGATTTTCGATTCAATTTTGTCAGGTGGCAAGTCGTGCACAAACAAATACCCCTTCCATATGGATTATCATGAACACCCATCACAAGGTCTTCTACTTCTACCTCTGTTCTGTATTCACAAGCATTTGAACTACAATTAGGCAGCAGAGAATATGCTTTGCCTCTTATAGACTTGAGATTATCATGAGACCTAGATGATACTTGCTTTACGATGGGGAGGGTGTTTAGCAATAAAACAAAAATCAGAATAAAGCTAGGTTTAATGTTTAGAATGACCTGTAAGACTGTTTAGCAGAATGGATCCCTGATTTCCATTCGGTTCTCTTGATTCAATATTCCCAAACTGTTAAATTGGCTGATTGAGCCATCTCTAAAGGTGATTTTTTTGAGGTAGGATAATACTGAATGATTCTAGGATTGTTAGAATGTTTGTCTCGTTGCTCAAAACCAGCAGTCAGGTGGGTGTTTTTGTTGCAGGAGGGATAAGCTGTAAGTAAATCACACACTGCCTCCAATACAATCAAGACAGACTGTCCCATGGCAAGATGAATCAGGATGGCCAAAAAATTAGATGGGTGCCGAAAATTTCAAGTTTTTAAGGCATTAACCATAAGCCTGTAACAGCTCTGGAAGTGGAAGTTGCACCTAGTTCCTTTGCCTGCAGCTGAGAAGTGTGGTCATGGATGCTCATTTGAAGAAGAAAAGCGCATTGCACTTTGGCCTTGAACCTGGGAAGCCTTGGACAGGACATTCTGATTGGATGGCTTGAGTTGTTCAGGCTTAGCTTTGGGTCAGCTTTTGCCAGTCTTGCTTTGTTAGAGAGGTAGGAATCAAGTACGTAATAGAACGAGAGAGAGAGCGGCAATCCAGTTTGTGCTGATAAGTCATCAATCCACCACAGTGGAATCAATTGAACCTAAATTGTTGAATTCTAGGCAATTTGAATGAGTTTGTCTCAGAAATTGTTCAAATCATCTAACCAGCTCAACATAGGTGAAACACATTCTAAATAATTTGTATTTAACGAAATTCCAATCTGACGCTTTTTCAATAATGCTCTCAACATTGCCTATTTGCGACACTAAAATTGTGAATATTAGAGATTTAGAAAACAAAATCTAAGTTCTCTCTAATACTTTCAGCATAACACATTACTGGTAACCCATGAAACCCCTAAAAACAAACAACTTTAACTCGTGTAACTGGGATCAACCTCTGCACTCTCAAATGCTATTTGTTCCATATATGCATATATACACATCATTTCAAAATCTTTTAACACGAGGAAATACAGTTTTTATGTGAAAAAAATGACCTATACCACAAAGGGCAAGTGACGTTTTAAGAACAAGTGAGAATTATTTTGGAGAACCATAAGCAACTAAATAAAAATTGAGATTCCAACTAGTATTCTCAACAATTCATAGCTTCACAAAAGTGTCAAATTACATTAAACTTTAACCAATCAAAACCTTCCTACACAACTCCAAGTCCGCAAAATTAAAGTCATTTTAAAACAAAACAAACATCAGGAACTTCAAGAGCCTTAAGCACGAGCAGGATTGGCAACACCTGGACGAGGAGCTTGACCAGGCTGACCAGGCTTTGGCATATCATCCTGAACAAATGAAGATCGCATACTCGATTAATGAAGCTTCTGAATGTGAGTAAATATTCAAGAAACATGAAAACAGGACCATAAACACAGAACCACGATGAGTATCACAGATGCAAACCTCTCAGAAACCTAAAGCTAATGGAACAATAACACCTATTTCAGTTTGATTCATGAATTCATTGCTACATGGAAAAACTAAAAAAGAAAATGGGCAATTGTACATATAGTCCCACAACCACACTGTGACAATCAGCAATAGATAGTCCACTTTACATAAAATTTGTCTTAGCCAATGCATTATTCATTGATTTTTGAAAATAAAAAATCTTCTGCAAACAAAATATGAATCAATTTAACTTCAAGTCTTTAAAATCCCCTACACCAAAGGATACCTGCAATGTATCATCTAAAGGAAACCATTTTCCATCTTATAATGATCAGCATGCCACCAAAATAGGCAACTGACAAAGTGATTTAGATGGATATTAGATATAAGGGACCAGTTCATCCCTAAAGCAATTAAAGTGTCAGCTAAAGGGGCAGACGTGCAGTCCCTAAAAAATGCAAAGCACCACTATGGATCACAATCTGAAAAGTAGGAGTCTTCTAAGTTTCAGGCGTAGCTAATTCTACCATCCTTCCAGATGACCCTCACATATCACTTAAATTAGTTCTACAGCAGTTTCCATCCCATAATGATCAATAAGCCACAAAAAAGGCCACTGACAAAGTGATTTAGATGGATATTAGGTATAAGGGACTTGTTCATTCCTAAAGCACTTAAAAATTCTGCAGAAGGGGCAGACATAAGTCCCTAAAGAATTGCATCCTATATGAAATAGTAGAGAGAATTATTCTAATGATGGTCATGGATCATAATCAGTAAACTGTTGCTAAAACTCAGTCTTATGGATGATTTCCATATATAAGTTATACCATATTCAAGGCATTTCCTATCCCATAATGATCGATAAGCCACCAAAAAAGGCAACTGACAAAGTGACTCAGATGGCTATTAGGTATTAGGGACTAGTCCAACCCTGAAGCATTAAGCATCTGCTTAAGAAGGAGATGAGCAGTCGAAGAATTGCCAAAATACATTTCTATCATTCCATATATAAAAAGAACCACTCTAACAGTGGTCATAGGGCAAAAAATCTACAAAGGAGTTCAATAGCTTAAACCCCATAACAACCCGATGCTAGATGATAACAAAAACATACGTTTAGTAAGATAATTACAAAACTTTATCATAATAAAATCATGAGATACAATAAAATGATAAACAATCCAAGCAAGGCAAGAGGAATCACAATTTATTCACATCAAACATAGATTATTGACGGTGAAAAGCATAAAATTATGGGTTATAAAAAGATATACCCTGCGTCTGATGAAGCGCTGTGGTGGGTCACGTTTCCTCCTGTCAGTGCGGGACCGGACCCTCACTACGTGGGAGTGGATCGCACAAGAAACACAGTATTGCATCTTCACATACAGCTTAGGCAGAGTGTAGGCTACATATCATTAACCAATGCATCAGCAAATAATATATCCAAATATATGCAATAAAATGAGAAAGGAAGTTCGCCTATAATTCAGAAATTAAATGAAATGAAAATTACTGTCATAGACGCAGGCTTCCTGGACATCCCTGACAGCAGCTTGCTCCACTATATTCCTCACAAGGAACCTCTTGATTGATTTATCCTGTTACATTCCAAACAAAGAAAAAAAACAAATAAAAAATAATTCTTCAATAGAAATAAAAAAAAAAAAACAGAGAAAAAACCAAAGACCCAGATGAGAAAAACAGATGTAAAGTACCTTGGGACAGCATTTTCCACAGTTAGAGCAGCGAATGAACTTGACATGGCCACGGCCATGCTTGTTGCGGCCACCATTCCTACGTTTGAAAGTCTACAAAAAAAAAAAGAAAAGATCCGACCAAAGTGATCAAATTTGTGAGAAAGATTAAAGTTTGAAAAAAGATCCAGATGCAAAAACAGAGATTAAATGAAGATCTAACCATAGTTTGGGGGATGAGGTGTAGGTTTTGGAGGCTCTCTGCTTCTGCCGGCTAGCAACTAGGGTTTGGTGCATGAGAGCAAGAGTAGACTTACGAAAAAATGTTGCTTTTATAGTTGGGCGATTGTATCCGCTGAAGCCCTAAAATTTCACTTACGGCCTTGTACTATTTTTATTTTCAATTGTACCCTACTTGTTTTACTTTTCACTTTTTTGCCAAGAGTTCACTTTTAAGATTTAAATTAGGGCGGGTGCGGGTGCGGGTGCCGTCTTCTCTAAACATGAGTGGAGACGAAGTTAGAATCCTGCGAGGCTACGAGCTCCGCCTCCTACGCTGCACCCTCCGTCCTCCACCGTCGCATCCTTCTCCTCATTCTCCACCGTCTGATTGCAATGCCTCAGATTGTCCTCTCAAGGCTCTCATCTCGGACATCCTCATCTCCATCGAGACTGGAGACTATATTGGAGCTCTTTCCTCCAAGGCAGCTCGACTCGTCCTCGACTCGCCTGAGTCCGAGCTATCTGAAACGCCCGAGCGAGCCTACTTGGAGTTACTGGATCGAATTCACTCGTTTTTATCCAACGATTCCGTGGATGATTCCGCCAAAGCCTTTAGAGTCGTTCTTGTTATGTGCATTGCTGTGGCTGCCTTTTTCTACTTCACTCAGAGTAATTTGACTGGGTAAAGCTTCACCTTTTACTTGTTTGAATAGTTAAATTAGAAAATTGGGAGAAAAATAAACCTTGTTCTTGTTATTTTGTGAATATGGAATAACTGAATTTGAATTGAAAATTAAAAAAAAAATAGGCCAGTGGAGGGATTATTGAAGCGTCCTTTGCCGATGAAGGCGTGGTGGGAAGGTGGTGGAATGGAAGAGTGGGAGAATTGGGCGAGGAATGAGCTAATGGCTGCTGGCTCTGATTTGCTTGGCAAATTCTCTTTTCTCCAGGTATCTTTCATTTCTTATTTGTATTACTTTAGGTATTTGCTTTTGTTTCTAGAAGCAAAATGTCAAAAAAAAAAAAAGCGTTTAAATACAAAATAAATTAAAATTTTTTTTTTTTGCAAATAGCAAAATGCGTGCTTTTCCATTTGTTTGCTCGAATCTGTGTTACATTTGACCTATTTTGATCATTTTAATAATTTTAATCTAGGCTCCCTTTAGGCTTTAGTTGTCATTGAAACCTACAAGCAGTTTTTTTTTTTTTTTTTTGCTATTGCTTTAGCTTTGTAGAAAATTCTGACAAAGCAAGTGTAGAAAATTCTGACAAAGCAAAGTGGCAAGTGTGAAAAATGGCAATCAAGAGGAGCCTTAATCAAAATCACAGTTTTCATACAAGGGGAATTGTTTCAAATTAAGTGTGATCACTGGTGGCTTCATATTTGCATCTTATATGGTTTTAGAATTTTTTTTTCTCATATATCATAGTTTATTCTCTATCTAAAAATGAAATTTTGCTACATGGGTACTTTTGGTGTGAGGGTCTAGTTTCCTTATCGCTGTTCACCTTGTGTGATCTGTTGCCTTTCATTTTTTATTGACATAATCTCTTTTGTTTTGTAGTACATTGTTTTTGCTAAAATGTTGCTTCTGAAGACAAGAGACTTGTTATTTGAAGCAACTATGATGTCTACATTTGGAATTAGAAGCATTTCCTGGTGGCTGTTTCGATTCCTACTTTTTCACCAAAGAATTTTGAGTGAGCGGTCTTCTTCTTTGTTTGACTTATTGCAAGTATTTATGGGTGAGACTTTACATCATTTTGGAACTTTGGAAAATGTGACAAGTTATTGGGGTGCAAAGTTGCTTGATGGAGAAGTGACAACTATTGTGTCAGTCGTACATTTAGAAGCAGGAGTGCTGGAATACCTTTATAGCCGACCTGATCCTTGCAGGTAAGTTCTCTTCTCAGGGTAATGACTTTTTTTTTTTTTTGTGGACTCATTGCCAAATTGATCTCCATTTTGAAAGATGTCGAGTAGAGTTGATAGGTGCAAAGGATACTTTCTTTCCATATGTGAATGCATTCTTGTCTTTTAGCCTTGACTCATATGCCAACAAGGAGTTGACTCAATTAGTGAATTGTTTGTGTTGATAGTAAGTCATCTGGGATTTGAGTTTTACCAGTTGCCCCTCATTGGCACTAATCTAGAATGCATGTACTCATGTAGGGTATAATATATTATGTCCTAACCTGGTGAAGCAATGTAATGTACTTCTGTGTTTTAAGTGCCAAAAAGAACACTTGATACGGTTTTGATTCTTTGGTTCTGTACATAGTGTGGGGGATTTAACAATTTCAAGTTGAATGTTCTGCATTTTAATATGATATTTATCTTTGCTAGGAATAGCATTTGAATAAATCTTTTTATTTCGAGTGTTAACATTTGGTGCAATGTGTGAAATAAAAGTGCACTCATCTATTTTCATTTTGTTGATTAAATTTCATTTTCCATTGAAGTTAGTAAACTGTTCAATTATGGTAGAAAATATTGTGAGGCAATATTCTCAATCCATGAAATTCTACTAACACATAAGTGTTAATTATATTTTACCTATTTATGATTCTGCTATCCTGACCAAATTATTTTTCATCTTCACTTCCTCAGACATATGACTGTGTGATGCATAATATGAACTACAAGTGGTGAATAAGAGGGTTTACACCTGATAATATCACTAGCTGTCCGTTTATGGAAGGATTAAAAAAGATTATATACGCTCAAAGGCATAAACAGTGTCAGAGCTAGTTTATAAGAGTATAAGAATCCAACTTTCTGTTTGGAATCAAGTTTAAGAAACAGATCAGTCTGGTTACAATTGAAGTGCAAGGGTGGGGTATTATGTCCACACTAAGATGCAAAGGTGCTTTTTATGTATATATATGCATGCATGTATGTATGTATGTATGTATGTTTGTGTGTGTGTGTGTGTGTGTGGGTGTGTGTATGCTCGTGTGTGTATGTGGTTGGATACATATATGTTCAATATCTGATTTTGATTTTACCATTTGAAGGGAAGTGAATTTATTTAGACTTGTAATCTTTAAAAATCTTGTTAATTTTAATGCATAAGCATTGCTAACAACCTATGTGTCAATTCTTTAATAGCTAAAGGACTACTCGAGCTTTCTGATCTGAAGTTGTTTTCTTTTCCCTTGTCGATTGTGGAGATAGATATGTCTTAATCACTTCAAGCTTGTTTTTGGTCGTGTAGGCAACATTTTGAGTCAGCTTTAATGGCAGCTAGCCTTCAGCTCTCTGTTACCGGGGTCCTTGGATTACGTACTGTACATCAGGTAAATCAATGAAAATAAATAATAACGCTTTGTTGGAAATTCTTTTTCTGTTATTCTTAGTATTAGGTGCCCTTTATGGCCTTAGGTAGAACCAAAAGCCCAAATGGTATTGGTTACAAACAAAAGCTCGAAGAGTAGTAATGATACATGCACCTCATCAAGTCCTGGCTTGAAGTCATATTGTTCGAGCATCCACAAAGACTCTGACATATTTATAGCCCCAAAACTGTTAGAGAATGGTAACCATTGTGGAAACAATGGACAATGCTTTCAAAATTGTGACAATGCTGGTGCCCCTTTAACGGCAGTACAGCAGGCTGTGGTCTTAGCCCAATGCCTTCTAATTCTATCAAGTACCCGACAAGATGAAATGCAAGGTAAGATGCTCAAAACAGTATCTGGATGAAAAATTTTGCTAGTATGAGTTTTCTTTTGAATTTGTAAAATGAGATACGACTTGCATATCTTTTGAATCTCCCTCTTTCTGAAGAGGACATAATTGTAATTTTAGCTTGAATAGCAATTTTAAGGCAGATTTTTTTTAATTAAACAATGGACAATGTTTTGCATAATGTTGTTATTGAACTAAGGACAAAAGGTCAAAGAGCACAAGTGCTTTAAATATTGTTTTCATTGTCAGATAAATCTCATTCTGACTCCCTTTTTTTTTTTTAAATTCAAATTGTTTTGAAGCCATGCATTTTCTGTTTCAACTAAAATCAAGAAATATACCCTGCAAATCAACTCTTGTTGCCCAAACATTAGCTTCTTTTCCCAGATCCCCTAAGTTATTTCTATGCACCCTTAAATTAGAGTACTGCAAACCTGATCATTATTCAAATTAATTCAATGAATTCTTCCTGCTTTTTTCTTTTCTTAATTTATTAGGCTCCATTTTATCTTTTGTTTATGAAACTTGTGTAGGCATATCATGAGACTTTTTTATTTGTAACTATTTTGTCTATTCAGTTCATAGCACTGTTAGGAAAAATATTTAGGGTATTTTGCTTGGTTTGCTTACTGATTTACCGCACAATGTTTTTCAGGATGGGATATGGCTCCATACATAGAGGCAATTGATTCTCAGCAGTCGTCATACTTCATCGTAAGCTTACATATACAGTACTATCCACTTAACTATTTCAATTAAACACATAATACAGTGTGCCAAAAAAAAGATGACACAGGAGCGTCGTGCACTGTTTTAATCTTTAATAATGGAACTTATTGAATGAAAAATCTCATTTCTAAAAGATTTTGCACCTTAATCACGGGGCTTGCTTAAATAAGCATGTCACGGAGGAATATGTGTTCTTTAATTGCATATATGTAAATATATTTGTAAAAGAATGTATGTTTGTTCATGTATCTTGAACTTTATTCAATTTTGTGCATGCTTTCACTCTTTTCAGTTACGATGTTTCTGTGATATTTTACGGATTCGTTGGGAGTCAACTCGCAGTCGCACAAAGGAGCGTGCATTTCAGATGATGCATAACCTGGTATGAAGGCCGTCCATTTGTTGATGCTTTCATGGTCTCTCTTAAACATATTGTTGGTTTAGGTTTTTATAGTTGGTTGCCTTCTATTGTATTTTTATATGTTTTTCTATAACTACAATGGACCATTAGCACTTATCAAGTATTTTACACTTGCCATATTACATACTAATTTCTATGAATGTTACCAATGGTTAAACCACCGACTTGGTCACCTATTTTTATTTGTTGTTTTTAAGGCATTAAACAAGATTGCCTTTAGATATTTGTTGCTTTTGTTAACTTTGGGTATTTATAAGATTGATGCTTCTTTAATTACATCTTTTTGTTCCTGAAGTTATTCCAAGTGCATCGTGCTTTCAGTTTTACTATGTTGAGGGTCCTTTTTCTGGTTTGGAGATAATTGCTTCATGACAAATATACATTGCATTATTTCAGGTTGAGAGGATTAATAAGGCTTCTCTTGGAGTTTCACAAAGGCTTCCTTTTTGTTATGTCGTTGATATCCTAACAATACCTACTATCAGAAAGTAAAACTATTTCTTTCTCTTTCTTTGAGTGACCAACAAGACTGATATTTTTATTTTTTATTTTTTTTTCATTAAGTGCCATCATATTACCATCTTCCTTTCTTCTATAGAGTTTGTTCTGGATCTATAACCTGTCTTGCTCAATACAGCTAGTTGCTTTGTTAATTCTATATGCTGTTCTTATGTTATATAGTCTTCCTTTTATTTTGCTTTTTGTTGTATTGTAGGGAATATGGTGAGCTTTTAGTTAGCTGCGGCTTGATTGGAGAGGCAATTAAAATTTTTGAGGATATAGAGTTATGGGATAATCTAATAGAATGCTACCGGTATAATGAACTAACAGCTGTTGTTTAAGTCAATATCTTCTTTTGTACTAATCATTTTCTTTTTGTTGCTAATTTGAATCTCATGTGGAATGTGACACAATTAAACAGCCTGTTAGGAAAGAAAGCAGCTGCTGTTGAACTCATTAAGACAAGACTCTCTGAGATGCCCAATGACCCAAGGTTATGGTATGTTGACTAGATTTTTTTATTAGTTCCATCATTTTATATTTATGTATCAAGTTAAATTTTGTTTGGGTGAGATCTGATTTCTTAAACATTTTGATCTTTTGATCCTTTTTTTTTTATTTTTTATGTTATCTATCTTCACCCTGGTTTTGTATCATTTTGTTTGTTTTATACTTTGTGTTTTATAACATTTTGAGGAGCTTGTTGTTTGAAAGATGATTCCGTTAGGTAAGATGCCTTAGGCCCCACTTGGCGTTGTGAGGGGAGCTATGTTTGATTGCCATTATTGAATTTAACTGCAAACATGATGCCAAACAAGGTAAATCTTGTGATAAAAACCTTGTTTGCAATGAATTTTTTCTCAATGCAAAAGCAAGTTGGTAACTGCTTTTGCAACTGCAGTCAGTTTGCTATCAATTGCAGTCTTTATTGCAATCACATGCCAAACTAGGCCTTAGTAATCTTGATTCCTGTGCTTGAGTTGTTTTTTCCTTGTCTTAAATTGGGTTAACTTTATTGGCTTTCTATTTGCCAATGATTCAGTTGATCATGTATAAAACTTAGATTTAGGTACTTATTCAAGTTTTATAAAACATGAAAAGAATGTATCTTCATTGATATGCGTGTTTCCTTATTCCTTTTCAACTTTTCATGAATTTTGACCAGAATATGTTGAAGTCATGTACATTTTCTTTGAGTCAATGTTTTATTGCTTTCACTTCTGTTTTTGGTTTTTATATTATGGGGTACCCTTGCCCACCTCCTTCCCTTTCCCTTTTGTCTGTGTGATGAAATGTATTCCTCAACTTCTAAATATATTCAAGAAAGAAGAGTAGGAAAAAAAACAAAAAAGAAAATTTTTTATGCTTTCTGTGGAGTTATTCATATATCAATTTTTACATCTTCTCACCATATCTATAGCTTTAGTGCCTTAAGGCTTGAGTTAGAGTGCTACTCATGTAGCATATTTTTAGATTTCTCATTTGTCTTATAAAGTTGTTTCTAATTTGTTGCTATTGTTTTATTTGTGTATGCATGGATTTGGGGCTTATATATGTAAAAAATAAAAAAATCATGCTTTGGTGAGGCAATTAAAAACTTAACAACATTTAGGTTTAGCATAATATGTCTAACATGCAATAATTTAATTTCTAGGTGTTCATTGGGTGACATTACAAATGATGATGCCTGTTTTGAGAAAGCATTGGAAGTGTCGCATGATAGGTCAGCCCGAGCTAAGGTGATTTATATTTCTTTTAATCCAATGGGTGGTGTTATGTTTATATCTTTGTCTTTTTACATTTGTGCTTAATTTTCTGTGTTAGCAATCTCTTGCCTGTAGCGCGTATGCTAGAGGAGACTATCAGACAGCTAAGATACTCTGGTATATTTTCTTGATTGCCATTACTCTCGTTTATGTTATAGTATAACTGATAGTTTTTCTAGATTACAATTTATTTGAATGGGCATTAAGTTATTCTGAAATCAGGGAGTCTGTCATGGCCTTGAATTCTTTGTATCCGGATGGATGGTTTGCTCTTGGTGCTGCTGCATTGAAGGTATGAAACATTTTCATCTTTATTTTTCATGTTTGCACTGATTGTGGTGCACTTTGGAGAGTATATATGTAAGGCAAAGGATTTTTTCAACTCATGTCAAACAGTTGGATATTTTCTCTGTTCACGATATTAGAACTTATGCTTATGCTCATGATACTCAGGCTAGAGATGCTGAAAAGGCCCTTGATGCTTTTACTCGTACTGTTCAACTTGATCCTGAAAATGGGGAGGCGTGGAATAATATCGCTTGTTTGTATGCTCTTTTCTCTGTTGTTTTATATAATTTATTTGTCATATCTCTGTCTCATATATACGTGTGTGTGTGTGTGTGTGTGTGTGTGTGTGTGGCTGTGTCTATGTGAATGTGTGTGTGCCTAATTTAAAACTGCCAATGACTTGGATCATCTATATGCTGATTGGGTGATTTGCCTTGTTGGAATTCTCCAATAAGGTGGGGGTTGTTTTATGTTTTCTCACTTGGGTTTTTAGGTTTCCTAGATTACCATTATATCCAAACTGTATCAGTTGCATTGCATCTAAAATTATGCCAGTAAATGAGAGTTCACTTTTCTATTTGTCAAAATGAATCTACTAGTTTTTGTGTGATTCAAGTAGGTATTTTCTGGCAAAAAAAAAAAAAAAGCTACAACTTTTTTTTTGTTGGTCAAAGTCAATTGATAGGATCTTTTCAATGAAAATTCAAAGCATTGACCATTTTGATTTTTGCTTTATTAGTGCATAATCATTTCATCAACTGAATATTGATGCTTTTAGTGCATTCAATTCGGTGGTATCTTAAAGATGATTCTATAGTTTTAAGAGCAGTTGGAATGCAGTGAGCAAATCTATTTAGCCAAAATGTTGTATCTGTTCATACTTGGAATGTTTGTGTACTCTGCCATCAAGAGAAGAGGTTGGATGGTTATAGTTTGATTTTGTATTGTTAATCACTATTATATAAAAGGAAAGGTGATAGGGAAAATAGGAAGCCACATCCCCAAATGAGAAAAGACATTAAAAAAAAGGTGAACCCCTTTTATCTTGTCGCAGACCTTTATCTCCCATCAAATGAAATATGGAAGTGTTCTTCTTCTGTGTGTGTGTGTGTATTGTAAGTTAGTGGAGTATTTTGCCATATGGTTACAAATATTCTTGATCTCTGCTACATGTAATTGAGAGTTTTAACTTCTAGTTTAATAAGAAATACTCGTATCTCAAGTAGCAATATGAACCTTTTTTTTTTTTTTCCAAAGAGAAATATGGTCCTTACAATTGGAATTTATCTCAAGTTTTTTGCTTGGTTGTATGCTTAAAGCTACTATTGAGGAAAATTATGATTGGGACCAAACTATGGAAGAGTTATTTCCCAGTTGAAGAAGGCATTTGGTTTGAAACCAAAGAAAACCATTAGAAAGTTTCATGGAGACCTCTAAGGAAAGAGAATGTGAGCCGTTGGACATGTAGGAGTTGAGACATGCTTCCTTTTGAGGCTGGGAAGGCATAAGGGAGAAGATTATATTTTAGGACTTGTGTGGAGTTTAGATTTGTATATCAACTTCTCTAACCATTAGTCATTGAGATCCTGTCTTGTTTTAATCTAGATCTATTTGGTTTTGTATTTTGCATGTAGATGGTGGAGTAAGGTTAATGATATAATGGTATCATTGATAATAAATAGTTCTTGAACATGCAAAATTCATGTGTGGGCACTGTTAATCACTTTGAACATTCTCTTTGACCATGCAGGCATATGATTAGGAAGAAGAGCAAAGAGTCCTTCATTGCGTTCAAGGAGGCCTTGAAATTTAAGTACTTTTTTCTACCTAATTTGTCATGTACTTGAGAACTCTACTGAATGGATGTGTTTAGAAGTAGACCTTTTATCACTCTACTAACCAATAACTTGATTTGCTGACAGACGTGACAGCTGGCAGTTGTGGGAAAACTACAGTCATGTTGCTTTGGACGTTGGCAATATCTTTCAGGTAATCTTGCCCATGCAGTTTGTTTTGAGCTGCTTACTCTTGTTAGGGCTAATCAGTTTCGACATCAAGAAATTCATCTACTTGGCCCTTCTTAGAAGTATATGCTTATTTTATATGAAGCTTTATTGTAAAAAGTTAAGAACAGAAGAGAGCAACAGTTGGATGCCTAGGCTTCTTTAAATATACTTAACTCCAAATAGAAAGCTAAACTAACAACCTTAACATAAAACAAAACCCCATAGGATAAGAAAGAGCCCAACTAAGATCCTTAACCCCAATATAAATGCAAAATGTCAATTAGAACCTAAGCCTCAAATAATTGGGAAATAAGCAAAATTCTAAAATTGCCTACATTATCTAAAACTAAGTGGCTAAATCTATAAGAAAATTACAATGACGCCCATAAAATACAATGAAGTAATAATGAAATCTTAAGTAGTTTAATCCGCTAATTAGCCTCTTTGCTGTCTGCAGCAGAGAGATGCAAAAAATCTCACATTTAAATAATTATGAGTGACCTCTCTTACTCTGAACTGAGTTTGGTCTGTCTCAAATTAAGGTATCTTCTTTGGATTTTAAGGGCATAATACTTTTAGCTTGCTGAATAATTGAAATATCTTTGCTGACAGATTTGTCATATCTGTTTTGATTTTGAAAATTGTTAATAAGTTTGGAGATATGTGAATCTAATGAATTGAGAGGCGAAAGGGAGATGTTTTCATTTCAGGCTGATCATGTGAGCAATGTAGAAGGAAAATATGAAAACATATATAATCTAAGTAAACATTCTCCTGTCTCTTTTTTGTCCTAGAACAAGTTGAGCTTGTGCTTGACATCCCAACTAGGAAGCCATAGTTGATACTTTCCCTCCATCAAATTATAAATTATAGCACTTTATGTTGCAACTAACTAAACTTTCATTCGTTTGTTGGTGTCCGAGTGTTTGTTCCTCTTTTAGCTTAATTTCATGCCTGTTATGTCCCTTTAAAAATTGCAAGCTAGTTAAACTCCTTAATGTATCTTCATATAATCATGATCTTTTAGTTAATGTTAATTCAGCCTAACTTGTGACTATCATCCTGTCCATTGAACCTTTATAAAAAGGTTGTTCTTCTCGCAAATACCAATATAAATTGGTTCTTTTTTTTGAGATGCTAATAAGAGCAAATAAAAAGAGACAACTCACCTCATCTGAAGTTAGTTCACAAGCGAGGTGGTGTATCTTTTCCATCTGTTGTTCCAGTTTAACCTAAACTAAATTACTAGATTATAATGGCTAGATGGAATTGCCTTTGATAAATTTGGAAGTTTTCATATAGCTAGATTTATGTGCTAGAATTCCTAATCTGCGTGTGGTCTTTTCCTTATTAACTGTAATTAGGATAATTATTGCAATTATTATTGTGATTATACTTCAATTTATCCTTTTATTTGTCTATCTTTCTGTTTATTTTGCTATCTTAACATTATCTTTTTGTAGGCCCTGGAAGCTGTTAAGATGGTGTTGGCTGTGACCAACAATAAAAGAATTGATGTTGAATTACTGGATAGAATTATACAATATCTGGAGGAAAGTTCTTCACTTAGTCACTCAACAGTGATCAATGGTGATTATTGTGCCAATAAAGTCTGTACAGGTTCACGAACTGGTTCTGTCAATAAATTAGCAAATGCAGAGAAAAATATAACAAAGTCGCGAGAAAACGAGCATTTGGTGGAATTTCTTGGGAAAATTCTACGACAGGTTTTTGATGTTTTCATGATTGTTTTTATGTTATTTTCTTTCCTCAGAAAATCTATAATAAAGTTTCTCACCATATGGATCAAATTAATTGGTGCCTTTATTATCTCTTATGCTTAAAGACAATTGTCAAGTGCGATCTGTTGCTGCTGATCTGGATGCATCTATGCCTTGACATAACGCCATGTGCAAGCAGTAGTCTGACCATGCAAAAATGCTTTGGTCTACAATATGCTTCTGTTAAAGTTTTTTATTGTGCATTGCTAATTAACTGGACGCCATACTCTTTCTGTATGTGTTCCAATTGTGCACAAAGTAAATAGGATGATGCATAGGCCTAGAAAAAATATCAGCATTATATTCAATATATATTAACTCTTGTCCTGTGCAGATAGTTAGACATGAGAGCAATGCAGAGTTGTGGGGCTTATACGCAAGGTGGCATAGAATTAATGGTGACCTCACAATGTGCTCCGAGGCACTCTTAAAGCAAGTCAGATTGTATCAGGTATCTGCATTGAACATCTAACAAAGTCATGCATTTTGCTATCATCCATATCTTACTATTGCTAGATTCTTTTGGGCCTCTTGCTACATTTTTTTCCAGGAAGCATATCATCTTAATAAATTGTGCGTGCATAGAAATGCTTAATCATGCCATTCTGTTAAAATAAATTTTATTGTAAGATTTAGGAATGTTGGTATGAGGAATTGTATTCCCTCTGTTTTTACATTCTTACTCAGAAGTAATCTTTGATTTTGTAATATTGAACAGAATAATAGAAATATTATACCAGCTCTCTTCTTCCATAAGGCTTTTTTTTTTTTTGGTTCAAATTTATGCATTGCTTCCCTTTGGGCTTTTTGTGTCTCATTTTTCTTTTCCCTTTTTGTTTTTGACTGCAATCATATCCTATCTTTTGACAAGTTCTAATTATCCAATTAGAAAATGGTCATCATCCTTTCTATGATGTCTCTCTCTGATGGTTTTAAATTGCTTTCATTTATACTTATCACTGTATGATTGTCATGACTCTCTCTCTCTCAGGGATCTGATTTGTGGAAAGATGGAGACCGCTTTAAAAGGTTTGCGCATTCATCCTTGGAACTTTGTAAGATTTACATGAATATTTCTTCCTCCACTGGTAGTCATCGAGAACTCCTTATAGCGGAGATGCACCTGCAGAACGTACTAAAACAGGTAAAAGATAGCTGTATTTTTAATGTGCAAGATAAATTTTGTTTGTTGCAGCATTTTCCTCATTTATCAAATGTGTGTTTTTATGTTTATGTCAATCACTATTTTATTTGTTAACTAGTTTGTAAAGATATAACTGATGGGAGTAGAATTGTGGGTTCCTAGGGAAGGAGCTTTTCAGGCATGAAAGAATTCAGGGATCTTGAAGCTTGCTTGGATGAAGTGAAGATGAAACTCAAATCAAATTCAGTGCTTGCTTAAATGGAAAATTTCTCAAGTTTCATGTATCATCCTAGTGTTGTGCAATTATTATTATTGTTTCTTTAAGCGTAACCATAATTTATGCTGATCCTAACTAATTTGTTAGATAAGCAACGTATGCATTGCACTGATTTAATTTATGCTGGATTTGCAACGTTTCACATTATAATATATAGCAGACATTTATAGAATAGACATTTGCATTTTTCTTGTGATTTTATCAATATTTTAGTGCCTTTCTTCATTGTGACAAATAAAGAGTTTGGTAGCTCAATTGTCAAAATTGAAATGACAATAGTATTCATTGTGAACATACAAGTAATGCGATACTAAACAAAAGAATTAAAACTAGGACATTTAAGTTGTGAAATAGTAAGTCCAAAAATGAATGATATAAGGTCTGTTATTCATTGTGAATTTATAGTTGATAGGTCCCAGTAATCCCAAGTGAACGTGCACGCTACTTTGCCAGGTGAAGTGCAACACATCGAGAAATGGAGAACTGGCCTGCAAGATCAGTCAAGGCCTGTCACTATTCTCCAACGCTGCGCAGTTAAGCCTGTAACAAAGAAAATTTCGGTGGAAGTTCACGTGTAGTAGAACTGAAGAAGAGCTAGACCAGTCAATGTTATCCAACGCCACTGTTAAAGTCTGAAACACAAACTTTTCACCAAAATGGAGAACTGAAGGGCAGCCAGACCCTCGTTACTGTACAACGCCAGACCTTCTAAGTTCTGTAACAAAATCTTTTTCATCAAAGGTCCAAAATCCAAATGAAGAACTGATCCATAGCCAGGCCAGGCCGTCACTGTTCTGCAACGCCCTGCAATTGAGCCTGTGATAAAAACGTCTCACCCAAAAGAACTAATATATTAAAAGAAGCGTTGCCAGCTTGGAGCATGGCAGGTTTCCTTGTCTTCAAGCAAACTCAACATGTGACCCTGGTTCAAATCTTGGTATCACTGACACTCTTAACGGCAAGTCGGCATTAGTTCCCAAGCGTTTAGTATAGTAATTAAAGTCATTTGAGAAAACATCTAGAGTTTAGTTTCAAACAAAGTCTTTCCCCTTCTCTTTGCTTATACCAAAATTTTGCTCTCTTGATGTAACAAAAAAAAAAAATGTTGAGAAGCTTAATGTAAAAAAAAAATGAAGTTATTTATGTTTTTATATATTCCCAACTTGTTAAATGGAAATGAGAGTATTAACATTAAGAGTAGAGAAAAAGATAAATAAGTTTTCTGGGAACATTGGGTGTTAATTTCTCAAATTTGGAAGACTGCAAATCCCACAAAAGAACCCTTATCAGAGACTACTCTTTCTTTAAAATCCTTTTCTTCGTCCACTGCAGAATCGAAAATGAAGTTTTGTAAAGTAATCATTAATTCTCGCAATTAGTTTCTGATGTAGAGAAGTAATTAGAAAGAAAATGACATTAGCACAGCTGGACTGGATTCCAAAAAAAAATTGTATCTCATTATGCTATAAATACTGCTTCCTTCATCAGATCCATCAAAGCTTAAGTTGCCTCTTCGTGTATTCTCTCCTTCAAGTTTTCCCTTCCCCCAAAATGACTTCTGTTACGTCTTATTCCAATCTCCTCCAAGAACTGTGGGCATTGGATAGACAAATGAACTTTTATTTGGAAGAAAGCCGAGAAACATCGAATACTGCTAGAGGGATGTATACAGCTGATCTTCTAAATAACATTCGGGTTGATATGGCAATCAAGAAGCAACACAAGCGAAATGAGATGACAATAGTGGGAAACGAGCTGAAACATTCTGCCCAACTGAAGATTTCCTGCGAGAATGACGTGTACGCTGTTATGGACTTGCAAAAAAATCACCATTGGGATGGACAAGTGGTGCTTGACAATGATCTGGATGACGTAACAAAGGAGCAGGTTAGGGCCAAAGCTATCGAGAAAGGCCTGAACTGTGCTTAAAGTAAGGACATGTTCATAACTAATTTACTGCATCTTTAGTTGTTCTTGTAGATAACTTTTTTGAAATTTGAGGTTATTATAAAAATCTTCTACTTTTTTTTTTCTTTTTCTGTCTGGTTGGGTGGTTTTTTCTTCTTCCTCACAATAAATTTGTCCTTTCTACCAGTAGTTGCACTGTATATGTTTTTCTCTATGTAATGTTATTGTTGTTGTTGTTGTTGTATTATCAGGTGGCCATGCATGCTGAAAGTCAGGGAATGCTTTTACTTGTATTATTGTAATAAAATCTGACTATATATATTAGGACATGCTTTTGTGCTATGTAAACTTGATGAAATAAATTTCCTCATAGGAATATCTGGATATCATCAGGTCTTTTTAAAGTTAATTTGGTTTTAAGATTATAGTGTATTCTCATATATATATATATATATATAATCTATTTACTATCTGTTATTATAAAATAGATTCTGCTAACTGTAATGTTTGTAGTTTGTTCTGTTAATTACTTTGTGTTATTAGGAACCAATGAAGGTCAACTCATGGCGCATTTAGCTTTTAGCTTTGATTAAGTTTGACGATTTGGAAACTATATATATATATATATATATACACACACACACATATTCTTGGAGAAATGGTGAAAAACCAAGAATGGCTGATTTCCCAACGACCTGAGAAACATTATCAAGCTGAATTTTTTAATATCCATCATCCATGTAAATTGTTAATTTTAAAACCCTTAATAGCTATGTTTCTGATTTGAAGGCTACTCTTTTTTTTAAATGAATTATAGCTTACTTTGTAATTATATATATATAATGGATGTGATATCTCCTAAGATTTTACAGAATAATATTCACCACACCAACACTCTTTTAATGCAAATAACAAACATTATTATTATTATTAAAAAAAAAGAACACTAATCATGGACCTAATAAAAATAACTATTAAAAAAATTCCAATATTGGTGATCCTATTCTAAAGATTTATGTACTCCCAACCAAGAAAAACATTGTTATAACAGTATGCGGTATCATAAGCACTAATCCGACCCAACAACACATCCGAATGATTGCATAAATGGTATTTCCACTGAAACAGTCAAGCAAAAACCCAAGAACAGGGGGCAAGTATAAATTCACAAGGGAGAAACAACATACTTGAGCATAAAGCTCAATATTATTTACTCTCATACAGTACACATACACATGAAATTAAAAACAAAAAGGGACCCTTCATCAGTAAGAATACATCATATTATTCCCCTTGCCAAAACCAAAAGGCAGCAATCTTAATTCTATACCTTAAGGGCTCCCAGCTCAAGGACATTCTTTCTCGTACACTTCACTTGCATATTGCCAGTTGATGACTTTCCATATGTTCTTCAGATAATCTGGTCTAACATTCTTGTACTGCACCACAAAAAGATAAGTCAAAGGGTCACGTAAAAAGCACATCAAAAATCAAAGAGAGACAAAATGATTAGCAAATATAAGAAACTATACCTAATTTCCCCACCTAGGATGCATTCTGAGTTTAAAACCAGATAATTATGAAGGTGAGACATGGTAATATTATCCATTTTAAAGTAACAGAAATTGATTTCTCAGCCCATTTATGCTGACCAAGTATTGGCAGTAACCACAACTGAAGCACAGAAAATGAGTTGCTTTCTCTAATCAGGAACACTTCTATCCTTTTTTTTTTCCTCAAAGGAAACAAAAAATAAAAATCAAAGTTCTGAAAATCAAAGTAAAGGATCATTAAAGTCAAAAGGCTACTTTGGCATTGTCTTGCTCACCATTAAGAATAGATTGAGCTACTCATCACTTATCTTTAATTAACATTTGAGCTCTTAGTGCAATGGACAACTTAAAGTTTGAAAATTTACCTGTAAATAATATGCATGCTCCCAAACATCTATGCCAAGCAAAGGGACCAAATTTGGCCCTTTAGTCACAAGTGGATCCTGCGGCAAATATTTCATAATTATATTAAACCTCCCAGAATCTTCTCAACTTCTAACATTTTACGATTAAAGCAACTCTAAAGAGAGAGGGTATAAAACTTGACAAAAATTCAATCTTATAGAAACTGAGTGCAAGCGACCTCTCTTAAAAAAATCTCACATCATAGACCTATAAAGTAATGGCCAACAGTCCCGTTGCATGGTTACATATTCTAGAGGACATAATCTCATATCAGATATTCTCAATTATAATAACAAGTCTTCCAGAAACGCAGATTATGCAGGGCAATAGAAATTAAGTAAATTTACATGCAATTGAGCAAACCAAGAAAACCCAATAATTGTTCTTGGTGGATTTCAAGCTAAATATTGCAACATACCTGATTTGCAGTTGTTTCAATCACAAGTTTTTTCAACTCCTTGTCCACTCCAAGCCACTGTCAAGACAGAAAGCAAGCAAACAAGAGAAGAAAAAATAAGCAATGACAGATGAAAACAATTAATAACTAGATACCCAAAGACACAAAATAAAAAGTGAAGCCTTAGCAAACTAAATTACTTACCACCCAACCAGAGCCCTGCAAAGCAGCACCCTCAGCACTGATCTTCTGAATCAATGATTCGAATGAACCAAAGCTTGTATCAATGGCCCAACCCAAAGAACCTTTTGGAGGCTCACCTCCTCCTTCCTGTCATGTAAACGCCATAGTTAAGATGGAATTGATTCACAAGCTTTATTAAATATTTCAATAATAGACTGGAAAAACGATTCAGAAATAGAAACTTACACGAATAGGGGCAAGATTCTTCCAAAAAATTGAGTGGTTGATATGACCTGCATGAGATACCAACCAGGTAATTTAGTGTAATAGCAAACAAAGAATTGAAAAAGAAAAAGATCATTGAGGCCACATATAACTTTCCTAATGGCTTGCTCATACGTTGAGATATGCTAGTGTCTAATATCAATAGTGCTTTTAAAAAAAAAAATCAAAATTGCACTAAATCATAAGTTTACTTTGCAAAACAATGGCACATGAAATAAATGAAAACAAAGTTGAAACTTTGCCAAACAGATATAAGAGAATAACATATCGTTTAAAAAAAATCCATTTTTAACATTTAATCATTCAAAAATCATATTTACATTGATACCCAGAAGCAAAAAAGCAAGTAAATAAGAAAAAAAAAGTCTTACTAATTTCAAAGCCTAAGAAAAGTCCCAAAGTTTCAATCTTTATAAGAAAAGAAAATTTTACCTCCGCCGTTGAACTTGATGGCGCTTTGCAATTTAACGACGGTGGAAGAATCACCTTTCAGGATAGCCTCATGGAGCTGCTCCAACGCCTTGTTATAGTTAGTGATGTAAGTTTGATGATGCTTCTGGTGATGGAGCTCCATGATCTCCCCACTGATGGCCGGCTCAAGTGCGCCATAGTCGTAAGGAAGATCAGGGAGCGAGAAGGTCTGCAATGCACGAGACTGAGTCAGCTTGACCGAGTTGAGGCCCTGGGTTAGGGTTTTTCTGGTGGCCAATGAACGCAGAGCCATTTGGAAATTAGTGGATTTTTTATCGTCTAGGTAAGAGGGACAAGCAGGGCAAGGAAGAGAGAAAGAGTGAAAACGGGTTTATATATGGAGGGGAGTGACTAGAGTGACATTTGGGTGAGTCAGTGGATTGAGATTTGTTAGAAAAGGGCAGCCGGAAATGGAATTCAAGGGGTGATAAGAATAGGACGAGATCGAATTGGATTTGATTTTTTTTTTCAATCATATAATATTATAAAATTATAAAATTTAATTTGAATTTAAATTATTTTGTTAAATTGATATGAATTTATTTATTTTTATTAAATTTTATTGATTGGATTCATTAATTTTTTAAAATTTAATTTCTTTTAATTTTTTATATATTAATTTAATAAAATTTTTAATATATTTATATAAAATAATTATTTTATTTTTTAAACATTTAAAAATATATAATTCTTTGATTTTTTTTTTGTTTCGATATAAAATTTAATTTAAATTTAATATATATATAATATTCAAATTAAATAAAAAATAATTTAAATCAGATCAAATATTACATTTCAAATCGTTTTTTAAATTTTTGGGTTTTTTTTTTTTTTAACTTTAGGTGCGCCCATAAATAGCCCACAGACAGGACTGGAAAATGGATGGGTCTCGGCTTGGTTACATCACAGGAGAGAATAATAAGGTTTAGGTAAGGTTCTCCAAAATACAAAATACGACCATATAAAACATTGAGGGCCCAGAAAAAGAGTTATTACTGCTTCTGTGGGGCCTGGTGTTATAGAAAAATGACCCATTTCTACCACCGGTTGGTTTCAGGTTACATGTTTCTAAATAAGGTTGTAGGATTTCATACCATACACTTTCTCATTTCGATGCTGATTGCTGAATGTCTGAACAAAAATTTAAGTCCTCCCACAATAATAACACATTAACACTGCAGGCTACTACACAAATAATATTTGTAGAGCTCCTCCAACTACTCTAAGCCACCTCAGATGCAACACAACCCCCATCAGGATCTTGGTGGGAATCAGATACTTGACATCTTTGGGAGCCTACTCAATTCTGCATATCAGTTACAAGGAGTTCACAGTCATTGATGTATTATACCATGGAGAAAACTTGAGAAAAGAAAAGAAGCAGCATCTCTCCTTTTTGAATATCTTTGCAAAACGCTCTAAGTGAAGCATGAAACATGGTAGCCATAGTAAAAAATACCTGTCGGCTGAAAATCAAACCAATGAATATCGAAAACTTCTATTCATTTTTTCACATTATTTTCACTCGCATGACAAGCAAGCAGAATGTTTGCCAGCACACACGTGCATACAGATAAATATTTATATCATTTAACTTATATATAAAGGTTCTACGAGGATGAGGTTTAGGAGAGGTCTTAGATTCAAGTTACAATACTCTTAGAACATTTGTATAAAGATGGAAGTATGGTAAAGATATTGACAGTTTTTTTAAATGGGACATTAGATAATAGTATATATGTACTTTGTTCGGCTGGTTCTGGTTGTGACATTTTGTACTTACTATTTGTAAATATAGCCGAAAGGCTGAACTTCTAAATGAAGATAGAATCAAAGGAATATATCAATTTGGTATCCAATCATATGCTGCCTAAATGCTTAGCTCAAATCCAAAGACTGTCCAAAGAAATCTTCAGCTTCTTTTGCAGCAAAACGCCATGCTTCAAGTTTAACTGCTATTATTAAGTATGTTATCTTCTTTGTTCTCAAAAGAGCATCGTGTTTGGTACTACCCCAGAAGACAAATTTCTAGGGCAGTGGATATTTTATTGTTTATGTTGTTCTGTTCTGTTTTCATTCTCAATGCAATGCATTCTACCTATTTCTGCTAATTCTTACAAGTTTGAAAGAACTAAAACCTGACTAAACTATGTGCAACATTGAAAATGACAAAAATTATTAGTAAAGATTAAGGTCTTTCCTCAATTGAATCTATGTCTAACATGCATGTTTCACTATAAAAGCATGACATTCTTACCTTCAAATTTCAAGTCTTGTTGAGCCAAGAGAATTGTTATCTTATTTGATTGCAAAGATCTTAATCATGTGCTCCTCAAGCAAATGCCAAGCAGCTTTGCCAAGCGATCTTTCCAACAGAGGAAATTGTGGAAAAAACTAAGAAAAAAATTAGTGTGAAAACTAAATGTATATTGAAAAACTGCTAATTCAGAATTATACAAGAACCTTAGATTTATATACTACTAACTAAAGGTTAAACCAGAAAACTAAATATTCCTAAAAAACTAATCCTATAATTGAGGGTTTGTCTATCCTAATTTTTTGTCATTAATTTTAGGGATAAAATACTTAATTCAAGAGATACAAATATAAATACATAGATTACAAGATTATAACTAGCTGTAAATAAGTGTTTTTCACACTCCCCCTCAAGCTGGTGAATAGGTGTTTTCCATTCTCAGTTTGAAAATAATTTCTTAAAATGTTGCACTGCTAAGACCTTTAGTTAGCATATCTGCAAGTTGACCCTTGGTTGATACATAAGGTGTACAAATCAACCCACTATCTAGTTTTTCCTTTATGAAATACTGGTCTACTTCAATGTGTTTTTTTCTGTCATGTTGCACAGGGTTGTGTGCAATACTTATTGCAGACTTGTTATCACAATAGAGTCTCATTGGTCCATCCCACTTGATCTTCAAGTCTTCTAGGATAATATTTAATCATAGTAGCTCACAAATTCCTTAAGCCATTGCTCTGAACTCTGCTTCAGCACTTGAACTTGCCACCACATTTTGTTTTTACTCCTCTAAGTCACAAGATTACCACCTAAAAAAATGTAGTAGCCTGAAGTGGATCTTCTATAAGTTACTGAACCCGCATAATCAACATCTGTATAACTTTCTAGAACTAACCCCGAATTTCTTTTGAATAAGATACCTTTCCCAAGATTGGTCTTCAAATAGTGCAATATACGGTAGACAGCATGTAGGTGCATTTCTTTAGGACTATGTATAAATTGACTTACCATACTCACAGTATATGCTATATCAGGTCTAGTATATGAGAGATAAATGAGTCTTCCAACTAATCTTTGGTACATCTCTCTATTTCCAGCAACATCTTCATTAGCTTCTCCAATTTTATGATTAAGATCTATAGAGGTATTTGCAGGTTTACATGCTAGCTTTCCAATTTTCTTCAAAAGATCCATCACATATTTCTGTTGTGAGATTAAGATACCATACTGTGAGTGAGCTATTTGAATTTCTATGAAGTACTTCAATCTCCCTAGCTCTTTTATCTCAAATTCTCTAGCCAAACATTGTTTTAGAGATTCTCTCTTTTTCATCATCTTCAGTTACAATTATATCATCAACATACACTTATAGAACTGTGACTCTTCCTGAATCAAAGTGCTTGATAAACAATGTGTGATCTCTTTGACTCTGTTTATATCTCATTACTAGCATCACTTTGACAAATCTCTCAAACCAAGCCTTAAGAGACTGTTTAAGATTATATAAAGCCTTTTTCAGCCTGCATACTTTGTTTGCTTCTAGATGACCTCCAAATCCAGGTGAAACCTTCATATATATTTCTTCTTCCAAATTACCATGTAGAAAAGCATTATTTACATCAAATTATTGAAGCTGCCAATTGTAATTTGTAGGTAATGATAACAAAATCTTAACTGTATTCATCTTGGCAACTGGAGCAAAGGTTTCCTGATAATCCATTCCATAGGTTTGAGTGTAGCCCTTAGTCACTAACCTAGCTTTATACTTTTCAACAGTACCATTTGCCTTGTATTTTACAGTGAAAACCCATTTACACCTCACTAGATTTTTTCCTTTAGGCAACTCTACCAGTTTTCATGTCTGATTTTTTTTAAGGCCTTCATTTCTATTTTCATGGCTTGCCTCTATTTCTCACTGGATAATGCCTCGGATAATGTAGTTGGAATAGAAATAATGTTTAGGCTCACAAAAAAATTTTTGTAGGATGGTGAAAATTTTTCAAATGACACAAAATTAGAGATTGGGTATAATAGATGCTTAGTACATTCTCTGATTCTTTTTTTAATGGTAATAGGCAGATCATAATTACTAGTTATAGTTTTAGGAGATTCATGCTCATTTTGAGAAACAGAGTCAAAAACTATAGTTACCTCATTTCCAAAATTAGGATCAGGTTCTTGGATTGGCACTAGTTCAAGATCTGAAACTTTTCTTCTTGAGTACACCTGTAATTCCTTCATAGAATCAAGAACAATATTATCCTTTATCACATCTTCTGTATTTGAAATAGGTTCAGACTCAAATTCAGTGTTTGACTTGAATTCAGCAGAAATAAGTTTCGACTCAGAAAAATTAATAGGTGTAAATGTTGAAAAAAGGGACAAATCAAGCAAAAAGAAGTCTTAATCCTCATCTTCCATGAATGAAGTCTCCCCCTGAAGATAGGGTTGAGTAAAAAATGATTTACTTTATTCAAAAGTGATATCTGTTGACACATAAAATTTTTTTGTAAAAGGATGATAGCACTTAGATCCTTTTTGAGTTAAGGAACACCCCACAAAAATACACTTAATCGCTCTTGGATCCAACTTTCCCTTGTTATGACTGTGAACATGAACAAATGATGTACAATCAAATATCCTAGGTGTAAGATTGTTTGTGGTATTGAGGTTGGGATAAAATTGTGAGAGTAGTTTCATAGAAGTTTTAAATCCCAAAACCCTTGAAGGTAACCTATTTATAATGTGTGTGGCAGTAAGAACAGCTTCCCCTAGTAAGATTTAGGTACATTTGCTTGAAAAAAAAGGCTCAGATTGTGGCTAATAAATGACTGTTTTTCCTCTCTATCACACCATTCTGCTATAGAGATAGAGTATTAACACAAGATCACTCATGGATAATCCTCTTTTTTTGGAAATAGGTGGATAGACTTTGGTTGAAGTAGTCTCTTGCATTATCAGATCTAAATCTCTTGATTCTCACTCCAAATTGATTTTGGATCATGTTTTGAAAGCTTAAAAATACACTATTCACATCTGATTTGGATTTAAATAAAAAAACTCAAGAGAACCTGGTACAATCATCCATGAATAAAACAAATCATCTCGCACCAGAAATATTAAGAATTGTAAAGGGACCCCAAATGCCACTATGAGTCAAGTAAAAATGAGTAAAACTTCTTTTGTTACTAATTGGAAAAGACACATGTCTATGTTTTGCAAGTTCACAAATATCACAATGAAAATCTTCGACATTTAATCCTTTAAACAAAGAAGGAAACATGTTTCTCAAAGTTTCAAAAAAAGGATGTCTAAGACGAAAATGATAGAACCAGATTTTGTCTTTATTGAAAGATTTTTTAGAAAGAAATGACAAAGGTAAACTATTCTTGATATTACTTGAGTTATTTGATGTCTCAAGATAGTATAATCCACCATTCTCCTTAGCAAGTCCAATCATCTTCCCCGAACTCTGGTCCTAAAATTCACAATAAAAGGGATAAAAAGTTACTTTGCAATTCATATCTCCGATAAGTTTTTGTATAGATATCAGATTAGTAGACAATCCATGAACATGAAGAACATTTTTTAGAACAAACAAGGGATTAACTTAAACATCTCCTAATCTTGCCACTATAGTAAGTGAACCATCTGCAACAACAATTTTCTTATTACTAGGACACAGGTTATATGTACTAAACTTTTGTGAGGAATGTGTCATATGGTTTATGGATCCTGAGTCAATGACCCAAGAACTTGTAATAAGCTTAGCTGAGACATTTAATCTATGAGAACCGCAAGCTTTACCTGAACTAGAAACCTTACCAAAATAACATACCATAGTAGGCTTTTCAAGGATTTTTAATAAGTTTCTCAGCTTTTCAATCTCTTCCCTGTCGAACTCTCATTGTTTCTGAGACATCTGTAGTACTCCAGTGATTTTCCCAGTTGACATTTCCTCAAATTGAGTGGTAGTGATATCTTTCTTTGAAAGGATTCGGCAATGAAAGCCTACACATGATTCGGCAATGAAAGCCTAAAATAGAAGTCAGCAATGAATACTGAAAATTTTGCTTCCCAAGAAGAGCCTAAAAGCTCTGATACCATGTGAAAAAAACTAAGAAATAAATCAATGTGGAAACTGAATGTATATTAAAAAACTGCTCATTCAGAATTATACAAGAACCTTAGATTTATATACGACTAACTAGGGGTTAAACTAGGAAACTAAATCTTCCTAAAAACCTAATCCTATAATTGAGGGATTGTCTATCCTAATTTTTTGTCCTTAATTTTAGGGATACAAATACTTAATTCTAGAGATACAAATATAAATACATAGATTACAAGATTATAACTAGCTGTAAATAAGTGTTTTCCCACAGAAATAAAAATGATTATAACAATAGTCCTAGAACTGGAGGAAGTAGGTTCCTTAATGAATTTCTGGGGTGGTTGCAGAAAATTAAGGTGACTTTCTTGCTCTTCTTTCTTTTGGACCCAGATGTTGATCCACTGTCTTGTTTATTCCCTTCTGAAAACCTGAAACTTTCCACAGATGTTATTTAACATTCTGTAACTTCCTGGCTACTCTATTGCTGTCTTAAGATAACACGGAGGATTTTATACACCAATGTACTACTTGTAGAAGTTGTTTTCTAGATGGTGAAAGTAGTCTAGCTGTAATATATATAAGGGACCAGAGACTAGTAAAAGAAACACTGCAAAGTAATTAACACTGAACAAATACAAGACATGGACTGCTTAACTTATCAGTTCTTAAGTGAGCAAGCCTCCAGGGAGAAAAATACTGCTCATGCTTTAAAAAAAGAATGTGATTTTCTAATTCTGTTTTGGATTTGTGAATTCTCAAACAAAGAAGAAAGTTATTGCTCCTATAAACCAGCTGTTTTGTCCTCAGGGCAATATTTCTGCTGTTTTTTCTCTGAAATAGGAGTTAAATAGTTTCAACTCAATTGAGATGGGAGTTTAATGGCACAGAAACCAAGTTTCTGTACAATAAGTATATGTTTAGAGCATCTCAAGAATGATAAGTAGCTTTCATGGATATATAGTCAAATCAAGCCAATGTAGTTCTGATATGAAAAACTTCCACAAATCTGTTATTTAAGCATCTGATCAAACATGCGATTAACAATAGACAGATGCATGTTTCCCTTATTGATTAGTAAAATAATTTAAACCCTTGATTTTCACTTATCTGTATGTTTAAGTTAAGCAAATCTACTGACTCAGAACAAGCATGAGTTAAACTAGCTTCATCATCTTCTGCCTCATCCTTTCCAATTTACCATCCATTTAGAAAAGTGATGTTGTGCCTGAATTTCCACAATCTACATCACTAATCCAGTAATCAAAGAACTCAAATGTCTATTTCAGTTTTGAAGCTACAATGAAACTTGTTAAGAATCTTTGACTGCTTGGGAGATCATTTTCCATTAGAGGTTAGCGTTTTAACTTTAACTGACAGATAGTGGTAATACGAGTGAATATGAAAAAACATTAAACAAGAATATACATTAACTTAGGAATGAAATTCATGAGACCGGCAAATAATAGTTGTGGCGAATTTTTGTTACTCATTTGACAAATAAAGGAAGTGCATCTTCTCAGCCTTAAATACCCTTCTTAATCTAGATAATCCGTTAAATTCACAGCGCATTCTTCAGTATTCTCTTAAAAACTTCCTAAACTTGCAAAGAGGGAAATGGTATTTCATTTATGAGGGCAACTAATTAAAAGTTTTCAGAATTGCAATTTGGCTGCAGAGAGGATAGTGCCTTTTCTAACAAAGTAGTCAGAAGAAAATTTATCCAGATATTCATTTTAATGATACTTGCAAGCTATGGCTGGCTCCAAGATAGAGAACAAGTCATCTAAGCATATTGTTATTCATCCTTTTACAGAAAGTTAATTTTCGCGTCAAAGTTAGTTTATAAGAATATATCCTGATCTGAAGCAAGAGCCTTGAAGAAAAATTTCCCTAGTTCTCAAAAGACAGCAAAAACTACACTCAATTTGCTTGACAGGCTGGTTCTTTTCTTCTTCATATTTATGGTAAATCCAATTTTCGGCTATATCTAGCAAGCCGTTATATTTTCTAGCTTTGTCTTTTTTTTGTTTGCCAAAATTTTCTAGATTTGTTTAGGAAGTACATTCTTGCTAGTGGTATATCATTTCGTGTTGCCTAATATCTCATGTGTGTTCCATAGGTGATGGAGGAGCTGACATCTTTGGGGAAAATCACATTCCCATTAGTAATTTCTGGCCTGATTTTCTACTCCAAGTCCTTAATCTCAATGTTGTTTTTGGGACATCTTGGAAACATTGAGTTAGCTGGAGGCTCACTGGCAATGGGATTTGCAAACATCACAGGCTATTCTGTAATGAATGGTCTGGCCATGGGGATGGAACCTATATGCTGTCAGGCTTTTGGAGCCAAAAAATGGACAGTTCTTAGCCAAACTTTTAAACAGACCCTCTGCCTCCTATTACTTGCAGCCATACCAATCACCCTACTATGGCTGAACATGGAGCCCATCCTTCTATCAATTGGTCAGGATAAGACCATAATATCAGTGGCAAAGGTATTTCTCACATACTCTATTCCTGAATTGCTTGCCCAAGCTCTCCTCAGTCCTTTAAAAATTTTCTTAAGAGCCCAAAGTCTAACCTTACCCTTCACTCTTTCTGCAACTTGGGCCACAATCCTCCACCTTCCAATCAACTACTTCCTCACAATATATTTGGATTTGGGGGTTAGAGGAATCGCTCTGGCCTCTGCTTGCAACACATTAAACTTAAATTTAGCTTTGCTAGTGTATCTCTTCTTTACAGAAACAGCAATAAAACCTTGGGATGGTCAAGTGGTAACCAAATGCTATCGAGATTGGCAATCACTGGTGACACTAATGATTCCAAGTGTATTTTCTGTATGTTTAGAATGGTGGTGGTATGAGATAATGGTGCTACTTTGTGGCTTAATTAATAATCCACAGACAAGTGTGGCTGCAATGGGAATTCTTATGCAAACAACAGGACTTTTATATGTTTTTCCTCATTCTCTACGCTCAAGTTTATCAATTCGTGTTGGGCAAGAGTTAGGGGCTGAAGCGCCTGCACAGGCACGACAGATAACCATTATAGGACTCATTACAGCAATGGTATGTGGACTGCTATCTTTCACTTTCACAATTGCAGTAAAGGACGTGTGGGGAAAGTTATATACACATGAGGCTCAGGTTTTGGCATTGACAAAAGTTGTCCTACCTATATTAGGCTTTTGTGAGCTTGGAAACTGTCCTCAGACAGCAGCATGTGGAATCCTGGTAGGTTCTGCTAGGCCTAATGTGGGTGCTTGTATAAATTTTTGTTCCTTTTACCTTGTTGGTTTGCCAATTGCTGCTTATGCGGCTTTTAAATTAAAGATGGATTTGCTTGGGTTGTGGTTTGGGCTTGCTGCAGCACAAGCTACATGTATGTGTATGATGATTTGCACTCTAGTTTTCACTGATTGGAACTACCAAGCTAAGAGGGCTAAGGAGCTGACTCAAGGGACAGAAGACCACAAAAAAGATTTGGAAGCCAATCTTCTTAGTTAGTTCTAGTTTTCTATAATTCACAACCACAGCCCTTTGTAACATGAGATGATCCAGACCTAGTCATTTATGCTAGCAAAAGATCTTCATGTACATTTTTTTCTGGGTTTATCTATTTTGTCCTTTCTTAGGCAGGTTGGGAAAATCAAACATTATTTTGTTAAGAGCAGCCTTAATGTTAAGGTAATGACATTATTATTATTATCTCCAATTGTTCCAACCAAGAAAAGATTAATCATTGGAAAAAGTAAATGAATCTAATATATTGAATGAATACCCAAAATAAAACTGGTTAGAAATTGCCAGTTTCAAGCTTATATGTGATATGCATTGGTAGAATAATTAAACTCCTCTTCTAGTAACACGAAAATTAACACAGGTTTTCATCATGCTTGACAAACCTAACTGTGCAATATGAAGCTAACACCATCAAACAATATAGAAGGTTAAACCTGCACAAGTTGGAGAGACAAGAAGTCAAGAGTCTTTAATGTCAACCACTCTTTCCCTGCCTCTAGTACTATTTATTCATCTTGTGTTCTTCAGCCTGCTACTCAATAGGGTTTGGGAAGCCTTCATGGAGGCAAATCTTTGTTTCATTGTCTAAGAGAGGAAATTGGGACAACATCAGCAATGGCTACAGTTGCAGTTTCAATTGTAAGTTGGGGATTGGATTCACCGCCAGAAAAGGGGTAACATTCGGCAAGTTTTTCCAAAAAGTTGCAAATGTTGATAAAGACACGTGCAATGCAACAATGGCCTTTTCCCAAAAAAAAAATATTATTATGACAAATATTGGGTGACGTCACCCTTGTAACTTTCTTTTGTTTCCAAACAAAATAAACTGAAAAGGTCTTTTTTATTTTCTTTGTTCGTCAACTCTGACACAGATCTGGCCATCTGGAACCTTCAGATTTGTTACAAAGAGAGAAAACTTGGTGAAAGATTCGAAATTTGTGAGTTTTCATTTCTGGGTATAAGTTAAAAACCGAAAAAGGGCGTGATGATTGTTAAATGGAAAAAAAAATATGAGTGATTCAGAAACTAGTATGACTTCAGCTAGTACATTAGCTGAGAATTGAAAAAAGAAAATAGGGAAAGAAGGAAGAAAGAGAAAAACAAAATCCAGGAATCAACGGAATTTGTGTATATTCTCTTTCATGCATTCCTCAGTATTTTTGTACCATTCTGTGACAACCCCAGTTCACAATAGCAACTGCTACTCAAGGCCACGGACCAAGACTCGGGCCTCAACCAATACACTGACATAAGTCCAAAACCAAAAAAAAAAAAAAACAACACCAGTTCATGATAACAAATAAAAAAGATTAAATAATACCACCAACAGTAATAACAACTTCTAATATACGCCTGTAACAGGGCGTTGATGGCAGTTAATGGAGAACTCGAGTAACACTAATGGGGAAGAAACAAGAAATCAGACAATACCTTCCACTTCTTCATCAACATCCTCAGATGCTTATCGTTTGTTTGGTCGTCAAGGTTCACTTCACCAGTTTTTAGGTGGTGGTAAAGGTCAAAAAATTAAAACAAAAAAAAAGTTTTATTTTATGTTCCAATTTTTTTCTCTCTCTTGTTGGGTCTTGTTTTTGAATGAAATCAACTTAATTTCTTTACTGAATTGAATATTGCTTGGCAAAAGAAATTGGTTACTGCCCCTTTCGAAATTGGAATGAAATATCAGGCAAATAAGACAATAATGAGAAGTGAATTTTATGAAGAAGATCTCATTATTGATGCATAGGCAAAATGATATGTAACTCTTACAATCTGAGGTACTATGTTTTAAGTTTTCTACTACCGTAGGGAAAGAGATGTAGCTGTTCTCTTCTACTGTTTTATTTTGTTTTTGTTGTCTATATGTGTTGTAAAACATAGCCCAAATCCAGCAACACTCTTTTATTATAATTACTGATTAGTTGATGTTGTGGAAATCCTGTTGTGCAGTATGATATTATTGCTGCAAGTTTACTTTGTCGCCCTGGCTCATTATCTTCTCACCCTAGTATTTGTTTTGTGTGGTAAATTAACTAATTTTGCTTCTTATGTTCCTAGTGGATGATATACTATTGTGGAAGCGGTGGAGTGTTTCTTTTGGTGTCATTGTTGTTGCTACTGTTGCTTGGCTCATATTTGAGTGGCCTGGATTACCATTCATATCTATTTGTTCAGATGTCTTGCTGATATTGATTGTATTGTTATTTGTCCATGCCAACTCTGCTGCTTATAGAAATAGTTATGAATAATATTGCCTGTATATGTGTTGATTTCATTTTTAATACTGAAGCTGTTTTTGACAATGGTGTCGGTTTATTAATTAAGCAGACAACTACAAACATTACCAGAGCTCACATTGTCAGAGGAAATGGTTAACAATGCCACAGCATCATTTCGTTTTAAGATCAATAATTTGCTTCTTATGGCTCATGATATAACTCTTTAGCAAAGATTTTCGACTTTTTTTCAAGGTCAGTTAGATCAGTTGTGTTTCAACTAAGTATTCTGTTCTGCAATATAAACATGGATAATAGGAAAAAGAATCAATGTTGAAGTAGAATTGTATGTATAGAGATTTGCGGTGTTGTTGGTGGTATTATGATCTAGTTAATATGTGATTTTTTTATTATTCGTAAAGGTACTAATTAGTAGCAAGGTGTGTTTGGATGGGGGTGTAAGGAAATAAGAGTAGTGGTTCTGCTAACTCTGTTTACTTTCTCAAGTTCCGGGAGTGGGGGATCTCACATAATTGGGGGATTTTGATCGACAGAACTTGCCAATTTAACTCTAACTTCATACTTAAACCCAGTTTGCTTTGAACCAGATGATATTGCTTCACAAACTGCTCTTCCAGCGGCAGTTTTCTGTTCAATCTAACCTATTTTTTATTTCTAGATGGTCTATCAATAGTTTGCATCAGGTCTCTATTTTCTTCATGCCATGTGGAACTTCATGCTGTTTGTATAGGGTCCTGGGTTCTACCCACTTTTGCTATCTCACTAAACCTGTTCCACTCTGCCTGCTCTTCTGTCCTTGTTTATGTATTTATTGGGGGGTAGGGATGGCCGGAAGGCTGGTGCGTGATAATGTTTTCTAACTTTTAGTAGATTTGGCAGGTTGTGACTTTTCTATGGCCCTTGTCTGCCATTGGTAGCTATTGCTCTTTCTTCAAACTTGCCTATATTGGTAAGCAAGTTTATCTGTCAACTGATGCAGATTCATCTTTCTCATGGATATAATTAGTACTTTTTTTTTTGTTTGACCTAATTACATTAATGTAACTAAATTTAACTTAGTTTTTTAATCCCAACCTCATTTGGTTTATTTCTAATGAACAACCATGAGTTTGTGTTGTTAAAAATTCAAAAACCTGATGTCAAGCTCCTATCAGGATCTATTGCATATTTGTGCCTGTTTTTGCAAATCGATTGCAAAATGGGAGGCATTTAATCAATGACTTCTTTCATATATGTGTAAGGAATCTTAAATGATGTACTCAATTACTCTCTGTATTTCTCATTTGCTGATGGCAGGAACCACCCTATCCGTTACTGTTCCTGTCTTCTATGGCAAATATGAAGAGCATGTGGATAAATATTGTGGAATGATCCATGGCAAAATTTCCCATCACTATAAGATAGTAGATGAGAGCGTGATTAGCAGAATCCCCTGGAGTTTATCCAAAGATAAAGACATGTAAGTCTCACAGTTTACATAGAGGTTATGATTGAACATGCTTTACTCTTGGAGTTTCACTGCGTTCATATTTTGCTTCACCTTAAGTCAAAGTAGATTCATGTAATCTGTTATGTTATCTACATGCTTTACCATCAATTGAGCCGCAATGTCTGCTAAACGTTTCTTCCACATTAGAGAAAGGAAAGGAAGGGTTCAGGAATTTCTACAAATCTGCTATTCCAAGATCCCGCAAGACTCTTTTTTTGCTGCTGATTGTTGAAGAGCCATTATGGTCTGTGTGGAGCTACTACTTGTGTTGGGTATGTAGAATTAGTTAATGGGAGGAGGAGTTGAGCCAATGTACAAAGACACACCTACTTGACGTATTCCCTTAGAAGAGCATAGCAATTTGGTTTATTTTGGGGATCTATTTTTACTAAATAAATTGGAAAGTATATAGCTCTTGTTGCTTGTTTTATGTCTTCCATTTTCCTTGGTTGTTTTTAGATGCACCATAACTGTCATAATGATTTGAAAATCCTGAAATCTCTTAGGACTTTCAAAAAACTTGTTGAGGTTGGAAATCCTGAAATTTGAACCCGATTAATGCAAGATTATCCAATTATATTATAAGATACACGTAACCATCCCTTTCAAAGGCGAGAACCAACCAGCCGCACTCTAACCAATAAAAACAATTTGCTAAGACAAAAACCAAAGAATCAATGAGACCAACATCTAATAAACAACAATTTATCAGAGCATTAAGTTGCCCGCCACACAGCTTAGCCTTAACGGGATTTTGTCAATCCCTCTTACCCACTGTCTTTTTCTCCCCTCGCAACGCATCAAACTCATCAAATCCGTAGTCCTTTCTCTTCTCTTCCACCACTCTTCCCTCAAACCAAAGCTGAAACCTTCATTACGTCTGAAAAATGGGTCAAAAGAAAGCATGTTATTGGTTTCTGTTGCTATTCATGTTAACATGCTTCGTTGGACCATCATGGGGTGAAACTGAGGCCGAAATCCTTCTCAGGTTTAAGAACTCTTTATCCAATTATGGCACCGCACTAGCTAATTGGAATGACTCGGCATCAAGACCATGCACTGGCGATAATCCAAATTGGACAGGTTTACGCTGCAGCAATGGGACAGTCTTCGGACTGAAGCTGGAGAGTATGGTTCTAATGGGTGTAATTGATGTAGACACACTTACAGCGTTGCCGCTGTTGCGTACCTTAAGTTTTATGAACAAGAGCGTTGGTGGTCCATTAACTGACGTAAATAAACTTACTGCTTTGAAAGCCTTGTATTTGTCATACAATGTTTTCTCAGGTGAAATACGTGAGGATGGTTTTGCTGGCATGAACTCCTTGCAAAAGGTTTATCTGGCACGGAATAACTTCTCTGGTAAAATCCCAAAATCAGTTGCTTCATTGCCAAGGTTGTCGCAGTTGAGTCTTGAAGGGAATCGTTTTGAAAGGACAAATTCTTTGATCCATTATAAAATTTTGCTAAATCTCATTTTTTGGTAAGAAAATTTCGTTCAAACTTTACATCCTCATAAGTTAAATTAGCGTTAGATGACATTTTATCATACCAAAGAAGGCAGGAAATTAAAGAAAAAATAGGATAAGCTCAATACCCGTTATTGAAGTTTTATGAGATTTGAATTAGGAGTTGAAATACTGTATTAGATGGGTAGACTTTACCAAAGTTTTTCCTCAAATTTTTTCATAAATTTGTGTATTGACATATCTCATAATTCAACTGTTATCTCACAGCAGTGACCGATTTTTTCCCTAGACCAAATCAGCAAACCCATGTGGCCTGGACTAACCAATACCATTTTTTGCATGGAGCAGGAAACAAAGACCTATGCGGAAAGCCTCTATCTAAATGCAAGTTCTCATCAAAGAATAGGACCATCTTAATAATCCTTGCCGTAACTGGCTCTGCGTTTGCTTTGGCTGCCACTGCTACTGTTTATTATATCCGCAATAATCCAACCACCGCATCCCAATTAAAAAATGTCCGAGAGAGAAAAACCGGCAACATTATGGGCAAGAAAGCAGATCAATCATCTGATCATTACAAAAAAGCTGAAAATGCAACATTGCATTTTGTGAGGAATGACATGGAGAAGTTTGAGCTTCAAGACCTGCTTAGGGCCTCTGCTCAGGTTCTGGGCAGTGGGAGTTTTGGGTCTTCTTACAAGGCTGTCCTTTTGAATGGGCAATCCATAGCTGTGAAGAGGTTTAGGCAAATGAACAATGTGGGCAAGGAAGAATTTTATGAGCATATGGTAAGACTTGGAAGGTTATCTCACCCTAACCTGCTTTCCCTTGTGGCATTCTATTACAGAAAAGAAGAGAAACTTCTGGTGTCTGATTTTGTTCCAAATGGCGGCCTGGCTAGTCATCTTCATGGTACGATCTCTCCCTTTTCGACACTCCTTGGTTTCGAATCTCTTTAATACTATAACAAGTTCTCAATTCATAGCTTAATTTCCTCAGCTAGGCGTGCTCCAGGTCAGACAGGGCTTGATTGGCCAACTCGATTGAAGATCATCAAAGGAGTAGCAAAGGGCTTGGCTTACCTCTACAAATAGCTTCCAAGCCTGACACTACCCATGGACACCTAAAATCCTCCAATGTGCTTCTGGACCACACCTTTGAGCCCCTCCTGTCAGACTATGGCTTAGTTCGGTGATAAAAAAAGATCATGCTCAACAATTCATGGTGGCTTACAAGTCCCCCGAATTCACCCAATATGATCGAACAACACGAAAGACAGATGTATGGAGTCTCGGAATACTGATTCTAGAACTGCTGACAGGCAAGTTCCCAGGCAACTATTTGAAACAAGGTAAAGGGGGCAATGCGGATTTGGCAACGTGGGTGAACTCAGTTTAGAGAGAAGAATGGATAGGAGAGGTTTTTGACAAGTTAATGAAGGGTACCAACAACAGGCAAGGTGAGATGTTGAAGTTGTTGAAGATTGGAATGTGCTGTTGCGAATGGAATGTAGAGAAGAGGTGGGAATTGAAAGAGGTTGTGAAGAAGATTGAAGAGTTGAAGGAAAGGGAAAATGATACTGAAGACTGCTCTTCATATGGCAGTTGTGAAGGGGAAGCATTGTAGTTGGCCAGAGCTATCACCGATGATGATTTTTCTTCTAATTAATGTTTGAAAGTTGAAACTTCACACCCCTCCTCTTCATAATATCTATACTTGGGTTGTTGAGAATGCTAGAATGTAATGTAGCGTAAAAACGAGAATGGGGTTTTGAAGCTTAGTAATATGAACTCATAAAATCAAACATGTTTCGGATCAATTAAATTTTTTTTTTTTAACATTCATTAAAAGAGTATGAGAAAATAAAACATGGACGCTTAAATAATAGATAGATACAATGATTTATAGCGAAAATGAGAAGACTATACAAGCAATATTGATAAAATAATTGTACATCAAATGGTATGATTCATTAGAAGAGTCATGAACACCTCCAATTGCTAGCAAAGTGAATTCCCGTTGGCTCAATAGTTATTGTAATTGACAAAAAATAAGAAAGTTGACCCCTTGAATCCTGATCAACCGAGTTGCCATGGATTGGTCGGTGAAAGTGTATAAGTTTTACCTGCAACAGTGATGAAAAGCTATATTCTACTTCTAACCGAAAAGGATAGGAGAGCACAGTCAGCACATGACACTGTTAAGAGTCAATACCAGGATAACTAAATAGTTTATAATTAAATAAAATCCTTTCACCAATAAAAAAAAAAAAAAAAAAAAACCCCAAAGTGTTCACCGCCGGACACCTATAAGTTAGCTAGAGAAGTGCATATAAACCTTATCGAATCAGATTCAATTATTAACACTTTTAAATAGCTAACAATATCTTGATTGGTAACAAAAACCAATATCTTAAGTCGAGCTAGGCCAAACCCTGCCAAGCTCATTGACAAATCAACCGCATGCACTAGAATTACAAGCAATTATATATATTTTAATGCATGACGAATTACTAGTATATTAAAGTGTCGCTCTCTTGTAGATGTACCCAAAAAAGAAAAAAAAAAGTCTAATAACCTTTTTTATTTGACACTAAAGTCATAAGCTTTCCTTCCAGTGTCACCAAAGTATCAGTAACAGTAATGACATGTGTAAGGATAGATGTTAGGCATTATATTACTTAAGTCAAAGGTCGAGTAGCCATTTCGTAATCCTCTTCAAAACCAGCCACATGGGATTCCTCATTTTTGTTAAACAGGCAATTAACCTTGTTTTCTTGGTTAGTCTGGAGTACATATTCATCCAAAACCACCAAAATGAAACAAACAAACAAATAAAAGAAAAAACAAGGTAAGCGTAAATGTTGTTTTAAGGGACAGGGCACGCCATTATCTCAAAATTTGTCGGTTTTACTTGAGCAATAAAGTTGCTGCAATTTTCAGGATTTGCAGGTTTGAATATTTGTGAAATTGGCAGATGCAAAATTAAAACATTGGCCTCTTGCAACAGGTAACTTGCCTCTTGCAACAGGTAACTTTTCTATTGTTGAAGTTTGTTTTGGATTAATTAAAACTTTTTTGCTTAACAGAATAAAAATTCTTCAATTTGTATTGAGAAATGTTGTAAAAGAAATTGCTAATTTGAGATCTACAATCAAATTCATTCATATAAACTAATATAAAATAAAAGTCGACTTTGGAATTAAGTGAAGAAATCTTCAATTTGATATTCATTCATGGCTGTGAATTAAATAAAAGCCAATACAATGGAATATCCCTGTTTACTTTAAACTATAACTCACAGCCATTAATCAATTAAGTAAAAAATATATAGAAGGCCGAGCGGGTGCCAGTAAACCACCACAGCAATAGACAGCCACATTAGGGCTGTGCCTCTCCTACTCTAACTCTCCCTCTTATACCTTCCCCTCGTCTCAAACAATGGTTATTACATACACAAACTTCCATTTCAGGACCCCTTGTCCTGAAACTCTAAAACTGACCACCCTCAAATGTTTGTCCGAACTGCCATTTTTCTGGTGCCACGTTGTAGCTTGTCACAGTCCTGCCATCGCTTGTGGTGACTTGGAAGGACAGGCTTTGGCCGTTGAGGTAGGAGTTGCTCTGCCAGTTTTGTCCCCAATTCCTAGACATTGCTTGCCATCCTGTTTTAGAACCCTTGATTGACACTGAATGGACATCTCCAGCACCTCCAACATTTGTGATCAAGACCAAGTTGAAGTAAGAGTGACCATTTATTGTAAACCTTATTCCACCTTTCTTCATACAGGGGACTCTGTTTAGACCCGACAAAAACATGTTATTGAGATGAGCTCAATCAATATTTTAGTAAAAAAATATAGTTTAACTAAGTTTTGATCGTAAAGGGTGTTAAATATTACCTTCTGAATGAAATGGGGACAATTCCAGCACGGTATTGAGCAATTTGCAAGAAAGCTGGCTCAGCTAAATCAAAGTGCTGGAGAGGAGGGTTGCACCAGCCACCATTGTCATTGGACAAAGCGGAGTTAGGGGGGCAGAAGTTGGTTGCAGTGACAACAATGGATCCGGGCAGGCACCATTTGGGGTCATTGTCACACCTCATTTCATAGCAAGAACCGCAGCTCAAACCATTGTTGAACAAGGCAGTGCTAAGTGCTGCAGTGTTAGTCCCATAGCCTTGGCTATATAAGTTGCCATATCCACAAGCACCTCCTGAAATAGTAGCAGTGGATATAAGAAACCAAAAGAAAACCAAAAGTTATAGACCACCTAAAGTTGCTAAGTGCAATTTTGGAAGTGCACAAAAGAACTTGACACTTTTAAGTATGTTTCCTTTTTCTCCTTACATTCCTTTTGTATAAAATGACAAAGTCCCCTAAACTTACCCATTGTGCCAGATGCGTCACCACCACCATAGAATGTAGCATGGCCTCCTTGCCATCCTCCCCCATAATCACCATAGGTGCCGGGCAGGCAAAAATTGAAGACAAAAAGCAGCAGAGAAGTCGCGGACAATGCTGCTATTGCCATTGGGAATAATAGTTGAAGTGAGTGGTGAAGGAGAGCGGAAGAGAGGGAAAAAGAGAGAGTGTAATGAAAAGGCTGGTGGTGTATTTAGTGCTTGATGCTTGTGACATTGGGATGGGAGAAAGGGTTTATATAGGAAATAAAGGAAAAAGTCTAGGGGCGGTGGGATGTGGACTTGAATAGGAAGAAGAGACAAGCAAGCAATTCTCACGTTGAAGAGGGAAAGCCAAGGCAACGAGAATAGATTTTCATATTTTCAGGTCATTTACAAGGATCAAAGCCAGCACATGCAAATGTTCCAGTTAGACTACCAACCGCTAGGCCTCTTGGCCCCCACCTGCACATGCATTTATCAACTCTTCCCCTCCTCCTACTGTTTTTAATCTTATTCTCTTAGTCCTATTAACTGTTTTCGTCTAAATATTGCTTCCTTACGTGTAGTTTTGTGGAATTTCTCCTTGAATTTTCTGAAATCCCACCAATCCCTCGAGAAATCTTTTATTGCCTTTGATTGGGGGACTTTGGGATTTTTTTTTTTCAAGTCTAATTTGGTGGCTACAGAAGAATATCCCCCCAAAGAAAAAGTAACAAAATTAGTCAAGGGAACATTGTAATAATTTTGTCTTAAGACTTCAATCTCAGTCATTTTAAACCCTTGCACTTTCACACGCATTGTAAAAATGCGGTTGTGGTGAAATAGGGACACCATATTATCTTTCAAAGGATTTAAATTCCGATCGTCTAAATGAGAAATCAGTAACAAGGACGTGTGAATGTATTTTTTATGATCTTCAAAGGCTTTGAATGTAGAAGATAAAAATTCCATCAGGGTTTCCTGTTTATCTTTCCAGGATTATTATAGACACCATTAGGAGTTCATCTATAAGCATATACCATTTCTGTTAAAGCAGTTGGCTGTTTAACAGGGAAAGCTTACCGACCTGAAAGCAATGGTCATCTGATCTTAAAACCCTCATATTTTCTAGTGCAATATGCAGATTGTTAGGTCAACTCGTTTTTCTTGTATATTTTTCTCGTACCAACCATATTTTAGTGTAACACGAGCATTAATCCATAGTCTCATGGATGGTGACTTGAAGGATCATTTGTCGGTAATTATAATACAAATTAAAATGCATCATTAATGTCATTTTGCTAAAGCTGATTGATTAGCAAGTCTGTATATAGCATCAGATGCACACGCAGGCTACATATGATCGGAGAATTATAATAGAAAGAGAAGAAGCTTTATTTTTAATTTCATCATCATTAATCGATCATTGAAATCATTAGCGTACTTGGGTGATTAATTTTTTTTAACGTTAAGGTTTTGTAGTTTTTCACAATGATTAGTTCATTGTTTTATGTGTTAAACAGGAAGAAAAGGATCCAATTTTTCTGATAGAAAGATTTGATTACTGATTAAGTGTCCCTACCATGTTAGGGAGCACATGCAAGCCCCGGGCTTCACGGTCCCTTACGTTCATGCGTCATTTTCATATGAATTTTGAGTGGTTTTCAGTTGTAATCTGATACTGATAAAAGATTAAATATAAACATCCAAAGCAACAAAAATATTCATAATATGAGATACTGACCACATGATGTTGATTAATATACTAAAGGAAAATATATATAAAAATGCCTTGATTTGCTCTTTTTGTTTTCTAATTTCACATCAGTAGGAAAAAGGAAAGATTCAGAATCATACTTTCTGCTACAATTACTATTCACCATATCTTAAAACTTTGTCTATTTCAAAATGGAAATATGGAATATTGGAAAGGTGCTATCAGGTTCTTTTTAACATTTCAATGAGCATCTATGGCAAGATATTCTCATAAACAGTAAAATTTTAAGTCCTGATAAGAAAATCTCTTCATCTATCTTACTGATAAAAAAAAATGTTGAACAAAGTCCAATGTGATTTTAAAATATGGAAAGAAAGTCAAGTTTTGTGGCTTTCAGTGCCAAAAGAGACAATGTCAAATAAAATAAACATCGCAGTATCCCAGTGCTGAAGCTCATTTTGTTGAAAAAATGTTATTAAATTTATAATTTTGGCTTCCAAATGTCAGCCCCTATAGCTCAGTTGGTTGGATCCTTCAAGTGGGCAGCAAACATTTTGATTTCCAATTTCTTTTGCCTAACAAAAACTAGTGCAAGAGGAACAAACAATGAGAAGTGTAGGCCAGAGGGAGAGGGTAGATTTTAATTAGAACAATGAAGATTTCTTCATTTAATGCATATATATATATATATATATGGCATTACCTGCATCAATAGTTTGGTCCCTTTGTTAACTGCAGATTTTCCTTTTCTCCAATTAGCTTTTTCAAAGTTCTTACTCTTTTTTTTTTAATTAAAAAAAAAGAGGAAAAAATATAAAATGGTATGGGATTTTCTATATTTATTGTGTCTTCTGTTGTTATATCAGTAGGTTTAAGATTTGTGGCCCTAAAGCTCTCCAGGCACTTTCCTGGGGACAACATTAATCAAAGCTTGAAATGAGATCCACAAAAAGGTCATGTGGAATTTATCCAAATGTTGTGTGTTAGGCGCCAATGAGAGTGCCCTTCACAAGGGATTGTCCCTTAGTCCCACCTGCAAAGAGACTACCATCTCCCTACAACCTACAATGAAAATGGGACCATTTGCTCAGCCAAGTGAACAGTCACTTTCCGGTCGTCTTTAAAAGACATATACGGTCACACATATCAGCCACAAAACAGACCAACTTTGGGGCTTCCAATTCCAAAATAGACCAGTTCTAACAAAAGGTTCAACCCTCTGCATGTGCATTTAATTAGAAGCTCAGGTTGTAGGGCTGCCGTAACCCTTGTAACGTGGCAAGGTAGTTACATTTGGTGTTCCACGCCCTGATTTTGTGTACTACTGAAATAATATGTTCCAAACGGTGAAAAAGATCACCTTTCTAACAGATATTGATTGATAATCAACCTTATGAATGTAAAAGGGAAAACCTCAGTGTTTTTCTCGTTCACAAATTTGTCCACATATTTTCTTATAGCCAAACCCCAACTTGCTGATAACCTTCTAATGACAGCAGCACCTTATATTGCATGAGAGACGAGAGTAAACATTTTATAAGCTGGCACAAAAAACATTAGACTGGCTGCAACTCATCACTTAGCAGACCTGACACCAGCTTAATCTGAGCTATACACATTACACTTGATTCTGAAATAAAAATGGTATAGAGGAAGTGTTCCTAATACTTTATAACTGCTTTCGAGTCGTTGAATATGATTATCACTCCTCAAAGGGAAAAATGGTAATGTAATGGAAAAAGAGAGTTCAAAATTTGAATAACTACTGTTACTATTTACCTTTGGGATGATTAAGTTGTTGATTTTACCAGAATGATAAGTTGAGAACACATAGCTGCAAGTTTGTCCCTACATGCAGAAAACTGCAACAACCAAGAGCAAGCACAGATTAGGACAGTGCTAGCAATTCTCCAGCTAGATCAAAGGTAATATTTAATACAACGGCTTGCAACATTCTTTAGACAACTCAATTCTATGTCTAATAACAGATTGTATCTCTCCAAACAACTACTGTTCTGTTTAAACCAAAGTAGCAAACAGTGTTTTAATATTCCTTTCCAACCGAATATCGTAGTCCATAAATAATTAACATCATTCCAAGGCAAACCTAAAAGCAAAGATCGGAAATTTTTTTCCTCTAGCTTGCATACAATAGTATACCAAGCCAGTTGATGGGAATTGTTACAATTAATTACGCATTTCAGTCTCCTATCTTTGGCTGTAAGCTTATCTTTGATGAACAATACATTGAAGAAACACTAATACTGTCACGTCCTGAGATTAAGATATAATATAATCATATTATCTTGAAATAAAATTTTAAAATAATATGAAATCTTGTTGCTTAATCATTTTAAAATCCTTCAATAAAAAAATTTATTTAAGAAAATTCGTAACTTTAATTCAACTAATAAGAAATTTTCATATTCTCAAATGCATACTAATAAAAATTTAAACCGTTTCATAAGAGTTTACTAGCCAATAATATCTCGAGTATCTAAGTAATCTTTTCAATATGAGTTTCTAGCTTCTTACATAACTAAGTAAACTTATCATTAACTCATTTATAAAAAAAAAGTAAATGAGAAATAAGCAAATCACAACTTAACAATCATAAGCTAACACATCTTATCATAACAAGTTTATTTTCATACATATCATATAGATTATTCAAAACATTCATCAAATCATAATATTAAAACATTTCAAAGATCATTGTTATATCAAACATTTCGTAAATTCATAAATCAATGTCAAAACATATTAATTTTATAAATCACTGTAAAATATACTACCATTCAAATATCATAATCAAACAAAATCATAGTTCAATCATTAAAATCATCGTAAATCATTTTGATATATATATATATATATATCATGGATCAATATTTAAAATCATCACAAATCATCATAAATCGTTAGTTTATCATTAATTACAGTAACTGCTATAACCTGTGACATTGGCTGTATCAATAATTTAATAATCATGATCATTGTTAATTATTATAATTCTCTAGCCAAGGCTTAATGCTAACTACTATAACCAATTAGTTAAGGTCATAGAACTAATTTTGGTATCGATGATTGTACTTTCCAATGATGTAAAAACGTAATTATAATAAAATCGTTCCTTAAGCATAAATCATTTTCTCATTTCATTTTTAAACATGATCCATAATTTACATAGCAAAAATAAAAAATAATCATATGCTTCGTCCTATTTTCATATATCGAAAATAATAAAATAAAACATTTACTCATTTAAAAACTTATATATATATATATATATATATGTATACATAAGTTTGAAAACAAATAAAGTGTGTGAGATTTTATTTATCTCCTTTCGATTTCACCACCTAATTTTTCTTTCAAAATAATTAACAACCTATTCAAGATAATTTCAACATAATAAAAATTAAACAACTCATTTTGAGACCAATTATACTAAAAGCAATTAAGTTAAACAAGGGTTAACTAAACTTTAATACTTACTGCTTGAGCTTCTTTTATTAAAATAGCCATATCTCAAGATATTCAATTTGGAATTAAGATCTTTTAATGCATTAAAAACTCAATTCGATAAGCTTTCTAAGCATATATAGCCCATCTCGTGATTTCTTATAGATTAATTATAATAATTTTTACAATCCACATTATATGCTTCTATTAGATAACATGTATATCTTTTAATAACAATTACATATTTATTCATAAGAAACTTCAAATTCAATTCTGCTTGTTTCGTTGGAAAATAGTTTCAATAAGTTTTCAAACAAATATGACTTAATCTATAATTCATTGGATAAAAATTAAAAGAAATTTCGTAATTCCTTCTTGCTCCTGCTATTAGGCAGCTTGCAGATCCTTAAGTAAAAATTAAATTACTTTTTATAAAAAAACTCAGAATTAACTTTCGTTTATTTCATTGGAAAGTAAATTCAGTAAGCTTTCCAACAGTATAAATAATCATAGCAATAATTTATTTTTTAATATAAAATATTATCTTAATTTACCACTACAAATACCAAGGTTTATACGAAACAAAAATTTTCCTTTCTAATCTCATCAAATTTTTGTTTTTTATTTTTACAGCAATAAAATCATATTACTAAACATTTTTAACATTTTATTAAACCCTAAATACAGTTTAAATGATTTGTCCAAACTAATCTTAAAAGGGATAATAAATTTTTTAAAATTTTAAGATTTTTATATTACAAGTTAAATATCGAAACTTAATAATCAATATTATTTTTTTAAAATTAAAAAAATTATTTTTTATCTATAAAAGATAACTCTCTTTGTAGATTTTATTTTTGCCTTTCACTTTAAATCCTTTGACTTATATAAGAAATAAGAGAAAAATAAACCATTATTTTCTTTTGATACAGAAAATAATAATATAATTTAATCATATTAAAAGTTGAATTATTTACTTATAAGTCTTTTATCTTTCTAATTTTTTATTAGAAACCCTTTCACTTATAAAATACTTAAAAAAATTTTTTCACGTGTATTACAAATGCTTTTCTGAAAAAAGGGCCGACTGGTCAGACTTGGCAGCCCTTCCATACCAACTAATCCCTGCATCATGAACAACCTTTTAGGCCCAAATTTGAGAAACATAGGACCCAACTCATCAATTTTCAAGCGATAAAATAGTAGTAGGAAGCCCATAAACCATAGCATAGTTGTGTCCTTTGTTTAACACGATGACTACCAGCAATTTAAGAATCTTCCTCCCAACTCGCAAGGCACTCACTGGGCACTTCAATAGACCATAGATAAAATCCATTTCTCAGATAAATATATCTAACCCCAAGATATCTATAAAGAGACAGGTTGAACAGACAGAAACCAAATTTTTCTTAAGAAAAGAAGTCTCATTCCCGCGTTCTGTCCGTCACAGGCGCAACCCTCCACCCTTATGCGTGCAAATATACCACTCCATCTTAGTTTATATCCAAACCCTTTGTCTGTTCACATACATATTCACACATATATACACACAGACAAAGAAGAAAGAAAGAAAGAATTGCTTTTGTAAATCTGATTAAAAAATCCTTCACATGAGACTTGTTTTTACAAGCTTAGTCTACTAATGGTTTGTTGCAAGATATATGTAGAGTTAAAGTTCGCAAACCTAATTAAATATAATTAAGTGGCTGTCTAGAGAGAGTACAACCAAATTGTTCGATTGAAAAAATCCTTTGTTGCCGAGAAATTGCCAAAGGGCAGGCACACTCTGATGGTGAAGTTTTAGATACAAAAACTAAGACTAAGAGTTCTCGAGAAGGGGAGAAGATGAGATGATGGAATAAGGCACAAGGGAGATGTACCAAAGTGAAGTACCTGCTTAACATTATATATGTATATATATAGCTCAATGGAGTATGGCTTTAATCTCTGCATGAGTGATGGCGAGTGAAATAGATCATTATGGTTCATTCACATTCGTTAATATCTGTGCATGAGTGACAAGTTTTAAGTTCGTTTTGGATATGCTAAGCATTGAGGAGACAGTTAGCCAGCATTTTGCCTCAAGGGAATTATGTATTACTGTTAGTATTATGGCTAGTTCAACATGGTTGTTGTGTCTTTTTCATCAGTACTGTATTGTTACTATGAAAATGAAAAATGCTCTCTTCAGGCTATTACTAACCTTTTTAACTCTTTTTTCACATGGCAAGTGCTTATTTCTATATAATTTATAACCATAACCATCCCAACAGTGCAAATATCTTGATTCCTCCACAACCGCCTTTTTGTTTTACCTGGGGAAATAAGATTCTAATTTTTTTTTTCTTACAAAGGAGGTCGTAATCTTCTTCGGATAAAAGAAGGGTAGCAAGTGCTGGAATTTGAATCTCAATTGGACGCTACCTCTTAAGCTGGTTGCATGAGCTAACTGAGCTAACTTCATGTTATATAATTCAATGAGATTTGAATCTGTTGAAATTTGGGTTTGAGAGATCCTGATAACTGTTTTATTTTCTCATAGAGAATCTCACTGAATCATTTTCTCCTATGGAACTTTCGATGCACGAGTGTGTCTGATATGATCTGTGCTTGGCAGCCCAACTGTTATGCCCATTCTAGCAGTGCAAAGCCCTTTACACCCGCCAATCACCTAGTATAAGGTTCTGTGCTGCCAAATACTTAAAGGATTACAGTAATCCTATTTCAAACGGTTTATTCTTTTGAAGAAAAGGTAAAGGCTTTGAAGTTTGATCTTAGCAAGACCTACTCAATAGGAACAACTTTAGTGTTTCATTTTTTTAGGGGGGGGTGGGGGGTAGGGGGCTGGTGTTATTTTTTTGTCTTTCGAGTCTTAGATCTGTATATGAAAGTAGACATTCAAGCCGTAAACGAATTTGGAAATTCACTCTTTGATGGAGCAGAAATTCACAGCTTTATTTTAAGTGACCTTGAGTTTTGTCTGTCCTTGGCTATTAAGTTTGATAGCATTAATCTACGTCTTCCCCAACAACCACAGTAACAGCAACGGTCCACTATATACGGAGCCCTTAACAGCACTTTCTAAACGGACATCTGAACTAATTCAATCATTTTGTCGTCGGTATTTTGATTTCTGGAAAATTGTAAACGCAAGTTCTCATTGGACACAAATTTTTACAACATTAATGGAAAGGGATACCTTTCTAGATGGAAGCTTTCATTATGCATCTCCGTCTGAGGACTTTTAAAAATTTTCCTTTGAGTATGGCCATTTAATAAGCTCCAAACGAGTCCGAACAACCACAATAATTGCCATTTTTCAATGAAGATATCGAGCACTTCTCAGGACTTTCACGTTTTCTGCTATAGTCTTTCAACCATCCTATTGTATGCAAAAGAGGCAATGATAACCCTGTCTAGAAGCTATCTGACCTGCAAGCTTATATATTTGTACATGCTCAAACTTGCAATGAGGTGAGTAACGCCCTCATTCCTTGCTGATGAGTTTCGTAAGCATCATAGGCTTGATTTCAGTAGTGTTCAGCAGCTTCCCGGAATGTGTGAAGCAACATCCGCTATCGCCTTATAAACCCGAATCCTGGCTGCTCCAAGTAAATTTCCTAATCAATGAAAACCCATTTTGATAGCTGGAGTAGACTAGAGAAAAGAACTTTAATAATGCTTTTTGTTAATGGAAATTGGAGGCACTAGATTGGTATAGTAATGAATGTTGAGTTTACAGAAATTATAAATCAAATTTCTTTGGCAATCTTTGCAGGGTGAAATGAGAGGAAACAAAGATGAAAGCAGCAATAGTAACCACAATCTATACAGGCTGAAGCAGTAGGGCTAAAATAAGTTTCTGGCTTTCAAAGAAGCACCAATGTCAGCTGCGGCCCAGCAATAGCTTCTGATATTATATTTTGTTGAAATAAGCAGCAAAACTGAAAAAGAAGATAATAGTTCTTCATTCAATTAATTAATCGAATTCCACTGTTCCTTCTTCCTCCGTAATGCATAGGCATGGTTTTGTCTTGTATATATAATCAACTTAGTCCATTCATTTTGTCTACTACTTACATTTGCTGTGTTATTACTGTATGGGCAGGGCCTTTTCAATTTACTTCATGATCTTGAAATAATGAGCTTGATGTCCAAGACGGTCGGCTTTTGAGATCTGTAATTGTCTTTATTTTTTATTATTTTCTCTTTCGAGTATTAAAAACTCTATTCAAACATGTCAATGGTCATAGATTTTTGTGCAGATATAAATCATGTCTTTTTGTACAAATACAAAAGTGGTTTAAATTTTGATGGCATTTGATTTTTCCTTTTTCCTTTTCTGGTATTTATCCCACTAATAAAATGGCATATTAGAAACCTGCAATTTAAGGTGATAACTTTGCCTATTATCCCAACCAAAAAGTCAACAGTAGAAGTGTAGAACAAATCATATTTGACTCAAAGTTGTTACCCTTGTACCTCGCATACGTACGTAAAAAAGAAGTCAACATATTGTGCACCCTAACAAAGGGATGACCAGAGTTGTAAATCAAAATCTTTCTGAAAAGAGTATAGATCAGGCCACCACATTGATGCATTCACAAGTCATAAATAATCATATCACATGATTATGTGACAAGCAACAGCAACTACAGAGGCATTTATTATCCTCCAAGATTCAACTGAGCCAGGAAATCAGGAAAACAGCAGACTCAAGCCAGTACAATATGGTAGCCAGAAAACATTTACAGTTGTGCACACACCCATTTGAGAGGGAGTGCAAGTCATCAAATTAGACAAAAAACAATTTGAAGAAATTCACCACCAATACAGCTTTAAACCATACTTAATAGACAATCCAATGGGAGCCACTGGATTGACATGTTGCATTAATCTATTCCTAAGGATCAAACTTCTACCCCCACATCATTGGTCCAAAAAAAAAAGAATTTGAATTCCACAAGAAAGGAATCTTGAATATCTTAAGAACTAGCAAAGCTACACAAAAACTAAAATACCAATCACATTAAAGAATTAAATTCCAACAAAGAGTACCTTTCGATGTCAATAAGGTCAGTCTATGAACAAGCCAACAAACAGGGCAGGGCAAGGTGCAGATCAGTAGAATTTGTATCATTATGTCCCACTGCTTTCACCAGCAGAAATTGAAGGGCCTTCAGATTTCACTAAGTGGGAACCCCTGCTGCTGATATCAAGCCCCTGCAATCGGCCAAGAGGATCCTGTTGCATCATATCAGCAAAGACATGTGAGTTGGAGGCAGCTACCACAGACTGATTAGGTGTCAACATGTTGGATTGGATGTGATGAAATGGTGGCACTTGAATATTCTGGGTGTCAACTTGCATATGCTGTGCAGGAAAGAAGGAAGATTGGGTGTATGGTAAATGGTGCATTCCCAAATTAAAGGTATCTGTGGGTGTTATTATTTCTCCTGTAGCAATCTTGAGCCTCTCGACTTCCTTCTTCAGTGCTTCATTTAGAGCTGTAGTCAGAGATGATCAAGGAGAAAAATTATATCCAGTTAACGACTCTCTGCAGTAGGTTTTATGAGTGAGAAATCAGGCATAAAACAAACATGACTAGATATCTGCATGCAAATGGACAATCATTAATGCTACCCAAAGCTTGAGCTCTAAAATTAATGACTAGAACACTATTTAAAATGGGCACCCCTGGCTTTGACTAGTCTGATGCCAGTTTGTTATGTTTCTTATCATTGAGTATATATGGTAAAAAAAAAACAGCTCAACTAGTGTAGCACGTGAACATGTCCATCCACATGCCGAGAATACACTTTTGAAAGCATGCCATCATGGAGAGAATTTGGTAACCAAAAATGGTCTGGACAGAGCGTACCATCACGTAGCTCAGCCTGTTGTTCCATAGCTTGTAGCCGAATCTTAAGCTCAGTGTTCTCAGTACTCAAGCCTGTTGTATCTCTCTGGAATAGAACACAAGATTCAAGACTATTAACATCAGGTAATAATCAATAAAGAAAGATAAAATCAACATAAGATGGAACATATGCAAAACCAATGGCGATTTCAGAAAATCAGATGCCTTAAACCAAGATTAGAAGCATGTGCAACCGCATTCACAATAACAGAAAGCTCTTTATTGCAAAAAGCTTTTGATTTATTAGATAGTAGATCCAAATATTGATTGTTTAGTTTGTGGATCTGATTTTTTATAAGAAGAATGCAAATAATCACAAAAACAAACAAGCTCCAAAATTATGCAATGAGACAGGTTAGTGTTTGGAAAAAAACCTGGAATAGGGTTAGTTGCGCAGAAAGAGTAGTCGCTTCCGTTTGAAGTGTTTGGACTTTTCTCTCCAATTCAGATATATATCGGGCTTTCCTCTCTTTGGAACGAGCAGCTGACTGCCGATTTGCAATGATCCTACACAAATTGTGTACTTGCTTAGCGGAAACTTGAATGTACCCAAATCTCACCACATAATATGAGATCATCAAATCTTTGGAAGAAAATTTACATTCCAACTAAGGGTTGAGGGGTGTTGAGTGGAGAGATGAGAATTGCTCTAGCTCAGCCACCTCACCAAATGCTTATGCATTTAAGGAAGGATACACCTCATCAGTAATTTATAACTAACAAGATTAGAGTTTAGAGGCTCTCAAACACTAGAAAATATGAAAAGAAAAAGGTTATAACATTCCATATGTAGAAAATCCGTGCGCACATGACCTTAACCAACCATTATTGAAAGTTACAAAGTTTGGAAAGAACAGCTCATTTGCCCAAAAATCAAACTTAAATGAAACTAACAGTGCCCAAATGTCCAAAATCCATAAGTCATTTTGTTGATGGTTAGGCGACATTCAGTATGTACAGTTATGCTAATGGTAACGGCTTCCTAGTACTGCATTAAATATGGTAACAAAACTGGAATTACAATCCAACACTTTTAAAAAGGAAGGGTGTGCCGTGATGAAAACATATATATATATATATATATATGTTATAAAAATTATTATCAAATTTTAAAGAGATACGGATAAAACTAATAGAAAAAAAAATAAAAAATCATTTAGAAGGAGAAAGAGTGACAAGATCAATTCGTTTACAGTCAAGGATACACCTATCAGATTAATCAAAGCTGAATTTTGCTAGTATTTATGAAGCAAATTTCAGTAATACGAGCACAAAATAATGCCCTACTCATGACCATACCATTACTACATTAGATGGTGAAACAGCCCATAAATATGCTGAAATTCCCCTAGACAAGCAAAAAATGTACTCAGCAATTTTAGATAGAGATTATGCAATGAGAATTCTAATCTGATTTAATAATATAATTATGTCATTCGGTACTTATGATGACTTAAATATTTCATGAAGCATTTATGCCATCTCCTAATCATAGTACAAAACATGGCATGGAAATTCAAAAAAATGTTTATATCGCTCTTTCCTCATAAAGGAAACAAGAAAAAAAGCCAAAAGAAAAAAAATCTATAAAAAGGCACACGTAAATAGAAGACACCTTGTAATTCACATGAATTTAATTCATAAAAATGCATTAAGAAATTTTGCAAAGCTGAAATTCCTAATATCGAAAACCCCATTCATCAAGGGGTTAGAAAAGTCAACCAAGGCACCACATTATTAAAAGAAAAAGATTGCCAAACTACAACCATAATGCCCATAAAACAAGAACATTAGCTAAGAAGCATGCATGATCCACTAAAAAGAGCCTAGAATTAGGGGGAAAAAAACCCATACAATTGGCATCAATTAGTTACATAAAAATGCACACTTTTCAGAAATTCTACTAACTCTCAATTTCTTTCAAATTTCAAATTCTTAAATTCCTAACTTCAGTTCCTAAACTGCCCAAGAAGAACCCATTCATAGACACTCAAAAAAGAAGAAAAAAAAAGTCAATTTCATCATTATTATAAAAAAAAAAAAAGAAAAAGAAAAGAACGCGTCAACAAAACAATCATAATGCCCATGAAAAAAGGATAAAACCAACCAAAAAGAAAAAAGAAAGACTTTATAAACTAAAAATACAATTTTTTTAAACAAAAAGATATTACTTTGTTCTAATAACTTCCCCTAATATCTACAGGAAACAAACAAAAACACAAACTTCACACTAGAAGTTATAAACTTCCAACTTCTTCTACAATTTCATGAGTACCCAAAACCAAATTCACTTAAAAAAACCCAAAAGAGTTGGGGACAAAAAGAGTACTTCCCAAACCTTTTGGCTCTCTTTGGGTCAACAGTCCACAATTCAGCAAGCTTATCAGGAGCCATAGCTTTCTTAGCTTCAATCGACTCCATTATCGAGCACCCATCAACCGAATTACTATACCTATGCCTTCCTTTCCCGCCTCCATTATTCTTCTCCCCCATCCCCGAACCGCCACTCATTTCCTCTCCTTTCGGGTTCTGACCCGACCCACCACTCGAAGACCCAGCAGCCCCCCCTCCTTCCTCCGACCCCTTCGATGATCCTCCCAGCTTCTCAATATCCATGTAATTGCAAAACAAGTCATCTTCGGATCCCAACCCTTCGAACGGGTCGGAAACGAGATCCAAGTCGTCCGGGATCCGAAATTGGACTTCGGACTGGGCTCGCCTGTGGTGAGAGCCTCGAAATGGGGTAGGGTTGGGGAAAGACGGTGTCTTTTGGGTGGTGGATGAGGCATTGGAAGGAATTGGAGGATCCGGGTCCCGGTTTAGACTTGGCGGATCCTGCATTTTGGTGTTTCTTTTCAGATTCAGATCTCAGAAGAGAAATGTCAGAGAGAGAGAGAGAGAGAGAGCTGACCGTTGAAATCTTTGCCCTTTGAACTTTCTCCTTCGGTGCTCTCCTACGAAAAAAAATATGGAGGAAAAGAAAAGAATTAAAGAAAGTCCGTCAAACGGTGTCGTTCTTTTTACTCAACTTAAGAAAAAAGATATTTTTATTTTTTCTTATAATATGATCATAGCTTAATTAAATGGGTAAAATACATAATTTGTCAATAATATTTTTAAAATGATCACATAATTATTATTTTTTTAATTTAATCACTTAAATTTTAATAAAATTTTTTTATTATTTAACCATTATTCTCAACCCATGTATTGATATAATAATATAATATTAATGACTATGTACTATACAACACTATCACATCATCTACTACGTCTGTGACGTAAAAAATAATGTGACAATATCTTATAGTATTTGACTATCACATCAATATGTGATTGAGTAAAAAATATATATTACTTAAATTTAAATGATTAAATTAAAAATTTAATAGTTAAATAATTATTTTAAAAACATAATCATAATTAAGTGATTAATGATATATTTTACTTTAATTAAATTCTAGAACCATACTAGTTTGAAAAACATTTTAATTTAGATAATTTTTGTTTAGCATAAGACATACCATAATCTTTTTAAAAAATGCACTTTATAAGTTACATTGTATCAATCCAACATTTTTTAAAAGTTTAAAAAATCCAATCCATCTTTGGTTTTAGTAGCTAAAGGGGAAAATATGTAGAAAGTTACATGATTGAAATTTGTAAAAGTTTATATACTATGCTGAAACATGACATGAATAAGCCTTAGGTGATGTAACAATAATTCCATTCTAAATTTGTTTGAATTTTTTAAAGCAACTTGAGCATATGGTAATATGTCTTTCTTATAAAATAATCCACAATTTTTAAGGGGGGAAGTGTATTTTCTTTTGTTATGATTGTGATTTGAATTTAAAATATTTAATTTTGAGATTGATTTTAGTATTATTAAATTAATGATTTATTGATTTTTTCTTTTATCAAAATAAAGACATTTAAAATAAAAAAAATTCTTAAATTAATTATCAAATATTACAGTCAATATAAAGATATTAGCATAAATAATAACATAATTAATATTAAAATATTTTTAAAATACTCTTTCACAAAATCTTAAAATAAATTATCAACACGTATTTGTGGGCCTGAGAAGTTGAGCCAATTAGGTGATGCAACAAACAAAATTCAATCAATGATTTTCTGCCATTGATTGATAGAAGGTGACTGAGGTGAATAGGAACATTAATTATTGGAGAGATAGTAGTAAATTACGATTACTAGTCTGCTAATTATGCCACAGTGGGACATTTGGGAAAGTTTTGTCTCCCAAACCATAGTTGCTGCAGCCATGGGACATGTTGCCTGTGTTTCTCACTGACTTCATATCAAATTATAACAAGATTTTTAAATTATGAAATTAGAATTGACAAAATATCTCCAATTGTAAATATCCCATAGTTGTCTGTTTTATTTTATACATCAGTCATCATCATGTGGGATCTCAATCCAATATAATCTAATTCTAGATAATAAATGTAGCATGATACGTGTGTTTCAAATTGTGGATAGGCAATTGAGATGTAGGCATCAAATTTATCTAAAGAATTTATGGCTTCTGCTGCTAACTGTCCTTTTTCTGGCCCTTCACCAAATAAAGCTGTTGTTATTATTGTGAAAATGTGAGGTTAGCAGAGACCAAAGAGTGGTTGAGACTTGATAGGCATGAAAACATGGATGGGGGTTTTGATGGAACATGGATTGGAGCAATGGGTGTGGGGCAAATTCAGAGAGGGACAAGTGTTTTGGTGTGTGAAATTGGGGGTCTACCAGATGGGGTCATGGCTAAGACAGTGAAGTAGACCAGACATATGTGGACATCTTCAGCTCTTCCTAGGTGACCGTGGAGATGATGCCTTTCTCCTCCATATGATCTCCATGTGCCCCAGTCTCTTCTGTCACATTGTAGTTTCACATGTATCTCAGCAAAGATAAAATGTCTCCATTAAATGAGAGACACTTGGATTGAAACAAAGGTAAAAAGAAACAGTTCATTTTCTTGAACCAGCTTTTCAACTTTTGGCATCTTTGAGATGAAGAAGATGAGTGGAGAATTGATAGGTTGTTTTGGCTGCTTTTGGGGTGATTTTCAGTAACTTATTGACCTTAACAGAGTTAAAATTACTGTAATTTTACCGCATCATAAATGATTTTACATTCATGGTACTGTCAACAAAGTATCATCAATATTCGAATTGAAGACTTTTTAATGGATTGAACCAACTCTTATTAGCAATTCATGTGAGATTTTGGTGCTTATAAAGTTATAGAATCAATGGATGCCTTGAATTGATGAATTTATAAGCTATCACCATCATTATTTGGTAGGAAAAAATAGCTTACCAAATAAGGTGGTAAAACAATAATACCACTAGGGGATAAATCTTAATTAACAAGCAGTACTAGATTAGATTTTTTCTACAAAAATCATAAACACATTGTCATTATCTCAACAATAAAGCGATGCAAAGAGGAGCATTGGCCTCAAATGAATAATTCAATTGCTTCACCTTTTAGTTAGAGCAAGAGCGGAGAAGGATTTGGTGCTGAAGAATAAGCATTTTTCTCCATAAACTAATTGCAATTTTATGTGGGATCGGGTGTCATAATAAAAAATTCCTTGGCCACCAGTTTCTTTCTACTTGCTTCTCATGTCCTACCAATAATATTTATCATTTGGTATTTGGTATTTCCTACCTTCTGTAAACATAGTGCCCCAAAAACACTAACAGCACTTTGATAAACCCTTCCCAATCCCTTTCCAGGGCCCATTTCTAGGTAATCTGATCCTCTCTATTTGAACTGCAAGCAAAGAGTTTCCAACTATTTCTGCTAGATATTACAGTAATCAGTGGGCCCTGGGAAGCCCCAAATAATTGTCCTCGTATATAACCACATGTTAGATCTCTAATCCTGTTTGCTTTTCCATGTAACGTAGTGATACTGATCTGATGGAGAAAGAATTTAACTGCTTCATGGACTCTTTGTGGTTTTGAAAGCCACAAATTTTGCACTCAGGCTTTGGTGTAGTATGAAAGCCCACTCTTTTCCTTACTTTAATCACCAAAGAAGATGCTTTTTATTGGTGTCTTTATCTAGCTGGACAGAGATAACCTTAAGTACTCTCTTTAGTTGAAAGCTGATCAACAAGAACCTAAACAGAGAAAGCATAAGCCCTGACTTTCTATGTATATAAGCAGCAAGTGAAGCTTCAGCCTTCAATACCCTCAACCGCCAACCTCGCATAGCAAGCCAAGTCTCAAGGAAATTGAAGCAAACAAGCAAAGGATTTATATTTTTATTCAGCAAATTGAGAGATGAATTCTCTTCTTTCAGTAACGTTTGTGGTTCGATTCACCGAAGAAAGAACATGGAGCAAAGAAGTTAAAAGCCTGTATGCCTAAGTTCATCAAAGAGGCTTAAAGAAAACATCCAAAATTCAAAAAGGGTAGTAGAATTTTCACTTCTTCTATAGGCTTTTTGTGCTTTCGAATTGGTGATACAGCTAAAATAGCAATGGTGACTCTTCATCACCGCCCACACCGCCTTCTCCTTGATACACAATCAAGCGCACCGCCAACAGATGGAAACAGAACGCGCAGTTCTTTCACCAATGAAGCCAATTTTGACACCAACATGGTGATCATCTTAGCAGCTTTGCTTTGTGCACTGATATGTGCTCTAGGACTAAATTCTATAGTGCGTTGTGCTTTGCGTTGTGGCAGAAGGTTTGCTTTTGAGACCCCAGATGAGACTGCTGCACGTCTAGCTGCAACAGGCCTGAAGAAGAGCGCTTTGCGCCAGATTCCAGTGGCCATATATGGTTCAGGTTCAAATATGAAGGCTACAGATTGTCCAATTTGCCTTGGTGACTTTACGGATGGTGAAAAAGTCAGGGTGTTGCCAAAATGTAACCATGGTTTTCATGTGAGGTGTATAGATACATGGCTGCAGTCCCACTCATCCTGTCCAACTTGCAGGCAATCATTGCTAGAGCAGGCAACTAGTTCTGATGCTGCACCAGATGTAGAGGCTGGAATCCGGCCACATGGGAATCCATCAGGAGGACAAGTTGATGTTCCAGTTGCTGCAGATGAGGTTGGTTGATCCTGGTTTTAAAATCGTTATTCACCAGATGAGAAAGGGGGCATAGAGTAGCTTTTTTAATGTTATTTGACAATTTTTTCGAGTTAGTTTTGTTTGTGTATATGCATAGAGAGAAATATTGGTTGCTAATGAACTGCTAAAGAAAAAAATTAGTATGAAACTTTCTGATGCTTTGCTGTTTCTATACATGCTTTGCGGTGGGAGATTGCAAATGTCTCTGGATTAGAGGCTTATTGCTTTTTCTATGATGACAGGCAAAATGTATACCAATTCATGTCCAATTGTTTGTGATTGATCAACTATGGTTACAGATGGCGAGACGTTACAAAAAGGAAACCATCTCTTGGGTTTAGATTCCTTTACTTGAGTTATAGTCATTGCAAAGCATCTATGCACTTTGAAAGCAAGTCCTTCTTGTCTACAATGGCTCTTAGCCTGAACCCACATGACATTTGAGTTGTAGTCATGCTGATGCAATATAATTATAATTTTGCAATTAGCAATAGTTTCAGTCATTTTCATTTACCATTGCTAGATATAATTATAATTACAGGCTTCATCTGTAATTTTCTATCTTTTAGTTAGTTTTGCCTCAACCCTTGATTTTCTTACACTTTTCCCAATTTAACACTTTTTACATAATCTCCAGCTAGAGTATTTAAATACTAGTAGTAAATAGAATGATTTTGAAAGCCACCAACTCGACAATTCAGGAGATAATTACTGGTCAAATTGAGACGAGTTTTTATTTGTTTTAAGTTTGATATGATTTGATAAAATGTATATATAATTTTGATTTAATATTAAAATACTATTTCTTTATACACAATTTAATCTTGACTCACATATATATATAAATTCGTAATCAATTCAATCGAAAATTAATTTAATAATTTTAATTTAATGTAATATAAATAAAATAGTGTTTTAATATAAATTATATTTTAATTATACATAAATATAGTACTTTTATTAGGTTAATATCTCAAATTAAAATATTAAATAATAATTTTATTAATATAATAATATATATATATAATTAAATAAATAATAAAACTATTTTTTTGTATATATACCGAAATAAATTGGAGAGAGAGAGAGATTTAACTAAAATTCGATTTTGAATATAACCCTAATTTTAAAAAGAAATCCAATTTTACCTAAAACTTAAGTAAAAAAATAATTTTATATAATTAAGTCGAATTGAACTCAAAGAATACAAGTAAATTTGCCGTCCTTAAATAATCCCCAAATGGATGACTCAAAGATCATAGTCCGTGCATGGTAAAAAAAAAAGGAAGTCATTAAAAAAATATTCCAGTTTTTGATGAAATGATTTTCCTTCCTTGGTTTGAATATTACATAGAAAAGAAGTTGGAATGGCAAAGTAGAGTATAATTTCTCCAAGCACTTAAAATCACAAAAGAAAAGTGTAATGGAGCTGTTCTCTTCAGTATATAGGCATATGGTACACAAGAAATCAACAATTTGTGCTACAGAATGGAATCTCAATTCTTCAAAACTCTTCCTTTTTTAACACTTTCATGGCTTGTGGGCCTTCATTATAGCCCCACCTAAGAAAATTCATTGATGCACCTCACTCTAAAAACATTATATTAGTTAGATATGATAATTTTTATCCTAGTAAAAAATAAAATATTTATTTATATTATATTTTATATAAAAATTATATGTTATAATTTTTATTAAATATAAAATATTTTTTATTTATAATTTTTAAAATTTTATATTATATTATTTTTATATCGTATTATCGTATCGAATTATTTTATCTAATCTTAGAATTGATGATATCCTGTAGAGTGATGAGGACATTTTTCAAGAGCATCATTCATGATTGGACCATTCTCCCTTCCTTTTTATCTTGTTCTTCTGTCTAGCTCTTTTAAGTTTTCTCCTAGATTCTAAGGATTGCGGTAAAGAATTTACCTTGGTCACTTGTGGACGATTGGCTTGGCATTTGTTTTACATAATTTATGCCCACAAATCCACTAGCCACCACTCGCCAGCATTTTGCAATTGTGACTTCTTCACACAAGGGACAAAAGTACCACTGTAGTACAAAAGTTTGTCATGGAAGCACCCACTTGGAGTTGGAAAGCAAGCAAACTGGAATCTTTTGAAAAACCAAATGGTTTTTGCCACTTGATTAGTGGTTTTAATCCTGTAGTGAAAATCCTCCATTTAAAACGGTTGGCTGAACATTTTTTTCTGTGAAATTTATGGTGGACGTTCAAGAAGTGCTATTGTTTTATATCTATCAAATATTTAGTTTTTTATAATTGTATATTTAAGTTAATTTTTTTATTTATTATTAATTAATTTTAAGTTTAACGATTAAAATAATATTTATTGTTAATAAATATACACATGTAACATTTACACACAAAATAATAAGTTTAAAATTAAAATAAAAACACATAAATATATTTATTTTATTCTAACTTAAAATAATGTACTTTAAACTAAATTTATTAATAAATAAACTTTATAATTGTGAGACTTCTAAAATAAAAAAAATCACAAAAAATTTTTTATTCAAAATTTAACCTAAAATTTAATTACTTCATTTTAATAGCTTACTCACTTAATTATTATCTTAATGTTTAACTATCTGAAATTATCAAATTAAAATCATAACATTTTATTTAAGGGTGAAACCCATACAAAATAAATTCAAAACTCTTATAACTTTTAATGTGAGATTACGAGATTCAAGACAAATTTTAATATTATTTTATTATTTTTTTGCTTGTTACTCTAATCTATTTTTCTTTTTAAATTTGTCATTTGATAAATATTTATCTTTACCTATACATGATGAATGTCTGTTAAAATATTATCCTACAACTATTAATTATTGAGTTCCAACTTGTAGGGATCCATAGGTGATGCAGGTAACACATGAACATGAACATTTTTGAAGGGGCAGATAAGTAATTTGATCCCCAGCATCTGTCTTGTAGCAGATTTTATCCCAAGAATAAGTATGTGTGAAGAAATCATATATTGCTGAGAATTAAGTCTCTAATTTCTGTGTACATACACTGATATACCAATGACTTCTCCCCACTACCGTATAGATCAATGTAGTCATAACCAGTCTCATAGCATAATACAGTACTTAATTTCTGTGAATAGTATAGTATCATGGTCAGAGATCGGTTCACTGCTCTTTTATTTATTTATTTTTTTCTGAAGATAAATACAGAACAAGTTATTCCATTGCTTCTGCAATCTGGCTGCTCTGTTTTCCAACGTTCTTATCGGTTAAAGAAATTATGAACATGGAAGTCACATGGTGAATGTTTAAGAAACCGGTTGGTGAGAGGGAGAGCGTGTGGCGGCGTACACTAGTCTGCATGCAATGAACGCGTTCAACCACGTGCCTTTTTTCTCCCCATCACCAACTGTCGCATTCTTCATTTTTCACTCTCGTATCTAACCTATTTCTCTTGCGTATCTCTTTCAGGGGTGATAATAAGTCGGATTAGACTGAATTTGATTTTATTTTTTTAATTAATATATAAAATTACAAATTTTTTTAAATTTGATTTGAAGGTAAATTGATTATTTTTTTAATTAATTTAATTTGAATTGAATTTTACTAATTGAATTTATTAATTTTAATTTTTATATATTATTTTAATAAAATTTTTAATATATTTAAATAATTTATATATAAATAATTATTTTTATTTTATAAAAATTTAATATATATTAATAAAAATATATAATTCGATTCAATTTAATTTTTTTAAATTTTTTATATTTTGATTCAAAATAATTCAAACTTAATATATATATATTTAATATTTAAATTTAATCCAAATCAAATAATAAATAATAAATTCAAATTAAATTAAATAATACAATTTCAAATCAATTTTTAATTTTCTCAATTTTTTTTTCACCAATAATCCCTCCCTTTCCGGGCCACTTAGGTATCTATCATCTACATTTCACCTATGTCACACTCTCCTACAATCAACCACTAGAAAATCATGCTAGAGGACATAGTAGTCATTTTGTGTCTTTTATTTTTATCATTTCCCTCTTGTATGCAATATGATATGGAGCATTAATGTAACCCATGCTTTTCTCCTCCTTTTTTATGAGATAAAATGACAAGTTATTTAATCATTAAAACACAAAAATTAAGGTATTTTATTTTTTAAAATTAGATTAAAAAATGTGTATTTAAATATGAATTCTAATGAAAATCTAATTATTATCCATAACATGCACTATTATGTTAAAAAAAAAAAACCATAACATGCATTATTCTAATGAGTTAATTTTTTTTTTATAAAAAAGTCTATAATTTAAAAATATAAAAAGAAAATATAAATTTTGAGATTTAAATTCAAACATGTTGCATGTGCACTAAATAAAGCCTCATATTCTAATAAGTTAATTTTAATATAAATATCCTCCAAAAATATTTATATCTTAAACTATCTTATTATTTTAAAATTAAATTTTAAGGTTAAAGACTAAGAATAATGTATTTGTTAACTCTTTTAATTATTTTCAAATTAAAATAAAATTAAACATTAATCATTGTTGGACATCTAAATTTTATGTGTATGTTATCCAAGAAAAATTTACCTCATAAATTATTAATAAAATTTTTAAATTTTATTTAAAGAGTTATTTTTTTAATTTCTAAAATATTCTTAAATTTTTTATCTTACTATTTATTTGGTTAAAAAAAATATTAAGTATATATATTCTTTTAAATTCATAACCTTTAAGTATCAACTTCAATAATATCTTAACTAATCCAAAACTTAATAATCAATTCGAAGGTTATTTAAAGAGAAAGAGATATCATATATACACATAAACTAATTAATAATTGACGATGAATAAAAAATGTGATAATATTCCATTTTAAAACTTTTAATAGGTTACATGAATTTCCAGAAGGTATGAAGGTAGAGAATAAGAGCTTGAGTTGGATGTTGGAATTTCGCAGAAGTGAGATGCTAAGTTAGATGCCAAAAAGCATTAGGAAACTTCACCCTATCACAACCCCAAGATTGATTCGGAAATCCAAATGAACAAAGCCAACGTTGTCAATGACCAGAACCTTGTATATATATATATATATATATATATATATCATTTTCTAATCTTGACCCTTCCAATAAACTAAAGAGAGAATTATGTTAGAATTTTTCGTAAGTGAGTGATTATTAATTGATGATTTTAATTTTAATAAAATTAGTTGATGGAGTTAGTTTTAATATGAGACAAATATGAGAGCCCAATTAATTTTATGTGATTACCTAAATATGGGCTTTTACACATCTTATTGGGTCAGTGTGATTTATCAATTTGTGTAGACCTTTGGTCCAATAAACCTTTAATCAAAAGGTTACTAGGGTTATTTAAATAACAGGTTAAGGTCTCCTCTTTACTTTTCAACATTCGATAATTGTCCATTGAGAAACCGTTACAAAATAAGAGAATAGAAAAGTGGAAGATCATAGCTATTTCAGGATCATTTCGTATAAGTAATTTCACGATGACTATCCAAACAGGTAAGTTCGATCTCTTTGATACATGTATGGTATTCTAATTTTCATACATTGATCTTGAGTTTGTGCTTAAATGTGGTATCAAAGCCTAATTGTGTGAAATTAGGACCTAATTTCGTGATGATTTAATTAATTTTTGGATTAATTACTTGTTTGGGTGATTTTTTATGTTGTCAGAATTTAAAAATTTATATCGTTATTAATTGCATTCCTATTCAACTTTTTGTATTGATTCCTTATAGCTAACTTAAGATCTTTTTATATAGTGCTTCCATTGATGTTTTTTTATACTTCTAAGCTTTATAGCTTTCATCTATCTCTTTACAATGTATTTATTGGGGATACAAACTTGATATTTCTTGAGTCTAGCAGAGAATTTCCTAAAATTTAAACTTTATACAAGTACAACAGATCAAATTATTTGAAGAGTTGAATTTAACAAAATAATTTTGATATTCTCTAAAAATATTGATCTTGCACTCAAACAATGATTCATTTTTACTACAATCTTCAATAACTAGATCAAATTTTTTTTCAAATTCTTATTGAAGCTCTTTAAAAATATTAGGAGTGTAAACATCTCTCGCATGCCTTAACATGGTTGCAATCACCTTCATTATTAGAATGCATTGACTCATGTCATAATTAGATTTTACCTTATTGTAATATAAATAAACCACTAACCTTTCACAATGATTGAGGAATCGAACCACATTTAACTCTAAAATCAGGTACTCCTTCAATTGGTTATTGAAATTTTCACTTAGATAAGTACTTGAACTAAATATTTTCTTTCAAAATGCCATTATCAGCTTTTCTCTGTTCTCAAAAGTTTCAACCAATTATGTATTTCCTTGAAGATTATACTTGCTAATCATATCTTTTCATGCATGAACAAACTTTTCTTCGTATAAAATATCATTAATGTAATATAAAAACTTTTTAACCAAGGTGATATGCATTTGAAATTGCTGCCCCAAATGTCTTTTTGCATTTTTCGATCCACATATGCCAAATGCATAATTAATAAATAGTTTCAAGCAATACATTTTTTACAACTTTCGCCATTGCTTGATCTTGATCTATAATAATAGTTATTAGTTTTTCACCAGACATTGCTTGAATAAATGTTTTAAAAAGCTACTCAAACGATTCAATACACTTATTATAAAAAAACACAGCCTTATAAAGTACCATTTTTTTATGACGATTCAATCCAACAAATGATACAAGTAGTTGAGAAAGATTATTAGTTTATAGGTAGTATCGAAGCAAACATCACCAAAATGGCCATAGTAAAGTACCATTCTTGCATTTGTCCAAAACACATTAGTTATCAAACCATCCATATCAAGTTGTATAGCATAAAAAAATGAAAGATTCTTTAACAGTTGTTTTTGGAAATAATTTAACAACCTTTTAGCATCTCCTTCTTTCATATCTCTCATTCATTTTGAATACAAATAATTATTATAATCAATGAGGAGATAACCAACATTTTCTTGACCTCCTACTTGTCTACTTATGAACTTAATGGTTGATTTTTGTGGAATACTAAAATTATCTAACATATTTGCTTCAATAGCTTGAGCAACAGTCACCTTTCTTTGTGAGGACAGCATGTGAGCTTTTTCTGAAGATACAAACTTATGATTATGATTTTTTTCAAAATAGGTGACTTTATATTTTTCATTGGACTGGCAAGAAATAGTCATACACGCTAAGCAACATGTTCTTACTTGTTTTTTAGGCATCTTAACTTTTGTGTAACATTTGTCTAATACTCGAAAACCACTTTTGTAGCAAACAAATCTTTGAGACACTACATACGCATTTCAGCATACTTGTTATAAAACCAATAAACTTCATTTTCTTATTCAAATTGCATATTCAACTTTGGCGCCATCTTCAGTATTGCCTTGCTTGGGTCATAATTGTCTTCCATTATATTTGCTCCAATAAAAACAAATTGTTTATTAACATTAATGCTAAAAGGATAAACTATATTTATACTTTTTTTTAATGGTTGCCTATTTGTTCCTTATTAGCTTATTTGCTAGGATACTTAGCAACTATATACATGCATTACTGTCAAAATACCTTATACTAAAAAGTCTTTAGCAACCATTTGTAGTAGTTACACTACTATCAAGTAAATCAATAAAAACAATTGAATCCTGGTTTCCACCTATGAATGGGGTAAAAAATAGGAAAAAAAATGAAGGCAAAAATAATAGTAGTTTTAGCAACATTCAGGATAAATAGAAATACCTAGATAAAGTTAATTGGTTACTATATATGAAACTAGCATTATGAATTTACCAACTAAACAAGAACAAAAAAAAAAAAAAAGAGAAGACATTATTGATACCTACATGTACTATTTTTAATTAAGATTTTAGGTTTATTAACTTTTATACTAAGCCAAATGAAACGATTTGTTAAGATATTAAAAATTAAATAAGAAAAATCGAATGGTTACCATTGTGACAATTTATCAAACATATTAAAAACAATGGAGGTCTAAGAAAGCCTAGTTGATGAACAAAGTTTACTTTGAGGAATTGTCAATTGAATTAAAGAACCAAGAATTTCAATAAAATGGCTGATGGGTTGAGTGATTTTTTTAAAGGCAAATTTGATAAAAATAAAAGCTTTAATCTTACCAAAACCTTGATTTTTTAAAGTATTTGATTGCTATTGTCTTCAATTGTTTTAGCATAGAAGGATTCTGATATGATGGTTTCTGATTTTTTAAGAAGAAGGAAAATTGAAAGATACAATTTGGGTAGATAAACATAAATTTTCATTTGAGAGAAATTACCAAAGACACGATCTATTTTTTGCCATTAACATTAGTCATGGAGAGTGACCTAGATTTCATGTCCATATGTCAATACCTCTTTGGTTCAAATTAACAAATTGTAGGATTGTAAGAAATTTAATTGCAAGTGATATGATCCCCTTGAAAAGCTATCCTAATGTTTAAATATCTTTGATTTTTAATTTAGAAGTTTCAAATATAGTTTTAAAACTTAACAAAAATTAAAATATATGAATATACCTATATAGTTTATGGTATTTGAATTAGCAAACTTAATTATTTTTTAAAGAAATATCCTAATAGTTAAAAATATTTTATTCTTAATTTGGAAATCTCAAGTTCAAATCTTGAAAAAATGATAAAAGTGATGAGACAAGAATATTAAATTTATTATTTTAATTCAAAATTATATGTATAAAATTTTTTTATCTTATTTATCATGAATAAAATTTAAAAATTTTATAAAAAAATTAAGAATTTGTCTCATATTTGTATATCTATAAATTAATACATTTATATAAAAATAAAACACATAATAATATTCTAATATTTTTTGTAAAATTAAAAAAATTCGACTACAATGTATAAAAAATGAGCTTAAAAAATTGTTAAAAAGATTAAGGAATAATTGTTCGAATTGAATCGAATTTAGTTCATTTTTTCATATATTATATAATATTATAAAATTTTAAAATTTTAAAATTTGATCTAAATCTGAATCAACTCTTTATATTATCTAATCCAAATCAAATCAAATTTTATTAGTTTAATTTGGTTCAGTTTATTAATTTTTAAAATTTAATTTTTTTATTTTTATATATTATTTTGATATATTCAAATAAATTTTGATATAAAATTTTTATTTTTATTTTATAAAAATTTAAAATATATATTAAAATTAATAAAAATATATAATTCAATTCATTTCAATTTTTTTAAATATTCATCTCTTAATCCAAAATTCAATCCAAATAAAAAAAAATATTTAATATTAAAATTTCATTCAAATTAAATAAAAAAATCCGAATGAAACTAAATACTACTATTCCAAATCAATTTTCGGCCTTTTCATTTCTTTTCAACCCTAAAATGGATAGGAAACAAGGGGCAAAAGGGTGAGATTGGCGCACAAACGCGGGGTTGAAGGCGTGGCAAATGCGGCAAGAGTCCCTCCATCGTATTTGAATTTGAAAAAACAAAACCATAAACTCATCTCAGCAACGCAATCCCACGTTGTTTCTTGTTTCTTTTCTTTGCCCCTCAAATTCAATATATAAAAATTCCTCAGACAACAGCCTTTCTTAATCCTAAAAAGCGCGCTCTTCCTTTCCTCTCTCTCTTCTGCAAATTCAAATCCAAAACCACAAAACCCAGATTCCGCTTTGAACTTAATATTAAAAAAAACCAAGCCAAAACGCAGCAGATCCACCCTATGTGAGACGCCAAATTCCCTTCAGTTTTACACATTCTCAAATTCCCATTTCAGCAAAATCTCTATTTCTTCCAAACTTTGGAGCTTTTCTTGATTCTTTCTCAAATCCCATGAACTTGGTTCTTGCAAAGTTTTGAAATTTGGGTTTTGTTTAGAAGAAATGGAAGATCAAGCTGACTCGGCCATGGTTTCTAATGGCTTAGTATTCATGCCTGGATCTGATTCCAAGGTTGGCTTTTTAATTTTTTCTTCAATTTTCTTTTGTTGCGTTCAAAGTTTCTTGTTCATTTTCTTGGTTTTGAATTGCTTTTTAGTTGGTGGGAGTGGAGAGTAGCATTGATGATTTGGAGGAAGGACATGCAATTTCATCTATGCAAATCAAAATGAGAGATCTTGATTCCGTCGTCCGCTCTTATGGTAAATTTTTATGCTTATTTTGGGGGTAGGAAGGGGGCTGTTGTTCATTTGAATCATTGGAAAATTGATCTTCTTAAACATTAGAACTGATTATTGTTTTGGTAGCCTTATTTGTGCCCTTTTCTCCCCGTTTCTGCTTGAATTTGGGAAAAAAAAAGAATCAAATTTGCAATGATATTCTATAATGAACGCAGTTTTTTTTTGTCTGTTACTATTTTCTAATTGTAAACTGACATTTTTGAAAAATTTTTTTCATTTTTTCCTTTCATTTATGCAACAGAGATCAATGCCCATAATTCCAAGTCTTTAAAAAGAAAAGATTCTAGTCCGCCATTGCAGTTTAGTGAAGAGGGGGTATCTCAAGTTTCAGAGGTACCATTAACATTCAATTTTGATGGTTCTCAAGTTGAACGAGCTAAAGGGGAAAAGTTCTCAGCAGTGGTCCATCCTGTCTCTAGGCCTCTTGATCTTAACACTGAAATTCACATTGCTGTCAATGAATCCTGTGATAACAATCCGAAAGGTAAAGAAAACTTGGACAAATTGTGTTCACAAGAGAGTGATTGTGTAACCTCAAAAGGCGTTGGCTTGGATCTGAATGGGAAAGATGTTTCTAGCTCAATAAACCATGAATCAACTTGTCACAAACATGTCAAAAATTTGAAGCCAACGGATGTTTCTGAGTGTGGAAGTTCTGTTGGTCCAGTGGAGGAGAATGACTCATTAAGAATTTGGAAAGAGATGAAGCAAAATGGTTTTCTTTCATCTTCTCATGGGAGTATATCTATGCAAAATGGTTTGCTTTCATCTTCTCATGGAGGTATATTTATGCAAAATGGTTTACCGTCATCTTCTCATGGTGGAATAACAGTGCCCAAGCAACGTGGGAGGAAAAGTAAGAATGATGAGCTCAAGAAGAGGATGGAACTTGCAAAGAAAGAGCAGGCTGACAGGTTCACAAAAATTGCTGCTCCAAGTGGACTGCTCAATGGTTTAAACCCTGGCATTATAAATCATGTTAGAAATAGAAAACAGGTCCATTCCATAATAGAGGCCTTAGTGAAGCGTGAAAAACTTGAAAATTTGCATTCAGAAACCAAACAGGCAAGTCATGTCAAAGGTGGAAATAAAGATGATGGTGGTAAGAAGGATCATGGAAATATGAATGATTCAGGATTCCATCGACTCAGTTATTACCATGAAGATGGGCATCCAAATACTACATCCATGACCAAGATAGCAAGAGGTTATTTAGTGCCAATGCATAAGCCTTTGTCCTCAATTTCGGAGGAAAGATATGGAGATGGTGTTTCAAGCAGGGTAGACCCAGTCAGCGAGGATGATGCACTGGCATTGAAGTTGTCATCATCAACTAAGGCATCTGAGAATGGTCGCTCTTTGTCTAATGACGAATCAACAAACTTTACCAGTGCTTCTTCTCTTTCTGTAAAAGGTCAGAATTTATATTAGTTATCTAATTCTTTATTTCAGAACATCCTTGAAAAATGTGAGAATAATTTGTGATGACGAATAGATGTTGAAAAGAAGGTAGTTGAGTGATGGTACAGAGAGCTTATTCTTTAACATATTCATCTTTGTTCATGAAAAAAAAAATGGGCAATTGAGCAAGATGTGGATGCCCAATGTTTGCTGTTGTCTGTACAATGAAGCTATCTGGAATCCATTATCTTCAGTTGCTAAAGATGATTCATGTTTTTCTGGTGACCGTAGTGAAGAAAATATTGCCCAAACTCATATAAATGAGACATTATTTTTCAGCTGCCACTGTTGCATCTAAATGGTTGGAACTTCTTCAGCAAGATATTAAAGGACGTCTTTCAGGTACTTCTCCTCCACCCATATTGTTACTAGACATTTAGAGTTAGAATGGGATATGTATTTATGTACCTTTTTTGTTGTATTATTCTCTGCATTTGCAGCATTGCAACGTAGCAAGAAGAAAGTGCTAGCCGTAATTACAACAGAGCTGCCCTTTCTAATATCAAAAGAATTCTCCTCTAGCCAAGGGATCGATCCTAATATCATAAGAAATTCAGCTGATGGATTTTCCCTCGATGCTACTGCTGAGATGCATAGAGCAAGATGGAGTGCACTGTTTGATCAGATGGATAAATCTCTTTCTGAAGAAGAGAAACAACTAGTAAGCTGCAGAAAACTTGTCATGTGTACTGTTATTTAAAGGAATGGTACTTGAGCTCTTACTGGAAGAAGACTATAGTTGCTGTCTCTAGTGTTAGTTTGGAAGTCATGGGACTTAGGCTGTATAATTTAATCCTAGATATTCTTTTTATTGATAATCCTTTGCCAGTAGGAAAGGTAGATGATATGGTGCTACCTTTTATTAAAGCCAAGCGCCTTACATGTTGGTGAAAATAGGGCATTGATTACTTAATTGAATTTTACCTCTTCAAGTTCATTTTCTTCTTCTCAGTCTATTTCCTCTTAAGTAGAACCTTTATGTTCAGAAAGAAGGGTATCTCTAACCTTTCTTACTTTCCTACTTATATTCCAGGAAAACTGGTTGAACCAAATAAAATGGTTGCAACTGCATTGTGATCAGGGCTTGCAACATATGCATTGGAACATGCTTTACAGTTCACCACAACTAGAAGCATCAGGAAATAATGTCAGGTTTGAGTATAGTTTTAATCTTATTTTGGTATTATTATGGTTGGATATGCCTTAGGTTTTTTATATCCATTGGAATTTCTCATGACAGATAACTTCTGTATGAAAACTAAAAATGTTGAAATTGGGCATCCAAGACCAAAAGGATTTTGTTGCTTCATCCATCATACAAGTCTGTAAAATTTTGCTTTTGTGCCAAGCATTTAAAATGGTTTTGTACTTTCATTCTTTGTTCCTGATGTTGATCGTTGCCTTCAGATATCATTTATATGTTGTTTAGGATGTACATTGCATTATATGATCTAAATTCATATGCAGGCTAAAATTTCACCTTGTGGCCGGATACCCACACCTTAATGGTTGGCAAGTTTCAATCTGATGTTCAATCTCCCACCCTATACTTGGATCCTGTCAATTGCAACCCCACCAAAAAGGCCTTATATATGTGCTATTATCTAGCTTAATATAGGTCAAGAATTTAGCTGATATCAACATCTATTCATATCCATCTGCTTGTTCCTGCATTTTATGTTGACTGGTTGTCAGGAACTTTTATTAAGAATTTTTTTGTCCAATCACATTTACCTCTGGCTGCAATGCAGATATTTATGAATCTTTTACAATTTAGTCATGTTTTCATGCAGGTCAGGGATGGAGGATAGCTTTGACAGGGAATTGGCTGTGAGGGCAGCTGCTGCTTCCATTTATTCAACATGCAATTTCATGTTGTCAAAGGAGAATGTACCCTGTTCCTTAATCTGATTAAATGTGGCTTCTAATTTAAATTGAATTTTGATAATGGTGTCCTATCCTAGAAACATCAATGTGCATTATGCAAACTATTTATTAGCTTTTTGTTAGGTTGACAAGGCCTTGCTGGGTGGTGAATTTTCTAACACCAGAAGATTTTTTTTTTTTTTTTCATTTTACCATTTTCATTTTCTTTTTATGAGCATAGGGGCATATTTGATGTTAGACAAATGCAATTGTTGCACTGTGAGGTTCTTCAACATATTCTTTTGCTGAATCTGAAACAAAAATGAAAAATTATTCAGACCTTTTGTGCTATTTCCTTCATTTCATTATTAATAAAAGTGTTAGCATTGAATCAACTAAAATTAATGTTGAGAGATCAAACCTGCTTAATGAAAATAGTAAAGGGATTAAATTTAATTTTGAAACTAATAATTGATTTATTGAAAAGTAATTAGAAAAAAAATACAATGAAGGGGTTGAATTAAACTAAAAAATCCATTGTTTTTGTTTTCACTGTTAGTCCAATCTAGCTTTGAAGTGTAGTTTTTTTTTTTCTTTAATTTCTTAAAGAAAATCAATATTTTTATCTTTTTTATTATATAAGATAAATTATAAATGAGTAAATTACATAAAATCATTTTGCAATTTGAGATGATTTTAAAATGATTCTTGAAGTTTAAAATATGACATTTATCCCACTTATGATTTACTCTATGGCCGTTTTGCTAGACGTCGTGAATTTAACTTTCTTTCCGTCTCCTAACTTTACCCAGGCCACCAACACAATATTCATCACCATCTCCCCAAGCCTTCTTTCCTTCCATCTTCAAATTATACTCACCATCTTCCTCAACCAAGATGACACACTTCCGACACCTCACTTCCACTCTCAAACGACGCCGTCTCACTCACAATCGCACCTGCACTCGTCGGCCCTCTACTTTTCTCATTGGGCTCCCTTTTACCAAGTCCACTTGAATCTCCGACACCGACGGGTGATATGGTGGTGATCTGGTGCTGGTGGGTGGTGGATTATTTCTTGGATCTCTTTGGAGATTGGTGGCATAAGGTTCACATGTTGATGTCTGTAATATTTGCGACAAGTTGTGAGGTGAAGTGAGAGAAGAAACAAAGTTTAGACTATGAGTGAACCAAGAAGAATGCCGATAACTACCCATGGTCTTAACCTGAAAATCGATGTTTAAATTGGAATAAAAAATGGGAAGAGAAAAAAGGAATTTAAAATTTCATTTGGTATGATTTTGGATTCACCAAAATTAAAAAAAAAAAAATCAAGTTGTAAAAATTTAGAGGTAGAAAAGGAGTAAAAAACATTTATGAAAGGTGGTAATAATAAAGGAAAAGATGAAAAATTTTTTTTTTATTTGTTTGATTTTAAATAAAAAATTTATCTGATTTTAGAGAAAAAATAAATTGGTGATAAAATAATAAATTAAAAAAATCATAATTTTAAATAAAAAATAATAAAACAAATTATAAGACAATTAAATTTTAAAAATATTTTAAATTCCTCTCACTATAAGAGAGAGTTTGGTTAGAGGAATTCACACATCTTTTCTTGAAATCTTACTATTGGGTATTTGATTTTAACATTTGGCTTAAGATAATCTGATTCTAAAAAAAACTGATAGATTTTCAACAGTTAAAGTCTTGAAATTAAAAACTCACATCTCTATGTGGTATTCGAGGATTTTGAGGGAGAAAGTAGTATTATTTTCAAATTTGCCTTGACTTAAAAATTATGAAATAATTGTTATCATTTTGAAAAGCATGTTTAGAAATGAATGCAATTCAGTTGTAAGTTTCTGTTAGTAAAAAATTTGGTTTATATATGACGTTTGGTATGAAAAACGCCTTCAATAATTTCTTATAAAAAATTGAATAGGGTTATTCAAAGCGTTTTTGATAAAAAAAAGCATTGAATAATCTCCAAAAATTTTATAAGGGGATTATTGAATGCGTTTTTGGCCTGAAACACCTTGAATAACCTCTATTCAATTTTTTTGTAAGGGATTATTGAAGACGTTTTTGGCCAATAATCTTGACCAATTTTTTGGAAGGGATTGTTGAAAGTATTTTTGGCAAAAAAAGCTTTAAATAATCTCCTGTCATTTTTTTTTGGATTATTAAAGATATTTTTGGTAAGAAATGCCTTCAATAATCTTCAAAATGCTTATAATAATCCCCTTTAATTTTTATGAGGAGATTATTCAAGGTGTTTTTGACCAAAAACGCCTTAAATAATTCCCTCTAATTTTTTATTGGGGATTATTCCAGATCTTTAAACGCCTTGAATAATCTCTTACAAAAATTAAATGGAAGTTATTTAAGGCATTTCTGGAAGAAATGCCTTAAATGATCATTATTTAAAAATTATTCTTTTTTATGTTCATAGATCAGAGTGTTATGACACGATCTCTCTTCAAATACACCTATAAATAAATTATTAAGGTGTTTGTATGGAAAAATGGCTTTATTGGTTATCAATTGAAGTGTTTCTTCCTACAACCGACTTAATTATCCCATATTAATTTTTTTTTCCTTCTCGATGATCGTGTTTTGACAATATGAATGTTCTAATGTCTAATTGTGAAGCAGAAGAGAATATAACTATCAACTATGGCATTATGTATATGGAACGCCTTATTCCATGTCTTATTCATTTTTCAATTACAAAAACAATTGAAATTTATATTCAACAGATCCTAGTTCATAGCATTTACTTTTTTCTTTGAAAAAATTTTAGCTTCCTCGTCCGTCATTTAATCTTCGTCCTGTTAAATTTATCGTTAATTTTTACACAAAACGGTGTGTATACTTTTTGATTGATAGTGTGTAATCCATGTTACCTTCCAATAAACTTATTTTTCATTTTTTAGATGTCGTTTAGCTTTGGATTAAAGGCGTTTTTGATATATATTATATGTTTTGTTGTTAAATTATTTTAGCTCATTTTAATCTTCCAATATTTTGTTTGTGATTTATATTTTATTTGATGATGTGGAGGAATTCCATCCACCTTATGCCAAGATTTACTTTCCATTATGTTTTCAATTTTAATGATATTCTTTTTTCTAAACAGTTATGGCTAGTTTTTCACTAAGAAAAATGCGATTGGTTACATTGCTTATGATACAATTGAACCAGACGAAGACTTTGTTGCATTTGTTATGTTTTGTTGTGACTTTATTAAATATTAACGTAAGAAAATGATGTAGACTATCTTATGGTAGAACATTTTATGATAGCCAATATATTAGATAGTTAAACTTAAACGCAATAGTCTTTGAGAGTGATATACAGTGTATAAATCATATTAGAATGGACAAAAGAGCTATTGCAAAATTATGTCATTTGCTTAAAACAAAAAGAGGTTACAGTCATCTAAACATATGTCAATAGAAAACTAGTAATTAGCTTCTTCCACATTATTGCTTATCATACAAAAAATAAGATTATGAAGTGTTAAGTGATTAGATCTGAAAAGACAATTAGTAGATAATTTCATTTTGCATTGAATTCTATTTTAAGATTGCATACGCTGTTGTTTAAAAAACCAAACCCAAATAAAAAATTCAACAAATAATAGATGAAAATGGTTTAAGGGTTGGGTGCGTTAGATGGGACATACATTAAAGTCAATGTTGATGTAGTTGACCGACTTAGATACAAGACTAGAAAAAATAAAATTGCTTTCAATGCCCTTAGTGTTTGCACCTTAGATATGCAATTCATATATGTTCTACTAGGATGGGAAGGTTTTTCAGCAGATGATAGAGTATTAAGGGATACCATTACACAAAGGAATGGGTTGAGGATCCCACAAGGTATTGTTTGTATTATGTTTGTGTTATGTTAATAACGATGTTGCTTATTTCCATATTAATAACGTTGTTGATCATTCTAACAGGTAATTACTATTTATGTGATGCTGGATATACAAATAGGAAAGGATTCTTGACACTTTATAGAGGTCAACGATACCATCTCAATGATTATAGGGTAGGACTCCAACCGATGACCTTATAGGAATACTTTAATATAAAACACTTTTAAGTAAGAAATTTTATCGAGAAAAATTTTGATATATTGAAAGCTAGATGGACAATTTTAAGGAAGAAATTATTTTCTTCAATTAAGGCACAATGTATAATCATTTCTGCTTGTTGCCTTATCTATAATTTTATTATGTTTGAGATGGTTTTTGATTATATTGAAGGGGATGTTACCAAAAAAAGTATTTTCCAATCACGTGAATCTGATCATCAATATTTGATTACGTATGTTGAGCCATCTGATTATTGGACTCAGTTTAGAGATAATTTGACTAATGATACGTTCATCCATTGGTTGTAATCTGGAGAATAATAACATTATAGATATATTTTGTATTTTATTATTTGTTTACCCAAATGGTTGAGAGTGTCTAATGAATATTACAATTTGGAGAACACATTACTTTATTTCCATGTTTATTCATTTATTTCGTTCCATTGATTGTTTTTTATTTAAAATATTGATATTGTTTCAAAATGACTAACCATTTGATTAGGAATTGAAATGTCTTCATTTCATGACAATCCATCGCAATTCGTTCGATGAGCATCCAGAAAATGATTGGATAGTTCTAGCTTTGGCAATCATTTATGGACTAGAGAGGAGGATTCGCATTGGGTTCAATGCCTACATTCTTTGGCTAATGATCCTAGATAAAAAGCAGATAATGGGACATTCCACGTCGGATATCTAGGTTATATTAAACAAATGCTGTAGCAAGTCATTCTTACGTCACAATTTAAAGTCACCCCTTATATCAAATCCATGATTAAGTTGCTTAAGAGACAATATCATGCAATTTGTGATATGAAAAATTTTAGTGGATTTGGATGGAATGATCAAGAAAAATGTATCATAGTTGAGAAAGAAGCATTTGATGAGTGGGCTCGAGTAAGTTTTTTTAGATGATATTATAGCTAAAGGGTATGGAATAAACCTTTCCTATTTTTTGATGATTTTAAAATGATATTCGAATCTGATAAAGTAATTAGTCAACGAGCTGAAACAACAGCTAATGTAGTTGAATCATTAAATGCTAATAAAAATGCTTATTTATCTCCTGAGTTTGATATCAATGTCGAAGGAAATAAGGAGAGAGGAGATGATAAAGATGAAATTTGTTCTGCTCTTTCAAGCAATGCTAGGATGATGTTGTCAGGTAAAAAGCGTGCTAGGAGTGATGATGGAGCAATTGTTGGGTTGGTGTATCAGATTGGCAATATTCGTGATTCATATGATTAGGCTGTGAATGTTATGAAGGACATTTTAGTTTACTTTAAGATAAAAGTTGAGCATATAGATAGAATAAAGTCATTTTTCAATGAAATAATACAACTCTACAAATTTATGTCTGATGAAATACTCGCCGTTGGTGAGTATATGATGAAAAAAAATCACAAAGTTGAGTTTTTCTTTATGACGCCGACTGTATTTATAAGTAATTACATTAGGAAATGATTAAATGAATGAAATGCATATTGCCCATTATTTGACTTTCCTCCTCTTGGACACATAGATCGCATTATATGCTGTTTATAAATTTGTTGTATAATTTTGGAAACCTATTTATTTAATTAAGGTAGGAAATGTAAGGTTGTAAATATGCAAATTGCTGCTTTGCATGTTAAACATGAGTTTATTTATATCGAATTCGTATTTGTGTGAATCAAATGCATAGTTATGTTACTACAAATTATATTTTGAAATTTAAATTATGAACATTATAGTATTTCAATATTACAACACACATTCAAATTTATAACTAATAACGTTACTATATAAAAATACTTTTTCAAATAATCATACTCAATATATGTGTATTCATATAAGCTATCAATTGGTGTAAAACAAATATATACCAATAATATTAAACCAATACTCCAATCGAAAGTTAAAAATTATTCATTCAACATGGCATGTTAAAAACATTATAAACAATATAATGCATATATTTACATCCAATCAACATTATCCAACCTTAAGGTGTAGCGAATTATAATACATAATCAGATCACTCTTTACGAACTTCATCAAGTTCATTTTTCATGAAGCTTCATTTACTCTCTCACTATAAAAAAAAATCAAAAGTAAATATTAATAAACGAGAACATAATTTAGCTTTTTTTATTAGAAAATATTACTATTATATGGAATTAATATTAACCGTGAATGGTATTATCATAAAATCATATAAAACTATCTTTCTTATAAAACGAATGACATAATATCTACATTCAGTATATCTTGGTTGATAGGGTACCTGAAAAATAAATTTAGTGAGTTTAGAAAACATTTATCTAAACAAACTCAACATAAAAGAATAAATTTCACATTTACCGATAATTACACCTATTTTATCTTTGCTTTTTTATCAACTGTAGACATTCCTCAAAATTAAACAGAAAAAAAATTTTTAATACAAAAATAAAAGTAATTATGAAGAAACACAAGATAATATAATAACACGTAATATCATACCTCTTTATAAAATTATGAATATCGAGGTTAGGCATCATCATTGGTTGAGCGAAATTAAATAAATATGACATAAAAGAATTGGTATCAATCATAATAAGCTATCAATGATGAATGCAAAATAGTAAGAATGATACACTTAGATTAGGCATCATCTCGATTCACGTAAGATTAGAATAATTAGTTGTATGAATATAACTTACGCAACATTATACGGCACCAAAAAATAATCAACCCATTTTTGCATACATTGACCTATATGATGACCATGGATAACGACAGTGCCATTCTGTTCACTAATTACATTTGGGTCAATGAATCTGAATCTATAAGTTATTTGTCTCACCTTGATCTTTTTATATAGGAAGTTGTACGATAGCAATCAACAGTACTAGTTAGTAATATACCTTAATATAGATTAATAGATATTGACTTAGCATATTTAAATTTATAAGTTAACCTTATATAGGCAACAATATTAGAAGTTGATATTTCATCCAAGGTACAAAATACCTCAATCTCAAGCCCCCCAAACTGATAGATGATCAAATGACCCATCCTTAGAGTTAATGGTAATGATGTTTCCATCGGATAACTAATCAAGTACATAATTAGATAATGCATTAATGGCAACTTCAGTAATGGTCATCCTTTGGGTTTCAACATCTTGTTATAGTATATAATGAAACATAAGTATTAAAACCAAATCAATAAATACAATAAACAAATAAATATTAAGTGAATAAATAAAATCATACTCCATAGGTGATACTGGAGGATAAATTTGCTGGCTAACTTGAAACGAAAACTTGTCCTTGCTGGATGTTGCTAACTAATTGCCTCTAAGCATGTTAGGTTGCATTGCTACCAACATTGCCTCCAAAGTTGCAAGTTATTACTGTTGATCATTTAGGCATTGCTTTTGGTTATCAAGTCTTTGCTATTGTTGCTGAATGATTATTTTATATTGTGTATTCGTCATTGAAGGGGTTTTGGGTTAATTATTGAAAAACTTTGATGGTAACACAAATCTACCAACCCTACGAACCTGACCATGTCTTTCTTTTGCTCCTAATGCTAAAGACAAGGGATCTTCATTATAACCGATTCGTAGTTCATTAGATTTAAATTTAGTAGCAAAATCAACCTAAAAGACAATAATAAGATGGGGCATGACAACAAAGTTATACAAGTATATAGTGATGAATACAACCACAAAGTCAATCATACCTGATAAAATGAACAGTTATACATACAATCTTTTTAACCATTTATTCGATTGTTTCATCTGTAAATGATTTATCTTTTCGCTTATGTTTTTGTTTCTACACATCTTATTTAGAAACTTTGATGCCAGAGCTAGATGATTTCTAATAATTAACGCTATATAAGAATCAAAATTTATTAAATAAATGTTCATAAATATTCGTTTATCAGTATAAAACAAGTGTGTGAATACTTATAAGATCATGCTTGACATTTGTCTAACCCTTTTTTAATGTTCAATGGTGATATACTTGTTGGCCCAAATATTATTTTGTTGTTTTTTGATTTTTTTAAAAAGTAAGAAATAAGGTAAATCGCATATTAAGATATCAAATATACCATATAAAATCTTATAACAATTAACATAATAGGTATGCATACCAAGAATTTTTCCAATAGTCGATCTCGAATAAAATACGTCCAATCTTGATAACTGATAACATCTACATATGATGAAGGAGGATCAGCCAACATATCACTATTATCAATGAAAGGTAAAATATATTGGGTTGTCAATCCATTTTTGAAGTCTCTGAATGCTTTTTTAGTCGATTGCAACACAAGCTTTTATACTCATTTAGGACATCAAACCGTTCCTAATAAATTTAAAACAATTTGTATGAACACATTGAATTTCAATTAAATGATCATTTAACAAATTTTATGAAATAGTTGAATAAACATATCATAACTGACTCCCATATATGATCATTTAGATCATTAGAATATTGTTGCCAATTATGGTACATAATAGAAATGCTACTATGGATGATTGCTCTAATGTGACTAGTGAACTTGGCAGCTCAATCAAACACAGGTTGCCCATTTGGATTGAAGTCAACGTGAATTTTTATATTAGTCATTTGAATTTGTTTATTTTGTCCTCTTGCTTTTTTTTTTTTTCACTACGGGTGTGTTTTCTTCATGTTCAGTAGAAAGAGACATATTTTTTGAATTCTATAATATTTATGATTTTGATCATAATTATACAAAATACACCAAATTATCTCTCTAAATTTCACACAGTAATAAAATATAACCAATATTATACTATAGTTACTAAACCACTATACGTAAAGCATCTTCAAATTAATAATAATTTATGGGTACAAGCCATGCTATGATTCCCATCTTAAATAAAAGTTTCATGCAAAACAAATGATAAGTAAAAAAATACACACAATTTCCACAATACCATTAAGCAAACCACAAAATTTAAACAAAACTACAAAGAAACACCATACATGCAATAAAAAGAGGTTGGGTGACTGAGGTGATGGTGGAATGAATAAAAAAATTTATATATATAGTAAGGAACGAAAAAAAAAACCTATATTGAAGAATATAAATAATACAATAAATAGATAAAATATGCACATACCGGTAAAAAGAAAGGTGTGACGGCATTGACTTATTGATGGTTGATGACGATGAGAGAGATAAAAATACCAAAAGGCAAACTAAATGAGTTGATGGTTTAGGGGTTGGTTGCAATGCAACTTTTTATCATTCACTGTGGTAGCTATTTGGGTTTTCAAAGTTTAAGAAAAGAGAATAAATTTTAAAAGTGATCACTAAAGGCGTTTTACAAAAAAAAAAAAACCTTAAATGATTTTTGATATTATAAAAAATGTTAATTTAGGGCATTTTTTTGTCAGAAATGCCTTGAGTAATCCAATTCAATTTTTTGTAAGGGATTATTTAAGGTATTTTCTATGCCAAAATACTTTGAATAATCCTCTCAAAAATTTTAAAAGAGATTATTTAAGACGTTTTTGGTAAAAAACGTATTGAATAATTCTCTTAAAAGAAGGAAGGGATTATTCAAGGTTTTTTCTAGGCAAAAAACCTTGAATAATTCTCTCAAAAAAAGGAAGGGATTATTCAATGTATTTTTTAGGCAAAAATGCCTTGAATAATCTCCATTATTCAAGATATTTTTGGCTAAAAATACCTTGGATAATTCCCTTAAAAAATTTTAAAGGGATTATTCAAGGCCTTTTGACCAGAAATGTCTTCAATAATCTCATTCAATTTTTTATAAAGGATTATTCAAGGCATTTTCTGGGCAAAAATACATTGAATAATTTCGTCATAAAAATTTAAGGGATTATTGAAGGCATTTTTAACTGAAAATGCTTTGAATAATCTCCTCATAAAAATTGAAGGAGATTATTGAAGGCATTTTTGGTCAAAATACATTGACTAACCTCATTCAATTTTTTCTAAGGGATTATTTAAGGTGTTTTCTAAAAAAAAAAAAAGGAAGGGATTATTCAAGACATTTTTGCCTAAAAAATGCCTTGAATAATCCCCAAATTTTTTTTTAAAGGGGTTTATTGAAGGTATTTTTGGTTGGATACGCTTTGAATAATTCCTTCATAAAAATTGAAAAAGATTATTCAAGATATTTTTTGCTAGAAACGCCTTGACTAACCTTATTCAATTTTTTCTAAGGGATTATTCAAAGTTTTTTTTTTTTAAAAGAGGGAATTATTCAATGAGTTTTTTTGGGCAAAAACACCTTGAATAATAATAAAAAAAGGTATTATTAAAGGTATTTTTTTGTCAAAAATGCTTTCAATAATCCCTTCTAATTTTTAATTGAAAAAGATTATTCAAATCGTTTGACTAGAAATACTTGAATAACCCTATTTAATTTTTTGTAAGAAATTATTTAAAACATTTTTTGGTAAAAAGCACCTTAAATAATCCTCCAAAAAACGAGAGGGGATTATTGAAAGAGTTTTTTTTGCATAAAATGCTTTGAATAATCTCCTCTAAAAAATTGAAGGGGATTATTGAAAGTGTTTTTGATAAAAAATACCTTCAATTATCCTTTTATAAAAATTGAAAGGGATTATTCAATGTGTTTTTGGCTACAAACACTTTGAATAATCTAATTTAAATTTTTATAAGGATTATTCAAGGTATTTTTTAACAAAAAAACTTTAAAAAATCTCTTTCAATTAAAAATTCGATATTTATGTTATCATTATATATGTGAATGAGATTATAATAATTATTTAAAATTTAATATATGTGAATTTTTTCTCACCAAATGAATGAATCTGAATACGTGATACTCTAAAAGTAAAAAAAAAATTTAAGTATTATATATTTTTTAAAAATTTAAGTATTATATATTTTTTAGAAATTATATTTTTCTTCGAAAAATACGATTTTAAGAACCAAATATCTCCTAAGATAATTTTACGTAATTCATTTATTATATATTATATATATATATATATATGGAAAAATCTTACTTCTCATCAAACAGAGGAAATAGTTTCCAACTGTAAAAAGGGTACAATAAAGCCTGGGCTCTCACCTGTCCCAGCCTGTCTGCCGGTACACTTAAGCTCCTTCTTAGCTAGGCCATGGGCCACTCTATTTCCTAGTTTAGGAATGTACAATATATCGCTCTCTTCCAAGCAAGCGAACAGATCCCTACCTTACACAATTATATTACCTATTGGTGAAAGGTCCAGATCATTGTTTCGCAGCTCCTCACCACTGTAACGCTATTTCCTTCCAATATAACTCTCTTACCCCATTTCCAAAGCAAACTAGAGAGCTTGGCATGCCGCCTGGTCCTCCACCTGAAAAGAGCCTGAAGAGAACAGCAACATGCTCGCTACAGCTCCCAACAAGTTCCCCCTATCATCTCTGATCACTGCTCCAATCCCTCCTCTTTTCAACTGGTTATCAAACGCCCCATCAAAATTAACCTTACTTTGTCCGGGTCAGGGGGCCTCCATCTCGTAACCACTGTGATAGCTCTTGGTGGATGACACTGGGCTGCATTGTATTCTAAGCTGTAATTTGTCATGTGCCTTACCACCTCCTGCACGCTCCTCTCAGTGCCTCCATGCACCTTTTTATTACGTTTCCTCCATATGCTCCAAGCCGTGATCATGACGGCCTGCCTCTGATCTGGTGTGGCAGTCATGCAAAAATTGTTTATCCAGTTCTTTATATCAATCAAGATACTCACGATCCCGTTATCAAATTGTAGAATCCTCCAAACCTCATCAGCTTTTGGACACCATCTGAGTGCGTGGTATACTATTTTGGACAAATATATACTCTTTGGTTAGAGTACAAATAAATTTAGGGTTTAGGATTTTGTGTTTTCTTTTGTTAATTTTCAAATCAACTTTATTAATGGGATGAAAATTAAAGAAGGAATAGAGATTTCAAAAAAAAAAAAAAAGCTTTTAACTTCGAAATTAACCCTAAAATGGTTAGAGAGGTTAATTGGCATTTTTTAAACCTTAAAAAGGTATATTTATTTTTGGTTTATCACATGTTAAAATTTAATAACTTATCATATTATTATTTTTTTTTATTATATGTACTATATGGAAATATTAATTGCATAGTGCCATAAATTTTGTAGTAATATTTAAAAACATAGAAGGACATTGAATATAAATGAAATAAGACTATAATAGTGCTCTCCCCGTCCAATAAATAATATTTTGTTTGTATATTTTTACTTGCCTAAAAAATGTTTCATTAATTTAAAAAGTAAAAAAAAAAAACTTATTTTTAATTTTTTATTACCATTTAACTATATGAAAAACTTTTTTCTATTTTTCAATATAAGGGTAATTTGAAAAAAAAATTTAATTAATAAAAGTCAAAATTCATTTTAAAATTTCTTAAAATTTTTGCAAAATCAAAACAAGATACCACAAAAGGGAGTAAAGCTTTTTAACCCTACCAAAAGTTAAAATTTTTTGAGAATGATTGCAAGTTACGTTTAATTGGCATTTTTTCCTAGTATTATTTCTCCATGGACTTCTGAACATCACTTGGTATAAGTATGTGTGCCTTCAATTCCAATTGGTCAAAAAAAAAAAAAGGAGCTACTGCTTGGCTGAATCAGGGAAACTCAACTTGCATGGCTAGATTATTAATGGAAATCAGAATCATATAAAGTAATAACATAAGGTTGCCCGTGTTGGATTTTAAATTTTAAACATACTGAATCTCATCTCTTAAAGATGATTACATGTCTTATTTTTATGTCCACGTTACAGTTGATTTAGTATAGTACTGTAGCACTAAAGCTTTTTTAAATTTGACTAGTAGTCAAGCTGAGTATAGAGTGCAGTAGGCAAGCGTGGTTTAGCAAGTGCATGCAATGGTTTTGCCAAGAAGAGATCATCTTCCGATTCAGAGAGGTCAATTTTCGATTCATTAGGTGGTACGTTCCATGTAAAACCTTGAATCAGCCTGGCAAACAGCATTACAGTTATTTCAGTCCCAAGAGCCACGCCTACGCACCCGCGCCTTCCAGTACTAAACGAAATGAACCTCAGTTCCGGCTCTGTCAGATCGACTTTATCACTCAAACCATCCTTCAAATGCCGCTCAGGTTTGAATTCCAATGGCTCGTCCCAAACTTTCGGGTTCTGGCCTAGGCCTGTTCGGCTGAGCAGGACATGACTACCTTTAGGGATGAAGTAGCCGGCAACTGTGGCATCGGCTATTGAGACATGAGGAACGTTGAAGGGTGCAATGGGGTGAAGCCGAAAAGCTTCCCTTGCACAAGCCTTTATATAATTGAGTTTTGGAATGTCGGCTTCTTGAACCAATCTGTCCTTTCCAACAACACTGTCTATTTCCTGGCAGGCCTTTTGGAGAATTTCAGGTTTGTTGAGCATCTCTGCCATAGCCCATTCTGCTGCATTAGCAGGATTATCTACTGTTGCAAGCATCAGTTCCTGCATATATATCAAATAAGGATCACCATACTTAATTTAGTTAGCCAAAAAATTTTATCCATCACCACCAAATACCACGTGATTATTTAATTTGTACGTGAAATTAATTAAAAATTAGCTCCATAATCCTTCCATTTTAGTATACAAGTTGATTAATTTAGTTAATTTAAATTAAATTTTGTCAGAAGATTTTATGTTTTATGAAAATTTAAAATTTAATTATTATACTGTAATTTATATAAATTTAGTCATTCTATTATTTTGATTTGATCATATTAGTTTAATTATTAATTTTATCAATTTTTTATCGTTAAAAATATTAATGTGACAATTAATTTTGCTAAGGTGATGATGAGATGTTGATGTTAACACTTTTAATGACAAAAAGCTGACAAAATTAGTAATTAAATTAAGATTATAAAATGAAAATAATATAATAACTAAATTTATATAAATTATAATATAGATATTAAAATTTTGCAGAGTATAGAAACCTTATGGCATAATTAGACATTAATTTTACTATAAATAAAAACACATGCAAGCTAAAAGGTAGTATTGTGTTTAGACGTGTAATTAAGAATCTCACCGTGCATTGGGTTTTGATCTCTTCAACTGAAAATGCTGGCTTCCCATTTGAATCCTTTGCTAAAATGAAGGCATCAAGAAGGTCTTCAGGTTCCTTCTTCTTCCCTTCTCTCCACTGTTGTACTCTCTCATCAATAATCGGATAGTGATAACTGTTGACAATTCTCAGAGCCTCAGTTACAATCTTCTCATGACCTTCCAAATCTAATGGTCTTAGCCAAGGTACATAGTCTGATAGGATGAAAGAGTAAATGTGCATAAGAACAGTAAAGAGAGATTCGATGTGCTCTTCTTCTTCATGTCCAGGCCCTCCATCTTCTTGGCCCTTTCCAAAGTATCTTTTGTTGAACATCATCCTCCTGATGACATTTCCTGTATATTGCCTCGTTGCACGTCTCAGGTTTATAACGGATGCATTGGAAATATCAGCTTCATTGTTGATGCATTGGTTGTAAATGAACCTAACAAGATTATTAGCTTCTTGGTTTCTCTTATGGAGTAACCAGCTAAGTCTTTGTGGACTAATAATGTTAGAAACAACCAATTTTCTCATTTTCTTCCATTGATCTCCCCATGGCACCAACGCTATTGACAAGAAACCACGAGAAGCATAATCAGTTGCCATCGTAATAGGCCTCGATGCAAAAACTGCATCATGCTTTTTCAAGAATTCTCGAGCAATTTCAGGTGAAGTGACTGGCATGACATGAATGTTTCCCAGGCGGATACAAGCAATATCGGTGTCGAGTTGTTTCATGAGGCCAAGAATCCACCTGAAGGCAGGCTTGTTTTTCCATAATTCAGGGAGGTTTCCAATGACTGGCCAGGGAGTTGGCCCTGGTGGGAGGGGTGCTTGGTTTGGGGTCTCATTTCTAGTGTTGCCTTTTAATTTGAAAAGGCCAAGGAATGCAAACAGAAAGACTAAGACATGTGTTGAATGAAATAAAAGAAGGCTAGTGACGGTAAAATCATGAGAGCTGCTCCGATAAGGCAGCAGAAGAAACGGGGAGGAAATATTAGTGGAGGAGTTATCCATTTCCTAACAATTAAACAGAACTTTTCTTCCGTCCGTCTGTCTATTTGTATACTTGTCTACACAAAATGGATGATAGGTAGATCTATATATAAAGATTAGAGAGAGAGAGAGAGAGAGAGAGAGAGAGAGAGAGAGAGAGGTTTAAACACTGTTTGGACTTCATTGTACTTTGTTAGAAATTTAAGAGCTTGTTAAAATCACTAGATAGTAAGTGTCGTTTTGTTAGTTATTTTGGCATTTGTTTTTTTTTTTCTTTTTTCATATTGATAGATTTTCATGGACGAAAATTTTTCATCAGTAATTATTGAAAGATTTTTGATGGTTTACAAACAAAAATTAAAAAATAATTTAGAAATTTTTTATTGATAATTTACTAATAAAATATCAATAAAATTTATCGATAAAAAAAATCATCGATATTTCGTAAGTGAAGTTATCACAAGAAAAATAAGGATTTGACATATTTTTTACTAATAAAAAAAATTTATCGATAATTTATTGCTAAAAGTTTTACCAATAGATTTATTTAATCGATAAAAAAATTTTGGTTTAAAAAATAAAAAAAATATATATTTGAATTAAATTAAAGAGAAATTTTTTAAGTACTAACGAAATATGTTGGTAATCAGCCACTAAAAGGAAAAAATACTAACGAATTTCGTTGGTATTCATCGTTAAAAGTTAAAAAATTTTTGAATTACCAATGAAAAATTCGTTGATAATCCGTCAATAAAAATCAATTAAATTTAAAAATCCCATTCCCCTTTAGCTTTCTTTCTTGATTGAAATCCTTAACTTTTATTTCTCTCTCCTCTTCTTTTTTCAGTCCTTGTCATCGACCTGTGCCTGTGCTGCCCTCTCCTCACTGCCACCAGCCCTTGAGCCCATGAGCCAATGACCTTAAGCCCTTAAGCCTGTGATAGCCGACCTTTGAACCTTTGAGCCTGTGACTGCTCGCAACTGCCCGTGACCACCAGCCTTTCAATTGGTTTTATAGTTTCATTACTTGACTTGACTTGTTGATTTTGATATAATTTCATTAATGGAATTCCTTGTTAACTTTTTTTAGAATACTCGTTTGGTTGAAAGCTCCTAAACCTATGCTAGAAGATGAAGCAAAACTAGTGTTGATGAATAACTAAACCCCTTGATTTATTGAGATAAGGATAAATATTACATAATAGGTAAGAAGGTGGAGATGAAAATGGGTATGATTATAAATTTTTATTAAATATAAGGATGTGGACAGGTAATATAGCACCAACCCCGAACTCATATTTTACATATATATATATTTAGTAAATTGATTTTTTATTAAATAATATAATTTATTATTTTAGATTAATTAGAATTCATAAATTTTGATTGAAATATATATATATATTAATGTATATTTATAAAAAAAATACTTAAATATATAAGATAAAAATAAAAAAAATAAAAAAAATAAAAAAATAAAAAACTAAAAAAATAAAAAAATAAAAAATAAATTTTTTTTTTTAATTTTTAAAAAAGTTATGGGTATGGGAATTATTATTAATACCCATTAAATGCCCGTGAAGATGAAAATAAAGATAAATTTAAGATACACATTGAATATAGATATAGAGATGTGTATAATATAAAAATATAAGGATTTGGATAGAGAATACTTTACCTTTCCCATATCCTCCTCAATGACATTTTAATGTTACTATTTGATTATTATTTTGAGATAATATTTAAATAAAATTTTGAATTTTATTAAAAAAATTAAAGTTTTGATATTTTATCATATAAAACTCCGATTATAATTTTTTATTTTATTATAATTAGAATCTTAATAGTATAAAATATTCAATTTTTATTAAAATTTTTTAATTGAATGGTTTAACTTATAAAAAATACTTAAACTTTTTTCTTTTGAAAGGTTACAAAGATTTATTTAGATAAACATGAAAACAAATAATTGGGCCAACCCTAATTTAAAAATTATAACACTTGGACATTTTTCATTATTCTTCAAGATTTTATGTGTATAATTATAATGAAATAAAAGTAACTTTTATTTCATGCCATAAAAAATTAAAAGCTCTCATGATTTTTTTTTTTTTAAATTAACCAAGAGTTAAATACTCTATCAACACAACACATATATGGTTATTGGTACTCATTTTCTTTTTCTTTCTTATTTTCTTATATCTTCATTTATTATTTGATTAAGCTTTCTTCAAGATAAATATATGAGATAAGGTTATAATTCTTTTTATTTGATTATTTTAGATATTATGAATATTTTGTTACATCAAAAGAGACAGCATGTTCGATTCCATATTACAAGCCTTCAATTCATTGATTTTTCCTTTTTGATAAACCAATTCATTGAATTGAATGTAAAATTTCAAAGTCATCCGGCTTACGTATCTTCATTTATGGAAATAATATTTTACCTTTTTTTTTTTAAAAAATGTGTGGATTTTGGGTTTTAATTCATGTGTTTCACGTGTGCTTGCCCGCTGATGAATACATTTTTTTTTTAAATGAGGTTTACCAAGCTTTAATGAAAAAAAAAAAAAAAAACAAACCAGTGATGGTTCTTGACCTAAAATTTTGAGGGATTAATTAATCATATATAATATATTCTATTTTATTTTTTTAAAAGCGTATCTTATCATATTATTAATATATATATATGCAAATAATATATTAATAAAATCGTGATAAGCTCATAAAATTATAAAACAAAAATACTATTATGACAATATTATTTTTATAACAATAATATGATTTATAATTAACCATAGAATTACTAATTGCATAAGCTAAATCTCTATTTCTCTAAATCTTATAAACTTTGACTTCACTTCTTGTACCCAAAAAAAAAAAAAAAGAAAAACACATTTGATGCTTGGTGAAAAACTTGAATCTTGTTGAAAAAGTTGGAAAATTAATTTGATTTTTGTTAAGTTCATTTAAAAATGGTGACAAATTTCTTGATTTTAAGAATTTGCATAACTATTGGATACAATAAATGAACAAATATTAATGCAATTTGATTATCTCTTAAATTGCAATACATAAAGTTAAGTTGTAAAACATAAAAAATAATAAAATTAATATTTTTAATTTAGAAGACTAATTTAAATGTATTTAATATACATGCTAAAGGGTGTTTAGAAAATTTTGGGGGGCCAAGGCCCCCTTTGGTTCCCGTTACCAACCACCCATGAAAGTAACTTACAATAATAATAATAATAATAATGATAATAATAATTAAATTTGATAATTTAAAATATTATACAACGATATAATGTGCAAATGATAAAATAAAAAATAAAAAAGACATGATTTAAAATTTTAATAAAAATTATGAATAAATTTAACAAAAATAAAAAATGTATTTATTGGTGAGCTTAATAAATTAAATTCAATGAAATGGATGTTCAGACTAGTTATATTGATCCGTTAATAATTATTAGTATACAATAGTCTGGTAAATAGAAAGTTAAATTAGTGAGTTTGATAAATTAAATTCATTGGATATTACTTCAACTGCGATAAGTCAAATTTTGGTAACATGACGAGAATCAAAGCAATCAAACTTGTGATGAAAAAATAATATAATTTGTGAGTAAATTATTAAAATATAGAAGAAAATTTACTTCAATTGGTTCATATCATCACTTTTAATAGTAATATCAAACAAGTATGAATTTAAATTTTAGTATTTATAATTTCTTCCTTTATTTTCAAGTTATTGTTTTTTTTATTAAAATATATATATAAAAGAAAGTTTCAATTTTGCAGTGGATTAACTTTTTTTTTTGCACCTAAAATATATATTTTTTGAAATAACTTAATTCTTTTTTTTATTTTTATTTTTTCTATAACCATTTCAATACTAGTTAGGTTTGGCTTGATAAATTATAACAAAAAACTTGGCTTGATGTATTAAATGAGTTGCAAAAAAATTGATGTTTAATTTGGGTTCTGTATATAGATTAGCTGTACCTATTCTTTCTTTGAAGGGTTAATATCATCAATGCAGTATCGTAATTATAAATTGAATCGTACTAATCTATACAGTTTGTTCCCCTTTATATGACGAGCTGAACTAGCTGTTTTGTTTTATAATTTATTTTTTTCTAAAATGAAGAGAAAGAAAGGGTAACCACATTTTTTAGTGGACAAGAATAAAATTAATATGCCTAAGTCACATCCCTTTGAATACGATACATAACGCTTGGTAAGAAGAAGGAAAAACGCAGTGCTTCCAAATTTGTTTGAGTCCAACAAAAAATGAATTATTATGCAAGGTGCACGGAAGTTGTAATAAAGTCAAATACGTGTCTCTCGCATGGGTTAGAAATAATACAGACCACACACCAGAAGGTTGCCATGTTTACTTCGCTTTCAACAATATTGTCCATGCAAACGTTTTTTTTTTTTTTCTTATCTAAAGCTTTTATTTGCTTAATAATTATTTCTTTCATGTCATTTTCTTTGTCCATCATATTAAGAATGTTCTAAAATTATATTTTTTTAATATTTAAATTTAAAATTTTTATATTTAATTTTTTTTAATTTTTTAACATTAAAAATTATAAACCTTTACTTTTATAAAATTTTTTAATATTAAATATATTAAAATAAAAACCTTTTTTATATTTTATAAAAATAAATAACAGCCAAATAATTTATGACGGGTAAAATACTTTATCTATTCATTGTCTAAGTACACTCAAAATTTAAAATTCAGACTCAAAAGTTTTATTCTTTACACCCAAAAAGTTATTCTTTGTATTTGCAGTGATTCATGTCTTCTATTTTCAGAGAAAAGAAACTGTCTTTGATTTTTTTTTTTTTTGTTAAATGTTGATCAAATTGAAATATAAAGTATTGAAACCAAAGAAGTAAGTTGGACTGCTTTGGTTTTCCAAACGTTTTTACATGTCGATATTCAAAAGTATTTTAAATTGTTGTTTTCATTTTACTCTTAAATTATTTGCTAAAAATATTTGTGGAATCATGCATCAAGTATCATAGTTCAAAAATATGGTAAGTTATTTTGTTTTTATAATTTTTTTTTGTGTGAGTTGAAGAAAAGGGGGTGTCATGTACACTTTTACAAAAGAAAGTTTTTTCAGAGTATGATATAATTATTTTAATTATCAAAGCTTTATTAAAATGTTTTAAAATAATTAATCTAACATGATTCTATTATCTCACCAAATGCAGGAAGCAATGAAATTATATTGGAACATTTGGTATATTGTAAACGAGATGATGCAAAAAATGTGAAAAATTTCCTATATGCATATGAAGATAATAGCTTTGAAGATACATATAATAGTAGAGTACCAAGCATATTTATCACCTTTTTTTTTTTTTTTATTTAGTATGTATTTTAATTGTAAAGTGAGGCTTAAAAAAAACATTTTTTTAAAACAATTTGTTAAGAATTCAAAATAGCTTGTCTTATTCTACACTACATATAATAATTTATTTCCTCATTTGATTTTGTACCAAAAATTAAATGTGAAAAATGTTGTCTAGTTGTGGTTCTTTGTATTCTTTCTTCAAGTTCAATTATCTTTTGGAAGTATGCACTATGCCTATCAAATCTCTAATGAAAAACCATTTCCTGAAGGTAAATTCCTTTGCTCTCTTAGTCTGCAAAATTTAAATAAATGTATTTATATTGTTATTTTAAATGGGATAAACCAACATAATTAATTTTCAAAAATGATGAAAGTAGAATACTATAAATATAATTATTAAAAGAAAAAAGTAGTTTTTTGGGAGTGTAATACTACAATTGTTTGGTTAGAATAGAATATTGCAATAAGAGATCGTTCTAAAGATCACCTCATTATGAATTTTTGGGATGAAATATACTTCTGGTAAGCAAATATTGATTCAAAGTTGGTAACAATTAAAAATTAGGCTAAAATACTAAAAAAGCTTTTTATATTTTTTATATTCTATAAATAAAGCTTTTTCTTTTTACTATACCAAATTAAACAATATATTTTTATTTACAATGCATGATTGGATTGGAATGGGGCTTATTAGGTTTGACACAATGGGGTTAATTGGTTGGAATTCTTTATTTTGGATAAAAACAATGACATGAATAGTTTCATTTTAAACACTCTAACTTTTAGTTCAGTTGTTACAGAGTTTAATAAACCCATAATCAAAATCACTGATTAGATAAGTATTTGTCACTTTGAACTTGAAAGTTTTCTAGTAATTATGTCAAATTAAAAATTAAATCTCACGATAATTTCAGTAAAAAAACAAGTATATTATCCTTTTATGTTGTAGGATGCAACTAAAAAGGAAAAATAGGTTGCCTATCAATGATAAGTCAAAACCTTTGCTAACTCTATGCTTTTAGGAAAAAAGATTCGATGTTCCACATTTCATGCCAAGAGCTAGAAAGCATTTGAAAATTTGATTAAACTATGGACCTTTTAGATCTCGGTTAGCTTTGGAGCTTTTGTAAATAGGCTGGCTATGAGAAGTCCTAACTTTTTTCGTGATTTTAGACCATTTTTTGCCGTCCAATTGTTATGACATATTTGCATCAATATATACTTTGACAAATTGTTTTATGGTTTGTAGTTCTTATTTCGGTGCCATTCGCTAATTACATACTGATACTATCTTAGCATGAATCTTTTTTACAAGCATTCTAATAGTCTCAGCCGAGGTACATAGTCTGATAGGATGAAAGAGCAAATGTGCATGAGAACAGTAAAGAGAGATTCGATGTGCTCTTCGTCTTCGTGTCCAGGCCCTCCATCTTCTTTGCCCTTTCCAAA